>JAJJXL010000005.1:1800000-2359033 GCA_024516145.1 Pyronema domesticum | reverse complement strand
CAAAGACCCCAGGTATGCAGTAACCCACCCTGACTTCCTTCTCCTCCTACCCCCACGCGGGAAACCGCACAGTCAACCGCACAGCTGCATATGTTTCTCGCATCAACCCTCACATCTGCGTCACTCCCAGACCGGACGTCAGCAAGACCCCGACCTCCAAGTACTGGAGGTCAGCACCAACCTTATATACCTCTGCCTTTCTCATATTAAATATATACAACAAATACGACCCCCCTCACAAAACTATACACCGTCCCCCCGTTCCCTCACCCCACTCACCCTCCCCCAGAGATGCATCATTACAGGCGATCTCAATGCCCACCACCCCCTCTGGAGCTCCCAGACGAGAAGAATAGCCCGAGCCGCTGAGCTCGTGGAGCGAATTGAAGAACACGGCTGGCACCTCGTAAACGTACCAGACGTCCCAACCTACCATTACAAGAATGGGTCCAGTTCGTCAGTCCTCAGTCTCATGGTTGCGGCTCCAGCGATAGCCAGGGAGGTCACGAACTGGGGCCGTTGACGATGACATCGCCACTAGCTCAGACCACAAGGTCATTCGCTTTCAATTAGACTCCCCTCCCACCCCGACCTCGACACCACATCCACCACCCCCCACCTGAACTGGCACAAGACAGGACTGGGCAGTCTTCACAGACACCCTACAATGGCTGTCCAACCCCACCTACCCCTGCTGGACCCATCTCAGAGCCAACCCCACTGCACGACACTTAGACGAATGGGCAATCATTCTCCGGGATGCCATTCAATCTGCAGCCAAAGCCGCCACACTGGTGTCGGTCCTCACGTCCCGCTCAAAGAGATGGTGGACAGCGGAACTGGACCAAACCTGCAAAGCTATGACCAGCGCCCACAGATGCTGGAAACAAACATGCCTCCACACCAACCACACTGAGTACAAATGCCTCTGCAACACTCACTACCCGCAGGATACGACACGCGAAGGATTCACTGTGGAAGGAGTACCCTTGCCACAGTGGAAGGAGCAGACGTGTGGGTGGCCTTCCGATACACCAACCCATGCCACGCCCCAACTCACCCCGCCCATTAAGACCCAGGTCCAAGGAGAGGAACAAGTATGTGTGGACTTCCCAAGCCAAAGTTGCCGCATTCCAGGTGCTCTCCCCCCCCCCCCCCCCCTCCAACCCCCCACGCAAGCCTCCTGCCCCAAACCCGAAATGCCATGGCACACCTTCACCCCTGCAGAAATCCGCCATGCCATCTATTCCTCCTTCCCAAAGAAGCCCCCAGCCCCAATGCCATTACCTTCACCTGCATCAGAAAAGAGTACAATGCCATCCCGGATCACATTCATGCGCTGTACTCTACACTCGGTAAGACAGGCTACCACCCCTGATGTTGGCGACAAGCAACTACAGTCATCATTCCAAAGCCGAACAAACCCGATTACAGCTCGATTAAAGCCTACCGCCCTATAGGACTCCTCAATTGCATGGGTAAAGTCCTCGAAAAACTAATGGCAACATGGCTGAGCCAACTGGCGGAGTCAGATGACCTCCTGCATGATGACCAAATTGGAGGTCACCCTAAGCACTCGGCAATTGACACCGCGATGGCGCTAATGCACAATGTCGAAGCAAATGCAGGGTGCCACCTCATAATGTCATCGCTATTTTTAGACGTTAGAGGTGCCTTCGACAACCTCTCCTCCACACGCCTGCTCGACACAATGCGCACCCTTGGCTGCCACAATGCCGTCCTCTCCTGGTGCACATCTTTCCTAAACGAACGAACCACAGCACTATCCTTTGACGGGAGAACAGATAGCCAGTGCCCCGATCAACACCAGTATCGCCCAATGGTCCCCTGCCTCACCGATCCTTTTCCTTGTATACCTGCACCCCCTCTTCGACGCCCCTCAACGCAGTGCACCCGACCCTCTGGATGCCAAGCTACATCGACGACGTCGCCATCATAACCCACGGTCAAACACCCGAAGAAAACGCCTGAGCCCTGGAGGCTGCAGCCCGCACGGCCTTTGCCTGGGCGCAAAACAATGCTGTCGCCTTCGACGACTCCAACTCGGATCTCCTGCACTTCCATTGCACTCGCGATGACAGTCACACCGCAGACACCAATGTCTGCCTGCCCAACGGCACCGTTGTCACCCCCCGGTACAAAGGACGGACGACGAGACGTGGTCCATTGGATAGGCATCTATTTCGACCGCAAACTGTCCTTCACCCCAACACATCCACCTCAAGCTAACAGCCGCATCCAGGTCCCTCAATGCCCTCTACAAGCCTAGTCAGGTATGAAACAGGTCTGTCCCCCTCTGTGACCCACACACTTTACCGCGCATGTGTTATTTCTAGGTCCAATTTTGGCTCTGAGGTCTGGTGGACTGGACAGACAGGCCTGGCCTGCAAAATACAAACACAGCAAAACCCTGCCCTCCGCTGCATACTCAATGCATTTCATTCCACACCAACACTCGCCCTCCATAATGAAGCCGCACTCCCCCCCTGTCTCGGTCTGCCTACAATACAAGCAACGCAAATCCATCCACTGCCTCCTTTCCCTACCCCCCTCACACCCCGTAGTTAGAACATGCCCATCCTCCTTCCCCATCTCCAATCATTTCTACACCTCTATGTGCGACCCTCACGAATACGACTGTCAGTGGCAAAACAGCCAGATGCCACCCCTCCCAACTAGTAGGTATGCTTGGTAAGATGAGCCCATGGGTCCTTCCAGACGACTTCATAGAAGACACGGCACACCCGATCACCACCCTGTGGGAGCCCACCCCCATTGCAACAGACATACCCTTGCTGCCCAAAGACGAAGCGGCCACCGAACACTCCTCCCTCCTCCGATGACTCCGCTGCCACAACACCAACATCATCGGATACAGAGATGGCTCACAGCTCACTGGCAACACGGGGGCAGGATACTACATCTCCGATGGACTGCCACGTGAGGTCCGTGCCATCATCCTCATGGGCGACACCACCGAGGTCTTCGACGCAGAACTCAGAGCCATACACGAATGCCTCCTCGCCTGCCTGTGGTACATCACACCAACAACCGCCTATGAAACTGATGCATCCACCTCTTCACTGACAACCAATCCGCAATCCTGCACTCCTCCCGCCTCAGCACCAGCCCCGGCCAAGAGCTCACCCGGTCCATACACGACCCTGCCACCTCCCTACATTCCCTCAGGGTGCCCATAACACTACATTGGTACCCGAACACACCGACATCACTGGTAATGATGAAGCCGACCTCCTGGTGGAACCTGCCATGGATCTAGCCCCCCACCACTCCGATCCCGATCTCCCTGTCCTGGCTCCGGAGACAAATCCACGAACAATACGTCACAGACTGGGCAACATGGTACAACTCCAAACCAAAACCCAAAACTTACGATGCACCTCACTGCTGCCACCTTGACCACGCATACACGGCCTTGCCACGCAAACTCTCCACTGCCATCCTCGGCCTTCGCACAGGCCACGGATACTTTTTGGACTGCCTCGCACACCCCCCCCACCGCCCACTACCCTTCCCGCTCATGCCCCTGCCCACTCCACCCCCCACAGACCCCTAAGCACCTGCTTCTCTCCTGCCCAATTTACACAACCCATCGGACCGAGCCAAGATGGTCACTGAAAATCCCCTGCCATCGCTGGCTCATGACACCAATCATCCTCCACATGACTGCCGGAACCAAAGCCCTTTCCACTATGATCTCAGTGACCAAAATTGCGACTGCCGAATGGGCACATACTAAGTTAAGTAAGCACCCCAACTGGGAGGACACACCTGAAACACTGACCATACGCTGGGGGATGCTGCTGGACGAGGATGACGAGCATGCAGACACCCCCAACTAGTAAACAAAAAAAAAAAAAATAATAAAATAAAATAAAAAAAAAAAAAAAAACTGGAGTGAAGAACTATATAATGGAGGAAGACGGGGGGCATGAGGTTACGATTGGAATTTGTTCTGTGTTGTTGAGTTGGGCTTGTATCGATACGCAGGCTGTATAGTAGTGGTAACAGAGGAGTAACGGGGATGAGTGAGAGGTGATGACGGATAAGGACAGAGGAAAAAGGGACCGAAGAGGGGCAAGGCAGGGAGACAAGGAGCAGGGAGTGGCAAGTAAGAGTGGCCAGAAGGGCACTGAAAGGGGAGAGAAGGGAGGAGGGGAGGGGCGCAGGTGGCCGGGAGGGGTTATCTGATTCTTGTTGTTGGGGAGGAAATAAAGGCGGAAAAATGGTTAAAAAAGGAAGGGGAAGGGTGGAGGAAATGGGGGAACGACCCGGCGAGGTGGCCTCCAAGCGCACAGGGCTCCTGGAACAGATGACGCGAGATGGATTATGAACCAAATGAGACTTGGGGGACTACCACCCCACACATGAAGACTGCTCTAGGGCATGTCCCAGTGGGGACCTGGGGTAACAGCCAGGCCCTCAAGTATGTATTTAATTTGTAGCCTCCGCCATAACCTTACGGTTCGATGCGAGTATGAGGAAATAAATAAATAAATGAATAAATAACTACCAGCCTGCCCCCTGCCCCCCGCTACAACCCCCTCATCTGCATCTGCACAGCCCTGGACAGCAGCCCCTGCATTGAAAACCCTCTTCACCTCAGCACCTGCACCCATGAAAACCCCTGCTCAACCCAAGAAAACCACCAAAAAACCCACCGCTTGCCCCCAAGAACTCCTGATTCCCAGCTCCGATCCCAAGACAATCACCGACCAGATCCGAGCGAAGGTAGGTATGGCAACCAATGCCACCCTCCGCAAAGTCAACGCACCAATCAACGTCACAGTCATGTCAGTTCGTCAGAACATGACAGGCAACCTCCTCCTGACCCTGGCTCCCAACAGCTCTGTACAGGAGCTCCTACAATACGCCGACACCATCTCCGCCACCATCAGCTCCATCCACTTGTCCCTCCAACCTCCCTGCCTCATTGAGAAGTGGCACAAACTTGCTGTACACGGGGTGCCCACAGAACTATACCTGGACACCGAGGAAGGTATGCGGGCATTACAGGCTGATATCGAACAGCAGAACTATGCGGTGCAGCTCACCCAGCTCCCAAGGTACATATCGCACCCTGACAAGAGAGCTGGGGAAAGCTGGGTCCAGCATCATCATAGCTGTCCGCAGCCATGCTGAAGCTGACAAGCTCAAGAGAAGCCGAGTTAACGTTAACTATGCACCCCGCCGTGCCACGGACTATTACTCCCCACGCCCTACAAACCAATGCCGATGCTGCCAGAAGCTCGGGCACCACCAAGCTACCTGCAAGGCCGACGACAGCCCAGTCTGCGGCTTCTGTACAGAAATACACCATACCGACAAACACTCCTGCTCCCAATGCCCCGGCCGGGTAGGTAAATCGTGCAGCCACACAACGTACAAATGCACGAACTGCGTTGATGCCGGCAACGATGACACCAACCATGCTTCGTTCAACCCATGCTGCCTAATGAAAGCCAAAGCCATAAGGGATGCATGGCAGAAAAACAGAACACCCAGCACCACCAAAGACCCCCCAGCAGACGTCAACATGACTACCCATGAATAGTCATGACCAACACGCGGCAACCATATGTCTCATTTCTGATAATGTCAACCGAAGCACAACGGCTGTAACAGCACTGTTGAACTGTGCGTGCCAGTCAGCCGACATCATCCTAATACAGGAGGTCAACATCACAGACCCCTGATACGAGGTTACCCACCCCAATTTCCTTCTTGTTAAACCCCCAAAAGGCCAATGCCTCTCCAACCGCACGGCAGCCTACATTTCCCAATCCAATCCCTTCCTAAACGTCACTCAACACACCAACGTTTGCAATGACCCGGACCTACAAGTCCTGGAAGTCTCTACCCCTCTCATCCCCTCTTTCCTTCTCCTTAACATATATAACAAACACCACCCAGAATCCCATGCCTATACCATTCCCCGTGCCCTTGCGCCCCTCACCTTGCCACCAAGGTATATAATCACAGGAGACCTGAATGCACACCACATGCTCTGGAACTCCCGGGTGTCGACGCTCCAACGAGCCGAAAAACTTGCACTACTGATCCAGGAGCAGGGCTGGCACCTGTTAAATGTCCCAGATGTTCCCACATACCAGTACAGGAATGGCAAAACCACCAACCACCCGGAAATAAAACCCCCCCCCTGCATTTTCCTCAACCACGCCAAAATCTTCAGATTTTCCGGCGAATTCTGATTCAGCGACCGCGATTGTACCTTACCGGAACTTTCCAGGCCCGAATTCTGACTTTTCGCTGTTATTCAACGAAAAAGGAGGCCCTCGGACACCCGGAGTTCGGTAAGCAAGCACAATCATCAACGCCCCCCCTCTCAACCACCAAACAAGCACACACACGCACCGGATTCCTTATCGCCGCACCGAAATCAGTCTACTCCGAAAAATACAACTCCTAAATTCACGCCGTTGCGCAATCCCGGACCTCCTGCCCCCTCCTCTTTCTCCTCGCGAAAATTTCTCCGCTCGCTTACGCAGAGCCGCAAGCACGGGACGCCATGTCGTCACCACCGGAACCCCCCGATACCGACATGGACTTTACCCCTGACTTCCCCAGCTCGCCTACACCCGGCGCTAGTATAAGCGAGGTCCATCACATGCGCGATGACGCAACCCCGCCAAGCACCAACCCCAGCAACACGCGTCTTCTCTACCACTCGCGCCACGCCCCCGACAGCCCCACGGACTCCGAGCTATCGACCCCACCACGGTCCACTTCTCACAACCGTCGAAACAACGCCTCCCCTACCTCCCCCGACGAGCTCTCAGCACCCAACGAAAGTCACGATGTACGCTCGTCCAGTTATGCCCCGACGAACAAACAAAAATCCCCGCCCCCGCGCGCCAACCCACCAACCCCCGAGCGTTCGACCCTACCTCAGTCACGACAACGCAACACCCAGCATACCCGACAAACGCCAGATCCACCGACACCGAGATCCACCTGCTACGCCCCGACAACAACGACAAGCGCCGAAAAGGAGACAATGAGCTCATCTTCACCCAGTCCCTCGAGGCCTCCACGTACACCGTACCGAGACGAACCTCCGTGGAGAACAAGTTAGACAGAGTACTCACCTCCCTGGCCAATCTACACACCAATTACGGCAAAATCGTGACGCGCCTGGACAACGTCGAGTCCACGGTAGGTGCCAACGGTATGTACAAGCACACCGCGCCCCCCCCAAACCACCCCCGGACACCACCCCCCCTACCCAGACGCAGCCTACATCCCCCTCCGAAGTACAGCTTCTCCGCGAAGCTATTAGAGACATCAGAGCCGAAATGCTGTACTGGCGCACCCGGGCGGAGAATGCGGAAACCGAGCTGAACAAGCACGGCCATACACTGGCCCCCGCCGCACCCCCCGAAACCGTCCAGTCAGCCATGGCAAGGCCCCGCCGCCTCCACCCTCCTCTTCCCCAACCTCACTTCTGCCACCCACACCCCCCCCGTGCAAACCAAGGCCAAAACCCCCGCCCCGAACCGCAAACCCCCCCCGCACCCAGGACATCGTCGTACCATGCTCGGACCCCCGCGCTCTCCCCGACAGCGCCAAAGTTGCAATCGGTCTGGCAGTCAATGCTGCCCTTCGGAAGGCCAATGCCCCGGCCACAGTCGCAATCACGATGGTTCGCAAGAACATGGCGGGCAACCTCCTCCTCACCCCGTCCGCCCAGACCCTCGCCACCGACATCACGACCCACCTCCCAGTCATCAAGGAAGCTGCCATGGTGGTCCACCCATCCCTCCTGCCACCACGCCTCAACGAGAAGTGGCATAAACTGGCCGTACATGGGATCCCGACGGATTACTTCCCAGACGACGAGGAGGGTATGGCAAAACTTCAGCAAGAAATCGAGAGCAATCACTCCGTCTCTCTGGCGCAACCCTCAAGGTACATAACCCACCCCGACAAGCGGATAGGTAAGGCCGCCTCCAGCGTGATGATCGCACTCAAGTCCACCACGGAGTACACCACCCTCAGACAGAAAAAGATTGTCATCCTCTTCGAACACAAAAAGGTCACAGAATACTTTACCTCACGCAGCACTGACCAATGTCGCCGATGCCAGGCCTTTGGCCATCACCATGCGACCTGCTCTAACCCAGCAGCCCCGATCTGCGCACTATGCGCAGGCGGGCACCCCACTGACCACCACAGCTGTGAACAGTGCCCCACCCGCCGCGGCCGTACATGCGCCCACACTGTCTACAAATGTACCAACTGCGCCGCAGCAGGTCACGCCGACACTTCCCATGCAACCTTCAACCCCCGCTGCCCAACCAAGATGACCGTCCTGCGCGAAGCATGGCAGCGCTCGAAAACTGCCCCACCCCAACCATCTCCCACCCCCGACGACACCACTATGAGCGTCCATGCCTAGGTACAACCCTGGCGCGGCTCACATCAGAATTATATCACACAACGTGGACAGAAGCTCCGCCGTCCTGAACACCCTGCTAAACGCGGCAGGCAAAACCGCAGACATCGTCCTAGTCCAGGAAGCTAATATTACGGACCCCAGGTACGCCACTACCCATCCAGACTTCCTTCTCCTCCTCCCCCCCCCGCGGTGACCGCAGTACCAATCGCACAGCCGCGTATATATCCAAACACAACCCCCACCTCCAGGTCACTCCCAGACTGGATGTGAGTGAGGACCCCGACCTCCAAGTCCTCGAAGTCGGTACCGTCCTCATCCCCCCCATCTACATCCTCAACATGTACAACGAAAAAGAACCCATAACCCAAACATACACCATCCCCCGCTCCCTGGCGCCGCTGGTCCTACCCAGACGGTGCATCATCACGGGCGATCTCAATGCCCACCACCAACTATGGAACTCTCGAGTGAGGCACCCCACAAGGGCCGATGAACTCGCAACGCTAATCGAGGAGCACGGGTGGCACCTCGTCAACGTCCCAGACGTCCCCACGTACACCTACAGAAACGGCACAGGATCCTCAGTCCTGGATCTCACGATCGCCGCCCCGGCGGTGGCCAAGGAAGTGTCAAACTGGGCCATTGACGAGGAGAACCCAACCGGCTCCGACCACGAGGTAATTACCTTCCAGATTACCTCCCTACACCCAGACGCAGAATACACGCACCCAGAACCCCGCCTCAACTGGCGCAAAACAGACTGGGACAAGTTCGCCTCCACGCTCCAACACCTCTCCGCCGAAAAACATCCCTTGTGGAGCTCCTTTCGCCCGAACCCTTCCCTACACAACCTTGACGAATGGGCGACCTTGCTCCGCGACATCATCCTTTCCGCGGCCACTACTTCCACCCCTCCGCTCCTCCTATCTCCCAGATCCAAACGCTGGTGGACGGCTGAGATAGAGCAAACCCGTAAGGCCATGTCCCACGCTCGCCGGACATGGCAGAGATCTCACCTCCCTCACGATCTCTGACAAATACGACATGCAAAGGACTCGCTGTGGAAGGAGTACCTATCGCAGGCAGAAGGCGCAGATATATGGGCTGCATTCCGATATACAAACCCACGCCGCACCCAAATCACCCCGCCCATTCGCTCAACGGTAGGTGACGAGGTCCGCCTCTGTGTGGACTTTGAGAGTAAGGTGGAGGCCTTCCAGGCCCTCTTCCCCCCCCCACCCCCAGCCCCTCCTACACTCCACTCCCCCGGCCGATCCGAGCTTCCGTGGCAGATGTTCACCCCAGAAGAGATACGGTTAGCCATACAGACCTCGTCGCCAAAGAAAGCCCCGGGCCCAGACGGCATAACGTTCGCGTGCCTACGACAGGTGTACGCAGCTATACCGGAACACATTAATGCCTTTTACGCGAAGCTCGGAGAGGTGGGATACCACCCCAAGAACTGGCGACAAGCCACCACCGTCATTATACCCAAGCCCAACAAGCCGGATTACAGCTCAATCAAAGCGTACCGACCGATTGCCCTGCTAAACTGCCTAGGAAAAGTATTAGAGAAGCTTATGGCTTCGAGGCTGGCCCAAATGGCGGAGACGTACAACCTACTACACCCCGACCATATCGGCGGAAGACCCCAGCGCTCGGCTATCGATGCTGCGATGGCGCTCACGCACGAGGTCGAAGTGAATGCAAGGCAGAAGTTAATGACATCATCGCTTTTCCTGGACGTCCGAGGCGCCTTCGACAACGTCTCATCCACCCGCCTCCTGCATACAATGCGCCAACTCGGCTGCCCCCGCCCGGTCCTCTCCTGGGGAGCTACCTTCCTCGCCGACAGAACTTCGGCACTCTCCTTTGATGGCCGTACAGACACCCAACGACCTATCAACACCAGCATCCCCCAGGGCTCCCCCGCCTCCCCGATCCTATTTTTGATATACCTCTGCCCCCTCTTCGACACCCTCCAAACCGCCCACCCAACGCTGTGGGTGCCGAGCTACATCGACGACGTCACGCTGGTGGTACACGGCCGTACACGAGAAGACAATGCCCGTGCCCTGGAGGCTGCCGCCCGCACAGCATTCCAATGGGCCCACAGTAACGCCGTAGCATTCGATGACACCAAGTCCGAACTCCTACATTTCCACCGCGCCTGCCAGGACACCACACCCGACGCCATCAACATACGACTACCAAATGGAACAGTGGTGAAACCAGGGACACCGGGGGGCAGAAAGGACGTGGTCCGATGGATTGGAATTTTATTTGATAGAAAACTGGCCTTCACCCATCATGTACAAGCGAAACTAACAGCTGCGTCTAGGTCCTTCAACGCGCTCTGCAGCCTTGTAAGATACGAGACAGGTTTGTCCCCCTCCGCAACACGCTCACTTTACCGCGCATGCATCCAATCTAGGTCCGACTTTGGAGCTGAGATCTGGTGGACGGGGCAAAAAACTCTGCAACGACGCCTCCAAACGCAACAAAACGCCGCCCTCCGCCGAATACTCAACGCCTTCCGATCTACCCCGACAGTTGCGCTACACAACGAAGCCGCCCTCCCTCCCATTTCGGTCCGTCTGCAGAGCAAGCAAAGAAAATACGCCCTCCGCCTCTTATCACTCCCCCCATCTCACCCCGTAGTTAGACGCTGCCCCTCTTCCTTCCCGACCCCCAACCACCTCTCCACCGCAATCCACGACCCCGCCGAATACGACCTCAACTGGACCCAGTCCCGCCGGCCCCCCTCCCGCCTCGTTCGAATACTCCACACCCTCCGCCAATGGGTACTCCCGGACGATGACATCGAAAACACGGCGCAACGAACACCCGCCCCATGGGACGCACCCCCCGTTACGGTAGACATCTCTCCCCTACCCAAAGACGAGGCCGCCATCGCGCACCTATCCCTCCTCCGACACCTCCGCCGAAATCCCCGTAACGTCGTTGCGTACACCGACCGCTCCCAACTGTCCAACAAGACTGGAGCCGGGTACTACATCCCTCATGGCCTCCCCCGGCCGGTATGCGCAATCATCCCAATGGGTAATACCTCCGAGGTATTCGACGCAGAACTAAGAGCCTTCCACGAATGCCTTCTGTCGTGCCGGAAATACATTACTCAACACCACCTCCGCCGCCGCTCGGTACACATCTTCACGGACAACCAATCCGCAATCCTCCGCGCCTCCCGAACCAACAAGGGCCCCGGACAAGAAACCGCCCTCCTCATCCACCAGACAATAGATGACCTCCAAGACCTCGCAGTCCCAGTAACGCTACACTGGGTCCCAGGCCACAACGACATCGACGGCAACGAGGAAGCCGACCGCCTAGCTAAACTTGCGGCATCCCAAGAACCCACCATCCCCCCCCCGGTTTCCATCTCCTGGCTCTGCCGTCGGGTCAAAGAACAACAAACCGCGGATTGGACAACATGGTACGACGCCTCGCCCAAACCTAAGACGTACTGCGCTCCTCACCAACGGCACTTGGACACCGCGTACACCTCCCTACCACGCCGACAATCCGCTGCCATCCTCTGCCTCCGAACTGGACACGGATACTTCCTGGACTGCCTCGCCCACCCCCCCACAGACAGCTATCCCTCCCGATACTGCCCATGCCCAATGCACCCACCCCAAACCCCCAAGCACCTGCTCCTATCCTGCCCTATTTACAATGCAGCACGGACCGAATTGAGAAGCAAACTGAAAATCCACCATAACCAACGCCTCATCCTACACAACATTTTGCACACCACCAACGGAGTTAAAGCCCTTGCCGCCATGATCTCAGATACGAAAATCGCGACACCAGAATGGGCCCATACAACGTTAAGTAAGTACCCCGCGGAGAGGGACACCCCCGTCTCGCTAATCACAGGCTGGGGCACGCTGCTGGACCAGACGGAGGAGCACGATACCCTCCCAGCTAGTTAAAAAGTAAAAAAAAAAAAAATATGAGTAAAAAAAAGAAAAACAATATAGAAAACATTGAAGGCAACTAAGGGGATGACAAGAGTTAATTGTGTTTCGTGTTTCTACTTGCTTTACTTGCTTTTGGCAGAGAACAGAGAGGGACGAAGGACTGAGGAGGGAGAAGAGACGAACTTGGCGTAGAGATGATCCTTTTCTTTTGTTCAGCGGGGGAAATAAAGGCGGAAAAATGTGTAAAACAGGGGAAGGGGAAGGGTGGAGGACGGAGGGGAACCCGGTGCGGTGGCCCCTGAGCAAACAGGGCTCATGGACAAGATGACGCGAAATGGACTAAAACAGAGAGGACAAGGAGGAGGCTACACTGCCAGCCATGATGACTGCTCTGGGACCTATCCCAGCAGGCTCCGGGTGTAACAGCCAGGCCTGAACTTATGTATTTATGTAGACTGCATCATAACCTTACGGTTGGGTATGCTAATGAATAAATAAATAAATAATAAGTACAGGAATGGCCATGGGACATCCGTACTGGACCTCACCCTGGCATCACTGGCGATGGCATGGGAAGCAACAAATTGCGCGGTGGGTGAGGCCCAAGCTACTGGCTCTGACCACGAGGTGATCCACTTCGAGGTCACGATGACAATCCCACACCCCACCATAGTCACCCCACAACCCCATCTCAATTGGGCGTGCACGGACTGGGAAAGTTTCTCCAACACCCTGTGCTCGCTCTCAACATCCACATGATCACAATGGGAGTGACTGCGCCTTGACCCAACGCTGCCACACCTCGACAAATGGGGGCAGATGCTCCGGGACATCATAATGACCGCAGCCGCACATGCCACACCATTCCTCAACTCCTCCCCCCGCTCCAAATGCTGGTGGACCCCCGAAGTCTCAGCAGCCCGGCAAAACATGCAACAAGCTCGCCGACGCTGGAAATCGTCACCCAACCCGACACTCCATCAAGAATATCGCCAACTCCACAACAAGTACTTCTGGACCATTCGCCATGCCAAAGATGCGAAATGGAAAGAATACCTCTCTCAGGCAGAAGGCCCAGACGTGTGGTTGGCTTTCTATTATACAAACCCCTGGAAGGCTCAGCTCACCCCTGAACTGCAGGTTGAGTTGAACGGTAGCTGCTGCGTCTGCGCGGACTTTGACTCCAAGGTAACAGCATTCCAAGTCCTCTTCCCTAGGCCTCCCAAAGATCCCCCCAACCCTACCGCCCCAGCCAGGCCAGAGCTACCATGGCAGACCTTCTCGCCGGCCGAAATAAAATCAGCCATCTATACCTCCTCGCCGTGGAAAGCCCCTGTACCAGATTCTCTCACCTTCGCCTGTCTGCATCGAGCATATGCGGCTATCCCAGACCACTTCGACAAACTGTACAGCACCTTGGGAGCTATCGGTCACCACCCGCGCTCCTGGTGGCAAGCCACCACAGTGGTGATTCCAAAACCAAACAAGCCCGACTACAGTAATCCAAGGGCATACAGACCAATAGCTCTACTGAACTGCCGAGGCAAGATCCTTGACAAACTAATGGCCCCGAGACTCAGCGGCATGGCGGAAACCCACACTGCCGAATGGGTGCACATGAAGTTAAGTACCCTCCCTGCTGAGGAGGACTCTCCTATCACACTGACTACTGATGCTGCTGGACCTAATGGACGAGCACGTGAACACCCAAAACAACTAAGGAAAAAAAGAAAAAAAAAAAAAAAAAAAGAAAAAGAATAAGACAATAATGATAATAACATAATAAAATAAATATACATAGGTACTTCGGGGGAAGCAGGAGGGAAGGCGGCAACAGGAAGTGGATGAGACAGGGGGAAACGGGAAGACCAATGGGGGATTGCAGTGGGTTACTTTTCTTGTTTTTTCTACTGTGTCGTATGGGGAGGTCCGGGGCAGAGGGGAGGCTGCAGAGGCGGGGTGGCAAGAAGCGCAGCGGAGAGGACCGGGACGGGGACGAGTGAGCGATGATGACGCAACAGACACACAGGGGACAAGGGGAAGAAGGAGAGGGAGTCATGGAGGTGAGGGACATAGGGAGAAGTGCAGGAGCAGAAGGAGTAGCGGAGAAGGGAGTGAGGAGAGACGGGGGGGCGGTGGCCCGGCAGAGTTATCTTTTTCTTTTCTTTTCTGTTATGTTTTGGTTTGTGCAGGAAATAAAGGCCGGAAAATGGCTAAAAATGGGCGGGGAAGGGTGGAGGATAGAGGGGAACGACCCGGCATGGTGGCCCCTGAGCGCACAGGGCTCCTGGAACTGACGACGCGTGATGGATTAAGACCCAACAAGATGGGAGACTACACTGCCAAACCCTCATAACAGCTCTGGGGCTTACCCAGTGGGGACCTGGCATTACACCCACGTCCTTAACATTGTATTTAAATTGTAGACTCCGCCATAACCCTAAGGTTGGATGCATGTATGAATAAATAAATAAATAAATAAATGGCGGAAACCCACCACCTCTTACACCCAGACCAAATTGGAGGCCGACCCCAATGATCAGCCATTGATGCCGCCATGGCCCTCACCCATGAGGTCAAAATGGGCCGCAACAAACATCTCATCACAACCGCCCTCTCCCTCGATGTTCGAGGGGCATTCGATAACGTCTCGTCCACCTGCTTGACTAGCACCATGTGACAGTTAGGATGTCCCGCGCCAGTGGTATTGTGGTGCCAGTCATTCCTTACCAAATGGTCCATGGCCCTCTCATTCGACGGACGTATGGACATACAGCGACCCATGGTGACAGTCATCCCCCAAGGGTCCCCTGCATCACCAATCCTATTCCTGCTTTACCTCCGCCCTTTATTCGACAGTCTCCACATACACCAACCAAACATATGGAGTCCAAGCTACATCGATGATGTAGCATTGGTTGCCCAAGGCAAGACAAGAGAAGGGAACTCGAGAGTGCTAGAAGCCGCAGCAAGAACCGCTTTCCAATGGGCGTAGGACAACGCGGTAGCGTTTGATGATGCAAAGTTGGAAATGCTACATTTCCATTGCTCCAGACAGGACGTCATTTCAGAAGAAATCAAAATCTGGCTACCTCATGGGACGATGGTAGAACCAGGCACAAGAGGAGGAAAAAGCGATGTGGTACGGTGGATAGGGATCTTCTTCGATAGGAAACTTACGTTCTAGCATCATGTAACTACCAGGGTCATGGCAGCTCTGCGCGCGTTCAATGCGTTGCACAGCCTCATGCGTCACGAAACAGGTCTGTCTCCCACCATGATGCGGATAATTTACCAGGCATGTGTTACCTCTAGGTCCGGCTTTGGAGCAGAGATTTGGTGGCGAGGACAAAAGAACCTGGAAACGACCCTACAACTACAACAAAATGCAGCCCTCCGCAGGATCCTAAATGCTTTCTGATCAACCCCCATCATGGCCCTCCACAATGAGGCCGCCCTCCCCCCGGTCGCAGTCCGGCTCACACACAAACTGTGAAAATACTCCCTCTGTCTCCTCTCCCTCCCGACTACACACCCGGTCATATGATGGTGCCCCTCCCACTACCCGATCCCCCGACACTCCAATGCCTCACTGAGCGATGACCGGGAATACGACCACCCATGGCACACTGACTGCCGCCCTCCCTCGCAGCTCATGTGCATCCTGCGTAAGATGCACAGATGGCTACACCCCAATGATGCAATCGAGAACAAGGTGAACCCACCCGCTATGCCATGGGTGTGTCCCCCCATAGATACCTCCGTTGCCACCCTACCAAAAGATGAGGCCTTGAAAGCCCACCTCGACCTCCTGCACCACCTCCAGTGACAACAACGAACCATCATCACATACACCGACGGGTCGCAGCTCGGCTCCTCGATAGGTGCGCGTTTCTACATACCCACCGGCCTCCACCACCTGATTGGCACAATCATGCCCATGGGCGAAGTTGCGGAAGTCTTTGACACGGAACTCCGAGCAATCTCCGAGTGCCTGCGAACATGCTACCACTACCTATGACGAGACGCACTTCGCCGCCGCTGAATCCGCATCTTCATGGACAACCAGGCAGCAATCGCGCGAACAACACACGTGGCCTGAGGCCCAGGTCAGGAAACTGCTCGGCTCATCCATGAGGTTGCCACGGACATCAACTGCACTGACTCAACCATAACGATCAACTGGGTCCCCGGACACACCGACATACCCGGAAACGACAAAGCTGACGCGCTTGCCAAACAAGCCACCTCCACGGAACCCTCTACACCATCGCCAGTTATGCTATCCTGGATATGTTGCTGAGTCCGGGAACAGCATACCACTGAGTGGATGACTTGGTTTGACCAAAACCCCAAACTGTAAACCTACGCTGCGCCCTTCCGCCGCTGCTTGGATGCTACATACACCACCTTGTCCTGAAAGATCTCCTCTGCCGTCCTGGGACTGCGCACTGGGCACGGATACTTCTTGGACTGCCTCGCGCAGCCCCCCACCGACGCCTATCCATCGCGCAACTGCAACTGCCCACTGCACCCCCCCCCAGACTCCAAAACACCTCCTCCTGTCCTGCCCAGAGCACAGGACAGCCCGAGACACCTTACACCGAGATCTCAGACTCGGTCACCTCACCTGACCACACCTGACCACAATCCTCCACACCACTGCCTGATCAAAGGCCCTTGCTACTTTCATCTCTGCCTCCAAAGTCACCACCACTGAGTGGGCACACTCAAGGTTAAGTTGTCATACCCCACCTTTAAGACACATTTTAAGAATGGGGATTCTTACTAAGTAATGACTCAAGCCATAGGGCAAGAGCCATTACTAACCACCCTTCATCCACTTCCCGCAGGAAGTAGGATAATGGGGGGCCAGGAAAAAAGTCAGCATCATAAAGGGTTAGGAACCCGGGGTAGCCTCAGCAGGGACAGTTTCCAATCAACGGCTGAGGTTTCTAATGCCCAGCCGTATCCTGGGGCATGTACCACTGATGTTGACAAAAACCTGGAATACTTATAGCCTGGGCCACTGTGGTTCTTACTTGCCACAAGTCCACAAAGGGACTACCCTCTGCCGTATGCGATCTGCCATATTCAAACGTTGTGCCGTGTCATACAGGACCACCCCAACCGGCAGACAGAGAAGGGGCTGGGACAAAGAAAGGCAGAAGGAACAAGAAGAATGTAAAAAGGAGGAGTTCGCCGTATACGACCGAGTCTGCCGTGATCGACCGTAGATGAAGGCTGGAGGAAGTCGGAGTTGGTAATGAGGATGAGGAATCGATGGATGAGAGGAACAGTTAGGTATTTAAGAATGAATTGAATGTACCCTACGACTGAGTGCCAAGTCCAAAGCAAGAATCATATGTTACCGAGGAAGCTCAGCGGAGATGATCGGAAGACCGAAGGAACAATACCGAATGCCATTAAGATAAGACATGCAATAACGGAGGCTAGTCGGCCGAAGGAGATGAGGATTGTCATAGGCGATAAAGACCAATACGTGGCATAGCAGCCCTGAGGCAGCCGACAATACAGGAAACCTTATCTTGCAGACAAACCTTCGGTTAGCCCGATATGACGAAAATAAGTGCATATGGACAAACGGACATGAATGTTGGATCCTATCGGAAGCCACAGGAGGCCCAGATGACATCTACCGTGGTGAAGTGTTGGCAAGGCACACAGACGGCACAGGAAGCCGCAGCCTAGATAAGGACGGATCAGGAAATCCGGCAACTAAGGACAAACACTTCACCTGAGCTGACGACGCATGCATAAGATGGGATATGTGCTCAAATGCCCTACGGAGGTCATATTATTAGACATAATATATTGGCAAACGACGGGTTTAGCAACAGCGCATGCACGATACGGCCGAGAGGATCACCAAGAGTCATCCGATTGGTTTGGGAACCATTTGGAGCGTTTGCATGGAAATATTCGAAATACGGAATTTGTATGCAAAAAATATCATGTTTGCATGCTCTCTACCAACGTCAACCAGTACTTGGCGTTCCGACCACCGCAACGTACCCGGTGGGTATATGAGTGGGGAGCTCAAGTCAGAAAACATAAAATAGGAAGAAGCCCCCACTCGAAGAAGCCATCATCCAGCGAAAGACCCACAATCGTCCCATCAATTACAAGCAAGTCCCAGAAAGATATAAGTACCTCATACTCGACTATTTACACAATACTCGAAAAAGCTATACAACAATACAACCAAGACCCTCTTCGAACAATAAGACCCTCACAGATTGCTGTTCACACTTGAACGCAATTACCATCGACGATCTCGAAACGCTCCCTGAGATAAACAGGAGAGTTTAAGATTATAACACGTTATTACTCATCATTCTTCCGAGAATCCCCAGAGAAGTAAATAATTCCCATCACTGGGATTATTGCTTCTCATTTTTCTTTTTCGGAGATATTGAGTTACCCTACCGTCGGTCACGAGACAGCCCCCGGTTAACACTATAATCTTATTCAACGCCTCACCAAGCGTACTGAGAAACGTCCTACAAGAAATTCAGAACCACAAAACAAAACGAACAATGCCTGAGTCCATGGAAATTGACTTCCTACCCATGCCTTCTTGGGCATTGGTTAGTACCAACACTGGTGAAATGGACAATATCCCACCTATCAAACCGATCAAACTTCACTCTGTTCCCGAATGGGGACGCACCCTCATGAGTCAACTACACCACACAGCAGCTGAAATCAACAGTCTCCGTGGACAAATCCAGAATGATGAATCAGAAGCATACCGCATCTTTATGCAAATGCAAAATGACTATCACAAGATCGAATCCAACCTCAATCTTGCAATTGCTCAAGCCCAGCAACATGCAGCAGATGCTACAGGAGCCCACTTCAACCTCACAACAACTCAGTTTGCAGAGGTTGCTACCACCCAAGTGGCCTTGAGGAGACATGTGGAGATGATTACCATAAATGCTGCGGAAAATGAGGAATGAAGACAAAAGGTGCTCCAAGATTTTGCTCAACAAATGGAAGCAAATCAGAACATCTGGGTGGATTACCACAAGGATCAGGCAGCTAAGCAAGAAAAATTCAACAATGACTGCCAACGGTGGGCCTCCGAGATGAACACCAGAGAGGCAAAGGCCAGGGTCGACCAAGAAAAGGTCAAAAAGGATTTACAAAAGTTGAAACGCCTCCAGGAACAGCTACAACGGGATCACATCAATGCATCAGCGATCTCCCAACAAGAACGAGAAGACATACGACGATCATTTCGGGATGAACTCCATGCCATTGGAGAAGAACTCAAGGTCCAATTCCAATCAACACAACAGTCCCGCAAGGACATTGATGTACCCTCAGTCATCGATAGCATCCTAAAGCAACATGCCCAGCAGGGAAGAATTCCCCTCCCAAACAGTGATGACCCAGAGTCAGAATATGACCTTCCACTGTCCCCGCAGGCTGAGCCATTGGGAAGAGGTTCGATCCGAACTGGAAGGACCACTGAATCCAGAGGCAGTGGCCCACCAGGAGGACAGGTACCCCCCCCCCAGGGCCTCCACCTGGAGGAAGCAGCTCCAGCTCCTCCAGCTCAGACTCAGAATGGGATAGACCTAAGGATTTAGGGCAGGAGATATCAAGGCTTATCCGTGCCCTACGGAAGAAGGACAAAAAGAATCGTATCACCAAGCGACCAGAAGCAATTGTCCTAGGAAAAGCCCCCAAGATGAAGGAGCCAGAGGTGTTTGATGGGGATAGAGAAAACTACATACCATGGATGAAAGCAGTCAAGGAATATATGACAGTGCTATCTATCGACTTTAACACTGATGCAACCCGAATTCACTGGTTGGGGTCCCTCCTAAAGGGTGATGCCCGCCAATGGCACCAAAACCGTGTCGATACTACTGAGAAGGAATTACGCCCTGACACCTGGCCCTCATACACCGCAGCAATCGACCACTATTTCCGTGACCCCCACCAGAAGCGCAACTACACCAACAAGATGGCCAGGTTGCAATGGAAGTACAAACCTGGATGCCATAAGACCGGCCTCCCAGCACATCAATGGGGCATCAGGATGGCCATCTACCAAGAGAAGGCCCAAGTCGAAGGAGAAGTCCTGAGAGAAATTTACGACCAGGCATTCCCAGAGGATCTGGCCTGCCAGGCATGGACAGATGTTAAGGATGTGGATGGCAGAACCCAAGGAATACACACGGACGACAGGCGATACAATTCGTAGACTGCTATGCAGTCGGGTTTGGCTCCGGGCTTCTTTAGGTAAGTTAGTCACGGGCTTGGGCAGTACTTACTTCATACACAGGATGTCCCTGCAGCAATGCCTTCTGGGTTAACGTCGGCTAGACGTTATTCGTCAAGGGAGTAGGGTAAGGGGATAGGATGGGAACTGGAAGTGGTAATGGAAACTGGGTGTTGTTCACTGGTTGAACGATGAGGGCTCTTGTATGTAGATAGGGTTGTATGAATGAATAATTGATTGCTTGCTAAACTAATGAAATACAATTGTCCCTTCTTATACCTTCGTTCCTGTGCCCATGTGATTCCCTCCTATCTGCCCAGCAGATATCCAACCCATCATGAGACACCCTTCGTCTCATTGTGACCCTTTCCCAGACGTAGACAAAACAAGATAAGAAACACAACGGAGACATAACTCAAACGTAGACAAAACATAATTCCAAACATAGATCAAACGAAATTCCAAACATAGATCAAACGAAATTCCAAACACAAAAGAAACCCGCTACGTTCCATCCCGAAACCCTTCTTCATCGTCCCTGCTCATTCCTCCTGGTAAACCCTAACTCTGCCCTTTTCCCTAAACCCTAACCGTGACATCAGCCATCCCCAATGTCACCCCTACGAACCACAGCCCGGCTGAGGTCATAGTTCCTCCCAGAAGCATGTCCTTAGCGGTTCGTGACAGTAGCTCCCCCTTCCAGGCCGAGACTCCGACGAGGCTTGTCTGGGGTTCTCCATGGTGGCGGACCCAAGGTCGAGATTGTCATAGGCGTCTCATTCGGGTTCCTTGTTCGGGGGAATGAAGTAGACAGTGACATATCGTTTCTCCATCAAAGTCCCATTCGAGCTTTCCGAGGCCGGCTCGGGTTCGTTCGGAGACTGTTCCTTGGCGTGGTGTTGTTGGTCCTCCCACAGTTGCATTCGTCAGTTCGTTGTTGGGGGGAATCCTTCCGATCCAGCGGTTGGGAAATAGTTGTGATTCTCCTTTGATTGGAGGTGTGTGGTGCAGTAGTCGTCATAGCAAAAGGTCCAGTGTTGGCCATCGTGTGGGGTATATGTTGTTATCGGGAGGGGGGTGTCCTGGCGGTACCAGCCGCCGGAATGTTGGTCGTTCTCGCTGTTCATGGTGCTAGCCATGGTTTTATAATCTTGGGACCAGTTTTCGTGGGTAGGTAGTATGGAAACGTCGGATGGCGTCGGCGGAGTTCGTGAAGTTCTCCGCTGGGTACCATGTTCGATCGTCGTCGGGGAATCCTGTCCACCGTACGCGGTATTGGAGTTTATTTCGATGGTAGCGGGAATCAACAATTTCCTCCACCTCCCATTCTTCTTCGTCTTCTATAATGATTGGTGGGGGAGGAGGTTGTAAGTGACCGGGGATTGGTGTGAGGATAGGTTGAGCCAGCTCAAGTAAGGAGATGTGGAATACTGGATGGATCTTTACGCTGGCGGGGAGGTCCAGTTTATAAGCTCTTGATCCCACACGCTCGAGGATGGTGTAAGGTCCGATTAGTTTGTAGTCCAACTTGCTAGATGGCCGAGCTGTCTTCACGTTGTTCCTCCGTAACCATACCTTATCCCCCTCTCTCAAGACGGGGTCTGGGTGCCTATTCCGATTTGCCTGTTCTGCCTGGGCAGCCTGTGCGTACTTGATTTCTGCCTGTAGTTCTCGATGGAGGTTGGTTAAGCTTGAGACGTATTCCGATACCTCCGGAAATCTATCTTCTATTCTGCCGAGGCTGGGTGTAAACCGAGGATGGTATCCATAATTCGCGAAGAACGGTGTAACTTTTGTGGTTTCGGATTGTGTATTGTTGTAGCAGAACTCTGCCATTGGGAGTAGCTTTTCCCAATCATCCTGTTGGTAATTGCAGTACGCCCGCAGGTACTGTTCGAGGGTAGCGTTTGTGCGTTCGGTCTGTCCATCCGTTTCCGGATGAAACGCGGTACTGAGTTTCCTGGTTGTTCCCATTGCCTCCATCACTCGTTTCCAAAACGTTGAAGTAGAGAGTGACCCGCAGTCTGAGACGATATCGTTAGGGAGTCCGTGGGCCCTGACCACATGCTTCAAAAATCCGTCCGCCAATTCCCTCGGCCCCATGGTGTCCGTACAGGCTATGAAATGAGCCATTTTTGTAAATCGATCAACGATCACCCATAGGGCGTTATTTCCTCCCTTCGATGGAAGTCCAGTTATGAAATCCATGGACACCGAATCCCACGGCCTCGCTGGTGGTTGTAGTGGTTTCAGGAGCCCGAAAGGAGCATGCCTGACTGGCTTGATCCTTCTGCAGGTGTCGCAGTGGTTCACGTACCTGTTGACATACTGGCGTTGCTGAGGCCAATAGTAATTCCGGCTGAGGAGTTCCAAGGTCCTTGCCCGCCCTGGGTGCCCAGCAACAAATGCATCGTGATGGTCGTGTAGTAGCCGTAACCGTAATTCGTGATTGTTGGGTATCCATATCAGTCCTTCGTATAACAGCAGCCCCTCTCGTTCCTCGCACAGTCCCAATGCTACCTTCCTGTCTATTCTTTCCCCAGTCCGCAGTTTCCCCAATACTTCCTGTATCTCCTGATCCTCCCCTGTTTTCTTCCTGATTTCCCTCAATAATTCCTCGTCGACCTGTAATTCCATGACCTCGGTAGAGCTGATCCAGAAGGTCTGTGATGGCAAAAGTATTCGTCCCCTATTTCGCCGGTGTTTCAGTTCCCCTTCCCAGGGAGAATCTCCTGATTCTCTTGAAAGGATGTCGGGCTTTCCCGCAAGTTTACCGGGTTGATAGGTTATCGTAAAGTCGTAATTCGCTAATAGTTCCGCCCATCTTGCCTGCCGTAGATTTAGATCTTTCTTCGTTGTCCAATATTCCAAATTTTTATGGTCCGTCAATATTGTAATTTTATGTCGGGTACTCTTGCAGTATGTGCTCCATTTGCCTAATGCATTGACGATGGCGAGGAGTTCCTTGTCATGTATGTCGTAATTTAGTTCTGGGTCCTTGAGTTTTCGTGAAAAATATCCTAATGGGTGTAAAATGTTCGAGTCATCTGCTTGTGAGCAGACTGCCCCGATGGCGTAGTCCGATGCATCCGTTTCAAGGGTTAAAGGTTTAGCGGGGTCGAAATGTCATAGAATCGGTTCCGAGGTCATTGCCCGTTTCAGTTGTTCGAATGCTGATTTAGCCACGTCATCCCATTTCCATGTTACGTCCTTTCTTGTCAATTTCGTCAGGGGTGTTGTTATTTTGCTAAAGTCCCAGATAAACCTTCTGTAGAAGTTGGCGAATCCTATGAAACTTTGTATCCCTTTCACGTTCACCGGTTCCCTCCATTCTGCCACCGCTTTCACTTTCTCCGGATCCATCCATATCCCTGTTGGTGATATGATATATCCCAAATACTCTGTCTCTGTTGTATGAAATTCGCATTTCGAGGCCTTGAGCCTTAGTTTCACCTTGTCCACCCGTTCCAAAACTCTTCGAACAAGCTGTTGGTGTTGCTGGATGTCATCGGAGTAAATCAAGATATCATCAAGATATGCCAGGCAGAAGATATCTAAGTAATCACTTAGGACTTCATTCATCCACCTCTGGAATGATGCGGGAGCATGCGTCAGGCCGAATGGCATGACCAGATATTCGAAAAGGCCATATTGTTAACCGGGGGTTGTCTCGTGACCGACGGTAGGGTAACTCAATATCTCCGAAAAAGAAAAATGAGAAGTAATAATTCCAATGATGGGAATTATGTACTTCTCTGGGGATCCTCGTAGGGATGATAAGTAATAACGTGTTATAATCTTAAACTCTCCTGCTTATCTCAGGGAGCGTTTCGAGATCGTCGACGGTAATTGCGTTCAAGTGTGAACAGCAATCTGTGTGGGTCCTATTGTTCGAAGAGGGTCTTGGTTGTATTGTTGAATAGGTTTTTCGAGTATTGTGTAAATAGTCGAGTATGAGGTACTAATATCTTTCTGGGACTTGCTTGTAATTGATGGGACGATTGTGGGTCTTTTGCTGGATGATCGCTTCTTCGAGTGGGGGCTTTTTCGTATTTTATGTTTTCTGACTTGAGCTCCCCACTCATATACCCACCGGGTACGTTGCGGTGGTCGGAACGCCAAGTACTGGTTGACCTTGGTAGAGAGCATGCAAACATGATATTTTTCGCATACAAATTCCGTATTTCGAATTGTTTTCATGCAAACCCTCCAAATCGTTCCCAAACCAATCGGATGACTCTTGGTGATCCTCTCGGCCGTATCGTGCATGCGCTGTTGCTAAACCCGTCGTTTGCCAATATATTATGTCTAATAATATGACCTCCGTAGGGCATTTGAGCACATATCCCATCTTATGCATGCGTCGTCAGCTCAGGTGAAGTGTTTGTCCTTAGTTGCCGGATTTCCTGATCCGTCCTTATCTAGGCTGCGGCTTCCTGTGCCGTCTGTGTGCCTTGCCAACACTTCACCGCGGTAGATGTCATCTGGGCCTCCTGTGGCTTCCGATAGGATCCAACATTCATATCCGTTTGTCCATATGCGCTTGTTTTCGTCATATCGGGCTAACCGAAGGTTTGTCTGCAAGATAAGGTTTCCTGTATTGTCGGCTGCCTCAGGGCCACTATGCCACGTATTGGTCTTTATCGCCTATGACAATCCTCATCTCCTTCAGCCGACTAGACTCCGTTATTGCATGTCTTATCTTAATGGCATTCGGTATTGTTCCTTCGGTCTTCCGATCATCTCCGCTGAGCTTCCTCGGTAACATATGATTCTTAATTTGGACTTGGCACTTCAGTCGTAGGGTACATTCAATTCATTCTTAAATACCTAACTGTTGCTCTCATCCATTTATTCCTTATCCTCATTACCAACTTCAACTTCCTCCAGCCTTCGTCTACGGTCGATCACGGCGGACTCGGTCGCACACGGCGAACTCCTTCCTTTTACATTCCTCTTCTTCTTATTTCTTCTGCCTTTCCTTGTCCCAGCCCCTTCCCTGTCTGCCTGTTGGGGTGGTCCTGTATGACACGGCACAACGTTCGAATACGGCGGATCGCATACGGCGGAGGGTAGTCCCTTTGTGGACTTGTGGCAAGTAAGAACCACAGTGGCCCAGGCTATAAGTATTCCAGGTTTTTTGTCAACATCAGCGGTACGTTCCCCAGGATACGGCTGGGCATTAGAAACCTCAGCCGTTGATCGGAAACTGTCCCTCCTGAGGCTACCCCGGGTTACTAACCCTTTATGATGCTGACTTTTTTCCTGGCCCCCCATTATCCTACTTCCTGCGGGAAGTGGATGAAGGGTGGTTAGTAATGGCTCTTGCCTTATGGCTTGAGTCATTACTTAGTAAGAATCCCCATTCTTAAAATGTCTCTTAAAGGTGGGGTATGACACTACCTCCCCCCTTATAAGATTTCGACCGGAAATCATTAACTTAGATTCTTGGCTTATGAATTCTTAGCTATATGATTATGAAACGGGATTTTTGATGAAGTCCTCCAACCCCTTCATCCACCAACATGTTTTCTATCCCAAGACCATTAAAACCTCAGAGAGGAAAGGTATCTTGAGATAGTTGGTTGTTTAAACACGTTGGTCCCTCGGCATGCCTGGATTCCTTGAGTGGAACTCTCGGAGTGACTGCAGGCCACCTACTATGAAGCATTCATACGGTTCTTCTGTATGATCCTTCTTAAGTGGATATCCTTTCCATCTGACTCGGTAAAGGACCTTTCCCTTGACTTTCCTGCTCGATAAGATTTCCTCAATCTCCCATTCCTCATTGCCTTCAATGTCATCACATTCATCGATAATCTTTAGTAAATCCGGCGGAGGTCTGGTTCCATTGTTGTATGGTTCGAGTAGAGATACATGGAAGGTGTTATGTATCTTCCACTTTCTTGGTAGGGATAGTCGCATGGCTGTTGGCGAGATTACTTTCTCTATCGCGAAGGGTCCATGCTTCTTGTGGTCGAGTTTATGTTTTGGTCGTCTGGTTTGAATGTTCCTTCCATCTAGCATGACAAGGTCCCCAACCTTGAACTCTGGAGCATCCTTGCGTTTATTATCGGCATATTTCTTCATTGTTTCCCGAGTTGCTTTTAGGTTTTTCATAACTAGACTTTGAACTGAGAGGATGTGGTTGATGTATCCTTCTTGAGTGTCCTCGCTGGTTGGTGTTGTGCTTGGGTTGGTGCAACCTGGGTGTCGGCCATAGTTGTCGAAGAAGGGTGACATGCCCGTGGCCTGAGTTACTGAATTGTTGTATGCAAACTCAGCCATAGGTAGGAGTCCAACCCAATCATCCATTTCATAGTTGGTGAATGACCGTAGGTATGCTTCAATCGTTTGGTTGATCCTTTCTGTTTGGCCATCTGTCTGTGGATGAAACGATGTGCTCATTCGTGGTCGTATTCCTAGTATGCCAAGGAACTGTTTCCATTCTGTGGAGGTAAATCGGGAGTCGCGGTCTGAGATAATGTCGGTTGGGATACCATGAAATCTCCATATTTCCCGAGCAAATATCTTTACCAGGTGTTCTCCTGTTTTTTGATCCTTCTTGAGTGGTATGAAGTGGGCCATCTTCGTAAACCTGTCTACGATAACCCAGAGTTGGTCACAGTCTTCTGACAAGGGAAGGTCTGTGATGAAATCCATGGCGATTGATGTCCATGGTGCATATGGGAGCTCTAGTGGTGAGAGTAAGCCATATGGCTTGTGGCATGATGCCTTATCCTTCTGACATTCTAAACAACTTCTGACATATTCGATAATTTCTTGGTCCATCTTAGGCCACCAGAAGTTGCGTCGGATCAGCTCGATCGTTTTGTCTTGACCAAAGTGTCCGGCTACTGCGCTGTTGTGCTCGGTATGTAGAATCGCATGGCGTGCATTCTCAGGGACCCAAAGCAATCCCTTGCGATATAGTAATCCATCCTGTAGTTCCAAAATCTTTTCCTTTCCTTCTACTTCTTGCGCGCTTCCACTCAGTTCCTCTAAGGCCTGGTAGTATGCTGCGTCCTGTTGTCCTGCCTCTCTTACTTCCTGCTCAAATTCCTTTGTCCATTTTGACACTGATGTTGCAAGGTAGGCCAGCTGAACTGCTGAGCAACAAAAAACTGTTCCTTCCCCTGCACTACTGATTGCTGATATAGTGCCAAAGTGCTTTTCATTCAATACAGTCTGTATCGGCTGGTTTCCACCTCCCCCCCTTTCAGGGTGATACTCCGGGCGCCTTGATAATGCATCTGGCTTGCCATTACTTGTTCCTTTCCTATAAAAAATTTTGAAGTCCACGCCGGCCAGTTCCTGAGCCCAGCGTGCCTGCCTTCTGTTGAGAACCTTGGTTGTCATGAAGTACTCAAGGTTTTTGTGGTCGGTAAATACCTGGACCGTGTGGAGTGATCCTTCCAAATATCTTTGCCATGTCTTAAAACAATCAACTATTGCTAGTAATTCCTTGTCATGAATTTCGTAGTTGATTTCAGCTGGTGAGAACTTTCTGGAGTGGAAGGCGACTGGGTGTAGTTTTTTGTCTTCTGCATTTTGTGACAATGTGCCACCCAGTGCAAAGTCAGATGCATCTGTTTCGACGATGCATTCTTGTTGTGGGTTGAAGTGTGTGAGGATGGGTGCAGTCGTAAAGCAGTGTTTTAGTTGCTCGAATGCTTCTGTCATCGCATCTGTCCAGATCCAGTCTTTTGGTGACCCTTTTGTTGAATCGCTGAGGGGTTTAGCGATTTTTGAGAATTCTCTGATAAATCGTCTATAAAAATTCGCAAAGCCAATAAATGACTGTACATCCCTTAAACTTCTTGGTCGTTCCCAATCCCGAATGCATTGAACTTTGTCTTGGGCCATCTCGATACCATCTTTTGAGATAACATACCCCAGGAAGTCAACTCGGTTGGTGGACCAAAAACATTTGTCCTGTGATATGGCTAGCCCATTTTCTGCTAGGCATTTCAATACCTCTGTGACAATGCGATCATGTTCTTCTTCTGTTTTGGCATAGATTAGGATGTCATCTAAGTATACAATTAATCCTAGGTCTAGCAAGTCTCGAAAGATGTGGTTCATCATATTCTGGAAGGTTGCGGGGGCATTGGATAACCCAAAGGGCATAACGGTGTATTCATATAGTCCATACCGTGTTTTAAATGCCGTTTTCCATTCATCTCCTGGTTTGATCCGAATCAAGTTGTATCCATTTTTGAGGTCAATCTTGGTGAATATTTTCGCACCTCTGACCCTATCTTGGAGTTCTGACATGATCGGTAGGGGATATCTGTTGGCAATGGTGACTTTATTCAAGCCGCGATAATCGACGCACAATCTGAGGCCTCGGCCATGGGCCTTTGGGACGAAGATGATTGGTGCTGCAGCTGGTGATTTCGATGGGCGGATTTTCCCTAATTCCAACATTTCCTTGAGATAATCTCGCAGAGCTTGTAATTCGGTTTCATTGAGGGGGTACATTGGTCCCCATGGTGGTCGTTCACCCTCCTTCAGATCTATTGCATGATCGTAGGGTTTGTGATCAGGGAGCTTATCTGCAAGCTCCTTGCCTAGGACTTCGACATATTGTCGGAACTTTTGAGGTACCACTGTAGCTGGGTCTACCTCATTTGTGTCTGAGTTGACTGATGCAATATACCCAATTACTGTTGCATCATAGTGGTGTAGAATGTCTTTGTCCATCGTGAGGGAGAATTCTTGTGCTGCGGCTTTGGTGCAGTGTTGTTTACAGAATTCGGAGTCTAAGGTGATGTCTTGTGGTTTTCCCCAAAACTTGTTGGGTTGGTGTTTTGCCATCCACCAGCAAGGTAAGATTATGTCGGTACCTGATTCTAGAGGCATAACCTCAAAGGTTTCTCTGGTGTAGTGGTATTTGTACTGAAGCAGCAAGGAATGTGTAAATGCTTCCCCAGCACCTGATAAGGGGCGACCATCTGCCCCATTAATTTGTAGAGGGGTATCGCGAGTGATCATTGGTAGGTTATTTGCCTTGATAAATTTGGAGCTGATGATGGGTATGGCTGCGCCGGTGTCGAAAATCACTTGGACACTCTGTGTTTTTTGTCCGGGTACTGAAAGATGCATTTGGACAATTGGCCTGGAACCAACTCGGGGTGGCCAGTTGTTGGCCAACTGCAGTTTTGTCTCGGGTTCTTTTTTATTAGGTTTTGATTTTTTGAACTGTTTTTGGTGTTCTTGGTTTTTCATACGTTTGACTCCAGCCACTGATATCCTCTGAGAACCTGATACGTCTTCTTCTTCTTGGATGCCTCTGCGTATCTTACGAGGCTTTCCTAGTTTAAATCCGAGAGGTCTGAGGTCTCTACTTCCCAACATCTTTTTGCTGGCTTTGGGTCTGGTTCTGATACTGTCTGGGTTACAGTGGCAACATTCTTCGGCCGCTTGGTTAGTGGTTCCTTGGCAGCATCCTCATCATCATCTGAGTCTTCTGAAGGTCGTTGGCGTTTAGCCTTTTTTGTGACAGCTGCTACTGTGGCAACTAATTCAGTTCCCTTTGAAGTCTATTTCGCAAAGCATTCTGAAGTATGGTGGCTGTTATGGCCACAGCGCCAGCAGGAGGCCTTGTCTGCTTTGTGTTGGTCGATTTCAGCCTGGGGGACCCCAGCCAATGCTTCGCGGTTGTTTTGGAATTTCCTTTCTCAGTCGCCCTTGGGTGTGCGAGTGGTCTCTTTAGTTTTACCACGGTTGGATTTTTTGTCTTCATCTCGCTTTCGCTTTTCCTTCTCCTGTTTAGGTTTGGAGGAGGCCTGATAAATGTGGAGCAGTGGCTTTTCATGCATGTTCCGATGTTCTTCTTTCGCGGTTGCAAGCGGGATGAGTCTGGCCTTGAAACACTCATACTTTGGGTCATCCAAGTCTTGAACATCTGTCCATGCCTGGCAGGCCAGATCCTCTGGGAATGCCTGATCGTAAATTTCTCTCAGGACCTCTCCTTCAACTTGGGCCTTCTCTTGGTAGATGGCCATCCTGATTCCCCATTGATCTGCTGGGAGGCCAGTCTTATGGCATCCAGGTTTGTACTTCCAATGCAACCTGGCCATCTTGTTGGTGTAGTTGCGCTTCTGGTGGGGGTCACGGAAATAGTGGTCCATTGCTGCAGTGTATGAGGGCCAGGTGTCAGGGCGTAATTCCTTCTCAGTAGTATCGACATGGTTTTGGTGCCATTGGCGGGCATCTCCTTTTAGGAGGGAGCCCAACCAGTGGATTCGGGTTGCATCGGTATTAAAGTCGATAGATCGCACAGTCATATATTCCTTGACTGCTTTCATCCATGGGATGTAATTTTCTCTATCCCCATCGAAAACCTCTGGTTCCTTCATCTTGGGAGCTTTTCCTAGAACAATTGCTTCTGGTCACTTCGTGATGCGATTCTTTTTGTCCTTCTTCCGTAGGGCACGAATGAGTCTTGATATCTCCTGCCCTAAATCCTTAGGTCTATCTGATTCTGAGTCTGAGCTGGAGGAGCTGGAGCTACTTCCTCCAGGTGGAGGCCCTGGGGGAGGTATCCTTCCTCCTGGTGGGCTACTGTCTCTGGATTCGGTGGTCCTTCTACTTCGGATTGAGCCTCTTCCCGATTGCTCATTTTGTGGGGAACGTGGGAGGTCATATTCTGACTCTGGGTCATCACTGTTCGGGAGGGGAATTCTTCCCTGCTGGGCATGTTGCTTTAGGATGCTATCGATGACCGAGGGTACATCGATATCCTTGCGGCACTGTTGTGCTGATTGGAATTGGATCTTCAGTTCTTCTCCAATTGCATGGAGTTCTTCTCGAAATGATCGTCGCATGTCTTCTCGTTCCTGTTGGGAAACAGCTGAGGCATTGATGTGATCCTGTTGTAGCTGTTCCTGGAGACGTTTCAACTTTTGTAAATCCTTCTTGACCTTTTCTTGGTCTATTCTGGCCTTTGCCTCTCTGGTGATCATCTCAGAGGCCCATCGTTGACAGTCGTTGTTAAATTTTTCTTGCTTAGCTGCCTGATCCTTGTGGTAATCCACCCAGATGTTCTGATTTGCTTCCATTTGTTGAGCAAAATCCTGGAGCACTTTTTGTCTTCGTTCCTCATTTTCCGCAGCATTTATGGTAATCATTTCCACATGCCTTCCCAAGGCCATGTGGGCAGTAGCAACTTCTGCAAACTGGGTTGTTGTGAGGTTTTTCGAGTATTGTGTAAATAGTCGAGTATGAGGTACTAATATCTTTCTGGGACTTGCTTGTAATTGATGGGACGATTGTGGGTCTTTTGCTGGATGATCGCTTCTTCGAGTGGGGGCTTTTTCGTATTTTATGTTTTCTGACTTGAGCTCCCCACTCATATACCCACCGGGTACGTTGCGGTGGTCGGAACGCCAAGTACTGGTTGACGTTGGTAAAGAGCATGCAAACATGATATTTTTCGCATACAAATTCCGTATTTCGAATTTTTTTCATGCAAACGCTCCAAATCGTTCCCAAACCAATCGGATGACTCTTGGTGATCCTCTCGGCCGTATCGTGCATGCGCTGTTGCTAAACCCGTCGTTTGCCAATATATTATGTCTAATAATATGACCTCCGTAGGGCATTTGAGCACATATCCCATCTTATGCATGCGTCGTCAGCTCAGGTGAAGTGTTTGTCCTTAGTTGCCGGATTTCCTGATCCGTCCTTATCTAGGCTGCGGCTTCCTGTGCCGTCTGTGTGCCTTGCCAACACTTCACCGCGGTAGATGTCATCTGGGCCTCCTGTGGCTTCCGATAGGATCCAACATTCATATCCGTTTGTCCATATGCGCTTGTTTTCGTCATATCGGGCTAACCGAAGGTTTGTCTGCAAGATAAGGTTTCCTGTATTGTCGGCTGCCTCAGGGCCGCTATGCCACGTATTGGTCTTTATCGCCTATGACAATCCTCATCTCCTTCGGCCGACTAGACTCCGTTATTGCATGTCTTATCTTAATGGCATTCGGTATTGTTCCTTCGGTCTTCCGATCATCTCCGCTGAGCTTCCTCGGTAACATATGATTCTTAATTTGGACTTGGCACTTCAGTCGTAGGGTACATTCAATTCATTCTTAAATACCTAACTGTTGCTCTCATCCATTTATTCCTTATCCTCATTACCAACTTCAACTTCCTCCAGCCTTCGTCTACGGTCGATCATGGCGGACTCGGTCGCATACGGCGAACTCCTTCCTTTTACATTCCTCTTCTTCTTATTTCTTCTGCCTTTCTTTGTCCCAGCCCCTTCCCTGTCTGCCTGTTGGGGTGGTCCTGTATGACATGGCACAATGTTCGAATACGGCGGATCGCATACGGCGGAGGGTAGTCCCTTTGTGGACTTGTGGCAAGTAAGAACCACAGTGGCCCAGGCTATAAGTATTGCAGGTTTTTTGTCAACATCAGCGGTACGTTCCCCAGGATACGGCTGGGCATTAGAAACCTCAGCCGTTGATCGGAAACTGTCCCTCCTGAGGCTACCCCGGGTTACTAACCCTTTATGATGCTGACTTTTTTCCTGGCCCCCCATTATCCTACTTCCTGCGGGAAGTGGATGAAGGGTGGTTAGTAATGGCTCTTGCCTTATGGCTTGAGTCATTACTTAGTAAGAATCCCCATTCTTAAAATGTCTCTTAAAGGTGGGGTATGACACATATTTTGTCCGAAAAGCGGTCTTCCATTCGTCCCCCTTTGCGATCCGCAGATTGTGATAAGCATCGCGGACGTCTAGTTTTGTATATATCTTTGCGTTGGATAGGCGGTCCAGTGCTTCCCCTATCAGCGGGAGGGGCGTCCTGTCTTTTACTGTCATCTCATTGAGTCCCCGGTAGTCCACACAGAGTCTTAGTGTGCCATCCTTCTTTTTTACAAAATGTATCGGGGCCCCCGCCGGTGATGTTGAGCGGCGTATCCATCCTTTTTCGAGGCTGGTATCCAAGTATTCCTTCAACGCCTTCAACCTTCCCTCATCCAATGCTCGAAGGGGTTCGAATGGTGGAACCCTTCCTTTCATCGGCGGAATCCGGTGGTCGTGATGTCGGTGTGGCGGTCACCCTGCTGCTTCTCCCTCGTCGAATACATGAAGGAAATCGTGGTATTCGGTTGGGACAATATCCCTGGCCGAACATGGGGTCGGTTCTTGCTGTTGTGACTTGACTACCCCCGGGGGTGATGTGATTCGCAGTGATGGGATTCAAAAAGGGTCATCTTGGGTGCCCCGCAGCGAATCTGGGCCCGTGGCGGCATAGGCGGTCCAGTCTGAGGTCCCTGCTCATCCTTTTTCATGGTCCCCATAAACCCCCCTTCGAAAGCGGTCATCTTGGTCGTTACTTTGGACCCCTTTTCGTTCCTCCTCTTGTTCCTCCCCTCCATGGTCCTCATCGATCCCCATTCGAAAAGGATCATCTTGGATGACCCCTCTTCTTTCCTCCTCTTCTTGATTCTCTTCGTGATCCCCATAGATCCCGATTCGAAGAGGATCATTTTGGGTATTTCGTTCCTTCTCCCTTGTCCACTCGTCCCTGGTCCCTTTTCCTTCCTCCATTGTTTGGTGCATACATGTCCCGCATGCTCTCTCGTCCCTGGCTGCGTCCGGCATAGTGTCCTGTTGATAATGTCGAGTAGCAGCATCTTCCGTCACTGTGGTTGCGTGAGGTGAGGTCCTTAGGCACTTCTTAGCGCAGCGCATTGAGTCAAACGTGACTCTTCCATCATTCCAGTCAATACTGGGGTTGTGTTTCCGGAGCCATGGGAGTCCAACAATAATAGGTGAGTTTCCGATCATGATGCAGTGTAGTTTGATGTCCTCCTGATGGTCGTTTATTTGCAGTTTCACCATAGCTTCATGGGTGACCGGCCCACTGGCTATTTCTCGCCCATCCACTGCCAATACTCTTCGCGGGACTTTCTTTTTGTTCAATGGAATCCGAATCCTTTCCGCGTATTCTTTGTCGATGAAGTTTTCCGTCGAACCACAGTCCACCATGGCCATCGTGGTGTGTTCTCGATTATCTTTTCCTCTTACTACCACTTTTAGTATGATTTTTTCGTCTCGCCGATTTGGTCCTACACTCGATATCATGTAGGTTGGTTCCGGGTTGTCAGGTTCGGTGGGATCTTTCGTCCCCAGGAGTTCACCTTGTTCTTCTACTCCTGGGGATTCTCTTTTCCCGCCCTCTCCTCAACTGGTTCTTCGTCCATGTTGGTCTCCGCCGCTTGGTAGGGTCTCCGTTCTCCCCTTGGTTTCTTGTGGGGACACTTTGCAGCATAGTGACCCGTCCTACCACAGTTATAACATTCATTGTTTCTGTGTCGCTTTTCTTCTTCTGCCTTGTCCCTGGGTTTGCCCCTCCATGTGGCATCCAACTCCATTGGCTCTGGTTCCGAGAAGGTTGATCCCTGGTGGTTATTCTTCTGGTGGAAGTTTTGGTATTGGGGTTCGTATCGATTTCGGAGAGTCCGGAAATTGAACAATCGGTTGTCCAATGCAATTGCCTGGTTCACGAAATCGATTACCTTTGTAGGGCGGGTATCAAGGATGGCGAGTTGTCTCTGCACATCGATATGGAGTCCGTCACTGAACTGATCAATGTAGATCTCATCGTTATAGCGCAGGTCTGCGATAATCCTTTGGAATTCGGCCCAGTATGCCACGGCAGACCGATTCCCTTGACGCACATTCTTGAATTTCCTCCTGGCCACCTCCTTCGAATCTGCTTCTCCGAATGCCCTCGAAATGGCTGTCTTGAATGCCGCCCAGGTGGTGTAAGTGCTTCTCCCTTCCTCGATGGAGGGTTCAATCCATGACCATGCATTTCCTCGACACCGTGAACTGGCATAGTTGACACGTTTGATGTTGCTGTCGAATTTGTTTGGTTTGCAGTTGAATTTTAACTCGCACTGGGTCAGGAAGGCACGAAGCTTTGTCCTTTCGCCATGGTATAGCTCGGGGTCCTCAACCTTTGGGTTGCTGGTTATGGGGGGTCGGTAGGTAAGTTGTTGGAACATTTGTTGAAGTTGTTCCTGGGACATCATGACTGGGGGCGGTACCATACCACTCATTCCTTGCTGGCAAGTCATTTGGGATACTAGGTCTTTAGAGATCTGTGCCGGTCCTGGTGTATCTGGTGTCTGTGGACGGGATGAGTGTTCGGGGGTTACTGGACTCGCTGGGCCTGTTGCTTCTCCTCCAATGACCTCGCTCAGCTCTTGCAATCGAAACGGATCCACGGTACTGGTGGTTCCTGTCTGTTTATCGTCTTGTTATTTCGAAGCTCTTCGTGCTTCTTCTGGTTGTATCGGGTGTCGTTTGGTGGACGCAATCAAATGTCAGAACCCAAGGAATACACACGGACGACAGGCGATACAATTCGTAGACTGCTATGCAGTCGGGTTTGGCTCCGGGCTTCTTTAGGTAAGTTAGTCACGGGCTCGGGCAGTACTTACTTCATACACAGGATGTCCCTGCAGCAATGCCTTCTGGGTTAACATCGGCTAGACATTATTCGTCAAGGGAGTAGGGTAAGGGGATAGGATGGGAACTGGAAGTGGTAATGGAAACTGGGTGTTGTTCACTGGTTGAACGATGAGGGCTCTTGTATGTAGATAGGGTTGTATGAATGAATAATTGATTGCGTGCTAAACTAATGAAATACAATTGTCCCTTCTTATACCTTCGTTCCTGTGCCCATGTGATTCCCTCCTATCTGCCTGGCAGATATCCAACCCATCATGAGACACCCTTCGTCTCATTGTGACCCTTTCCCAGACGTAGACAAAACAAGATAAGAAACACAACGGAGACATAACTCAAACGTAGACAAAACATAATTCCAAACATAGATCAAACGAAATTCCAAACATAGATCAAACGAAATTCCAAACACAAAAGAAACCCGCTACGTTCCATCCTGAAACCCTTCTTCATCGTCCCTGCTCATTCCTCCTGGTAAACCCTAACTCTGCCCTTTTCCCTAAACCCTAACCGTGACATCAGCCATCCCCAATGTCACCCCTACGAACCACAGCCCGGCTGTGGTCATAGTTCCTCCCAGAAGCATATCCTTAGCGGTTCGTGACAGTGGATGACCCAAAGTATGAGTGCTTCAAGGCCAGACTGATTAAACTTGCAACTGCAAAAGAAGAACATCGGAACATGCATGAAAAACCACTGCTCCACATTTATCAGGCCCCCTCAGAACCCAAACAGGAGAAGGAGAAGCGAAAGCGAGATGAAAACAAAAGATCCAACAATGGTAAAACTAAAGAGACCACTCGCACACCCAAGGGCGATCGAGAAAAGAAATTCCAAAATAACCATGAAGCATTGGCCGGGGTCCCTCAGGCTGAAATCGACCAACACAAAGCAGACAAGGCCTCCTGCTGGCGCTGTGGCCGAAATAGCCACCACACCCTAGAATGCTTTGCGAAGAAGACCTCAAAAGGAACCGAACTGACCACCACAGTGGCTGCAGTCACAAAGAAGGCTAAACGCCAATGACCATCAGAAGATTCCAAAGATGAAAAGGAGGAGACAGAGGAACCCATATCCAAGCGGCCAAAGAATGTCGCCACAGTGACCCAGACAAAATCAGAGCCAGCCCCTGAAACAGCAAGAAGGGTCTGGGAAGTAGAGACCTCCGATCTCTCGGATTTAAACTAGGAAAGCCTCGAAGGATATGCAGAGGCATCCAAGAATGGGAAGACGTATCAAGTTCTCAAAAGATATCAGTCGCTGGAATAAAATGCACCAAAAGTCAAGAAACTCAAAAACAATCTAAAAAATTAAAACCTAATAAAAAAGAACCCGAGATGAAACTGCAGCTGGCCTACAACAGACCACCCCGAGTTGGTTCCAGGCCAATTGTCCAAATGCATCTTTCAGTACCTGGACAAAGGAAAAGGAGTGTCCGAGTGATGTTTGATACCGGTGCAGCCATACCAATCATCAGCTCCAAATTTATTAAGGCAAATAACCTACCAATGATCACTCGCAATAACCCATTACGAATCAACGGAGCAGATGGTCACCCCTTATCAGGTGCTGGGGAAGCATTTACACATTCCATGCTACTTCAGTACAAATACCACTACACCAGAGAAACCTTCGAGGTTATGCCCCTAGAATCAGGCACCGACATAATCCTACCCTGTTGGTGGATGGCAAAGCATCAACCCAACAAGTTTTGGGGAAAACCAGAAGATATCACACTAGACTCCGAATTCTGTAAACAACACTACACCAAGGCAGCGGCACAAGAATTCTCCCTCACAATGGATAGAGACATCCTCCACCACTATGATGTGACAATAATTGGTTACATTGCAGCAGTCAACTCCGACACCAATGAAATAGACCCTGCCACAATTGTACCCAAGAAGTTCCAACAGTACGTCGAGGTTTTAGGCAAAGAACTTGCAGATAAACTCCCAGATCACAAACCCTATGATCATGCAATAGATCTAAAGGAGGGTGAACAACCACCATGGGGACCAATGTACCCCCTCAACGAAACAGAATTACAAGCACTACGGGATTACCTCAAGGAAATGCTGGAATTAGGAAAAATCCGCCCATTAAAATCCCCAGCTGCAGCACCAATCATCTTTGCCCAAAGGCCCATGGACGAGGCCTCAGATTATGTGTCGATTATCGCGGTTTGAACAAAGTAACCATCGCCAATCGATACCCACTACCAATTATGTCTGAACTCCAAGATAGAGTCCGAGGAGCAAAGATATTCACCAAAATTGATCTCAAAAATGGATACAATTTAATTTGGATTAAACCTGGAGATGAGTGGAAGACAGCATTTAAGACACGGTATGGACTGTACGAATACACTGTCATGCCGTTTGGGTTATCCAATGCCCCAGCAACCTTCCAGAATATGATGAACCACATAATCCGAGACTTGCTAGACCTAGGATTAATCATTTACTTAGATGACATCCTAATCTATGCTGAAACAGAGGAGGATCATGATCGCATTGTCACTGAAGTACTGAAGCGCCTGGCGGAGAATGGGCTGGCCATATCACAGGACAAATGCTTTTGGTCCACCACCCGAGTTGACTTCCTGGGATATGTAATTTCAAAGGATGGTATCGAGATGGCCCAGGATAAAGTTCAATGCATCAGGTATTGGGAACATCCAAGAAGTTTGAGGGATGTACAGTCATTTATTGGCTTTGCGAATTTTTATCGTCGATTTATAAGAGAATTCTCAAAAATCGCTAGATCCCTCAGCGATTCAACAAAAGGGTCACCAAAGGACTGGATCTGGACAGATGCAATGACAGAAGCATTCGAGCAATTGAAACACTGTTTTACGACTGCACCTATCCTCACACACTTTAACCCACAACAAGAATGCATCGTCGAAACCGATGCATCTGATTTTGCACTGGGTGGCACATTGTCACAAAATGCAGAGGACAAAAAACTACACCCAGTTGCCTTCCACTCCAGAAAGTTCTCACCAGCCGAAATCAACTACGAAATTCATGACAAGGAATTACTGGCAATAGTTGATTGTTTTAAGACATGGCGAAGATATTTGGAAGGATCACTCCACATGGTCCAGGTATTTACTGACCACAAAAACCTTGAGTACTTCATGACAACCAAGGTTCTCAACAGAAGGCAGGCACGCTGGGCTCAGGAACTGGCCGGTGTGGACTTCAAAATTTTTTATAGGAAAGGAACAAGTAACGGCAAGCCAGATGCATTATCGAGGCGCCCGGAGTATCGCCCTGGAAAGGGGGGAGGTGGAAACCAGCCGATACAGACTGTATTGCATGAAAAACACTTCGACACAATCTCAGCAGTCAGTACTGGAGGAGAAGGAATGGTGTTCTATTGCTCAGCAGTTCAGCTGGCTTATTTGGCATCATCATTATCGAAATGGACAAAGGAATTTGAGAAGGAAATAAGAATGGCAGGACAACAAGATGCAGCATACTACCAGGCCTTAGAGGACCTCAGTGGAAGCGCGCAGAAGACAGAAGGAAAGGAAGGGATTTTAGAACTTCAGGATGGATTATTATATCGCAAGGGATTGCTTTGGGTCCCTGAGAATGCACGACATGCGATTTTACATACCGAGCACAACAGCCCAGTCGCCGGACACTTTGTTCAAGACAAAACGATCGAGTTAATCCGACGCAACTTCTGGTGGCCTAAAATGGACCAAGAAATCATCGAATATGTCAGAAGTTGTTTGGAATGTCAGAAGGATAAGGCATCACGCCACAAGCCATATGGCCTACTCTCACCATGTGACCCTGGGCACAGTTTCTGCTATGCGGAGGGGGTTTCGATAATTCGTTTCGTTGAATTTGAAGGTTGAATCGAGTGGTGCTTTCTCAGAAAAGCTAGGAAGTTTATTTCGAACTATGGATCACAAGGCGGAATAAACTTAAGGGGTGTCTTCTGAGGTTCGGTGGGATTGTTCTGGTAACTTGACTTGAGGAGTATTTCGTTTCTGATGATCTTGGAGACTGTGGGAGACATAGACCTCTTTATAGACTTTTGGACTTCCAACTACGTCTAACCATCCCCCAGGATGGTACTGCTGAAAACGAGTTTAGGAGATAAGACATGAGTCATTTCCAACAATAATCTTGGATAGATTGCGTCAGCGCAAGCTCATGATTGCATTAATCACTCACTTGCATGCTGACCACCATCTTCGAGTTAATTCTTGAAAATTCCTCGCCATGATACCACACCTTCCCATAAGGTAAGGGATTAGCGATCATAACAGGATTCAATCCCCGTCTGGCCGCGTAATACAATAACTCATCCGGGAATGACAATGAGCCATTTTCCTTCTGAGCCGTGTCATCATAGATTCCCTAAGGAAATCTTGATTGCTTGTGAGGTGACAATCATGCCCTATCACTCGTGCGTTTCTAGCACTTTCCGCGTGATGTCATGAGTCCCCCACCTGCGCTCACCTGTGCGCAGCCACACCCTGGTGTGAACGCAATCCCAACCATTCCCCACGGAGTATTCCTAGCTGAAGGTCGCATCATATCGGGTTCCTTTGAACAGGTTCCTTGAGTGGGTTCCTTGCTTGTTGTACATTGTCTCATGCTGTGCAGTCTTGACCCTTGTACTCAGCGCCACTCCTGTTCACCGACTAGACTCTGCCTTGGTCAACTAACTCTGAATGCAGGTATGTTGGATAATGATTTCGCAATGCCTTGCACATGCCATGGAGCTCTCCTCCGTGCAAGCCCTCTTGGTATACGTTGGTTGCTGAGCACCTCCTCATGTATAAGTAGGTACTTGTTCGCCCTCATCTTTGTCTCTCCATCATCGTCGCCAACACTCATCTTAAGGCTGAAGTGCCATCATTGAGGTAAGTCCTTCCCTTCCCCTTCCTGATCTTGACCCTGGCTGACGTTCCATAGGTGCGACGTCTTGGGCTGGGACCTTTATGAGGTCTCATTCGGGGGTCACGAGTCACGTGACTTCGCTTGCCGGATCTTCGGAGGGTTCCGGCCCGAATTGCTGATTGATGATACTCATTCTCCAGTCGAGTTTGCCATGTTCTCTCTCAAGTTATACATGTTACCCAATCTATTATCACACATTATAGGGTGTGACACCACCTCTCCCCTCTTCAAGCTTCGTCCCGAAGCTCTAGTTCATGCCTCTGTGATCGCACTACACCGTAGCCTAGTGACTAGTGATCAAATTTAGATGTAGTCCTCCAGCCCCTACATCCTACTACCTACTCGGCCTAAGGTAAAACCACATGGGAAAAAACCCTTAAGCTTTTAGTCTGTGAGTCGGTAGTCCCTCGGAGAGTCAGGATACTTGAGATGAAATTCTTGTAATTTCTCCAGACCTCATACTGAAACATTGTCATAAGGTTCAGCCATCCAATCCTTTTTGTTCGGCCACCCAAGCCATTTAACGAGGTAGATTACTCGATTGCCAGACTTGTAACTGCTCATGACTTCATCGATATCGTACTCCTCACTCCCCTCGACCTCATCAGCTTCCCTCAAAATTTTCCTTGGATCTGGTGGAGCTCTTGTTCCAGCCTGGAATGGCTCGATCAGAGATACATGGAAAGCATTATGGATCTTCCATTTGCGAGGTAGTGTGAGCCTGACTGCTGATGGGGAAATGACTTTCTTGACTTGAAAAGGACCATGCAACTTGTGGTCCAGCTTTCTTGATGGTCGTCTTGTTTTTATGTTTCTTCCATCAAGCATCACCAAGTCTCCAACTTGGTAAACTGGTGCACCCTCTCGATGTTGGTCTGCATACTTCTTCATTCGTTCTCTGGTCTTTTCCAGTGAGTGTTTTGCTTCCTCATGAACGGTATGCATCCAATGGGCATAGGCTTTGCTGGCAGGATTGCGCACAGCAGTTGCCGTTGGGTTGCTGGTATTGGGGTGAAGACCGTAGTTCGCATAGAATGGAGATAGTCCTGTAGCGCTGGTCACTGAGTTGTTGTATGCAAACTCAGCCATTGGTAAAAGGTCAACCCAATTATCCATCTCATAGTTGACAAAAGAGCGTAGATATGCTTCAATTGTCTGATTGAGTCGTTCCGTTTGTCCATCCGTCTGTGGGTGGAACGCTGTGGACATCCTTGGCTTAATTCCCAAGGTTCCGATAAATGCCTTCCAGGTGGTGCTTGTGAACCTGGAGTCTCTGTCTGACACAATGTCTGTTGGTAGGCCATGTAACTTCCAAATTTCCTTCGCAAAGATCTTAGCAAGGTCATTCGTTGTCTTGCCCTCTTTTTGCAGTGGAATGAAGTGGGCCATCTTTGTGAAGCGGTCGACCACTACCCATAGTTGGTCACATCCACTTGACTCTGGTAGGTCGGTAATAAAATCCATAGCAATTGATTGCCATGGGGCATAAGGTAATTCCAAAGGTTGGAGTAATCCATATTTCTGATGGCGAGCTGCTTTGTCCTTCTGACATTCCATGCAGCATTGTATATACTCAATAATTGATTCATCCATCTTTGGCCACGAGAAATTCCGTCGAATTAACTCAATCGTTTTGTCTTGTCCAAAGTGACCTGCAATTTTCGAGTCATGCTCTGATTCCAAGACTGCCTTGACTAAACCCTTTGGTACCCATAGTTTCAACTTTCGATAGAGTATGCCATTCTCCATCGTCAAAGGTTCTTTGATTCCGCCTTGTGATCGATAGTTCGAAATAAACTTCCTAGCTTGTCTGAGAAAGCACCACTCGATTCAACCTTCAAATTCAACGAAACGAATTATCGAAACCCCCTCCGCATAGCAGAAACTGTGCCCAGGGTCACACTATAAACTTAAGGGGTGTCTTCTGAGGTTCGGTGGGATTGTTCTGGTAACTTGACTTGAGGAGTATTTCGTTGCTGATGACCTTGGAGACTGTGGGAGACATAGACCTCTTTATAGACTTTTGGACTTCCAACTACGTCTAACCATCCCCCAGGATGGTACTGCTGAAAACGAGTTTAGGAGATAAGACGTGAGTCATTTCCAACAATAATCTTGGATAGATTGCGTCAGCGCAAGCTCATGATTGCATTAATCACTCACTTGCATGCTGACCACCATCTTCGAGTTAATTCTTGAAAATTCCTCGCCATGATACCACACCTTCCCATAAGGTAAGGGATTAGCGATCATAACAGGATTCAATCCCCGTCTGGCCGCGTAATACAATAACTCATCCGGGAATGACAATGAGCCATTTTCCTTCTGAGCCGCGTCATCATAGATTCCCTAAGGAAATCTTGATTGCTTGTGAGGTGACAATCATGCCCTATCACTCGTGCGTTTCTAGCACTTTCCGTGTGATGTCATGAGTCCCCCACCTGCGCTGACCTGTGCGCAGCCACACCCTGGTGTGAACGCAATCCCAACCATTCCCCACGGAGTATTCCTAGCTGAAGGTCGCATCATATCGGGTTCCTTTGAACAGGTTCCTTGAGTGGGTTCCTTGCTTGTTGTACGTTGTCTCATGCTGGGCAGTCTTGACCCTTGTACTCAGCGCCACTCCTGTTCACCGACTAGACTCTGCCTTGGTCAACTAACTCTGAATGCAGGTATGTTGGATAATGATTTCGCAATGCCTTGCACATGCCATGGAGCTCTCCTCCGTGCAAGCCCTCTTGGTATACGTTGGTTGCTGAGCACCTCCTCATGTATAAGTAGGTACTTGTTCGCCCTCGTCTTTGTCTCTCCATCATCGTCGCCAACACTCATCTTAAGGCTGAAGTGCCATCATTGAGGTAAGTCCTTCCCTTCCCCTTCCTGATCTTGCCCCTGGCTGACATTCCATAGGTGCGACGTCTTGGGCCGGGACCTTTATAAGGTCTCATTCGGGGGTCACGAGTCACGTGACTTCGCTTGCCGGATCTTCGGAGGGTTCCGGCCATAATTGCTGATTGATGATACTCATTCTCCAGTCGAGTTCGCCATGTTCTCTCTCAAGTTATACATGTTACCCAATCTATTATCACACATTATAGGGTGTGACACACCACTAGAGCTCCCATATGCACCATGGACATCAATCACCATGGATTTCATGACAGACCTTCCCTTGTCAGAAGACTGTGACCAACTCTGGGTTATTGTAGACCGGTTTACGAAGATGGCCCACTTCATACCACTCAAGAAGGATCAAAAAACAGCGGAACACCTAGTAAAGATATTCGCCAGGGAGATATGGAGATTCCATGGCATCCCAACCGACATTATCTCAGACCGCGACTCCCGATTCACCTCCACAGAATGGAAACAATTCCTTGGTATACTGGGGATACGACCACGAATGAGCACATCCTTTCACCCACAAACAGATGGCCAAACAGAAAGGATCAACCAGACAATCGAGGCATACCTACGGTCATTCACAAATTATGAGATGGATGATTGGGTCGGACTCCTACCCATGGCTGAGTTCGCCTACAACAATTCCATAACCCAAGCCACTGGAATGTCACCCTTCTTCGCCAACTATGGCCGACACCCAGGTTGCACCAATCCAAGCATAACACCAACTAGTGACGACACCCAGGAGGGATACATCAACCACATCCTCTCAGTTCAAAGTCTCGTTACCAAAAACCTAAAAGCAACTCAGGAAAGAATGAAGAAATATGCTGATAGCAAATGCAAGGATGCTCCAGAATTCAAGGTTGGGGACCTAGTCATGTTAGATGGAAGGAACATCCAGACCAGACATCCAAAACATAAACTGGACCACAAGAAGCATGGCCCCTTTGCGATAGAGAAAGTAATCTCCCCAACAGCCATGCGACTATCACTACCCAGAAAATGGAAGATCCACAATACCTTCCATGTATCCTTACTCGAACCATACAACAATGGGACCAGACCTCCACCTGATCTATTAATGATTATTGATGAATGCGATGACATCGAGGGCAATGAGGAATGGGAGATAGAAGAGATCTTATCGAGTAGGAAAGTTAAAGGGAAAGTCCTATACCACGTCAGATGGAAAGGATATCCACTTAAGAAGGATCATACTGAAGAACCGTATGAATGCTTCATAGTAGGTGGCCTGCAGTCACTCCGAGAGTTCCACTGAAGGAATCCAGGCATGCCGAGGGACCAACGTGTTTAAACAACCAACTATCTCAAGATACCTTTCCTCTCAGAGGTTTTAATGGTCTTGGGATAGAAAACATGTTGGTGGATGAAGGGGTTGGAGGACTTCATCAAAAAATCCCGTTTCATAATCATATAGCTAAGAATTCATAAGCCAAGAATCTAAGTTAATGATTTCGGGTCGAAATCTTATAAGGGGGGAGGTAGTGTCATACCCCACCTTTAAGACACATTTTAAGAATGGGGATTCTTACTAAGTAATGACTCAAGCCATAGGGCAAGAGCCATTACTAACCACCGTTCATCCACTTCCCGCAGGAAGTAGGATAATGGGGGGCCAGGAACAAAGTCAGCATCATAAAGGGTTAGGAACCCGGGGTAGCCTCAGGAGGGACAGTTTCCGATCAACGGCTGAGGTTTCTAATGCCCAGCCGTATCCTGGGGAACGTACCGCTGATGTTGACAAAGACCTGGAATACTTATAGCCTGGGCCACTGTGGTTCTTACTTGCCACAAGTCCACAAAGGGACTACCCTGTGCCGTATGCGATCTGCCGTATTCGAACGTTGTGCCGTGTCATACAGGACCACCCCAACAGGCAGACAGAGAAGGGGCTGGGACAAAGAAAGGCAGAAGGAACAAGAAGAATGTAAAAAGGAGGAGTTCGCCGTATACGACCGAGTCTGCCGTGATCGACCGTAGACGAAGGCTGGAGGAAGTCGGAGTTGGTAATGAGGATGAGGAATCGATGCATGAGAGGAACAGTTAGGTATTTAAGAATGAATTGAATGTACCCTACGACTGAGTGCCAAGTCCAAATCAAGAATCATATGTTACCGAGGAAGCTCAGCGGAGATGATCGGAAGACCGAAGGAACAATACCGAATGCCATTAAGATAAGACATGCAATAACGGAGTCTAGTCGGCCGAAGGAGATGAGGACTGTCATAGGCGATAAAGACCAATACGTGGCATAGCGGCCCTGAGGCAGCCGACAATACAGGAAACCTTATCTTGGAGACAAACCTTCGGTTAGCCCGATATGACGAAAATAAGCGCATATGGACAAACGGATATGAATGTTGGATCAGATCAGAAGCCACAGGAGGCCCAGATGACATCTACCATGGTGAAGTGTTGGCAAGGCACACAGACGGCACAGGAAGCCGCAGCCTAGATCAGGACGGATCAGGAAATCCGGCAACTAAGGACAAACACTTCACCGGAGCTGACGATGCATGCAGAAGATGGGATACGTGCTCAAATGCCCTACGGAGGTCATATTGTTAGACATAATATATTGGCAAACGACGGGTTTAGCAACAGCGCATGCACGATATGGCCGAGAGGATCACCAAGAGTCATCCGATTGGTTTGGGAATGATTTGGAGCGGTTGCATGGAAAAATTCGAAATACGGAATTTGTATGCGAAAAATATCATGTTTGCATGCTCTCTACCAACGTCAACCAGTACTTGGCGTTCCGACCACCGCAATGTACCCGGTGGGTATATGAGTGGGGAGCTCAAGTCAGAAAACATAAAATAGGAAAAAGCCCCCACTCGAAGAAGCCATCATCCAGCGAAAGACCCACAATCGTCCCATCAATTACAAGCAAGTCCCAGAAAGATATTAGTACCTCATACTCGACTATTTACACAATACTCGAAAAACCTATACAACAATACAACCAAGACCCTCTTCGAACAATAAGACCCTCACAGATTGCTGTTCACACTTGAACGCAATTACCATCAATGATCTCGAAATGCTCCCTGAGATAAACAGGAGAGTTTAATATTATAACATGTTATTACTCATCATTCTTCCGAGAATCCCCAGAGAAGTAAACAATTCCCATCACTGGGATTATTGCTTCTCATTTTTCTTTTTCGGAGATATTGAGTTACCCTACCATCGGTCACGAGACAGCCCCCGGTTAACACAAGTACCCGCCCCCGAGAGAGGCACCCCCCGCTTTCACTGACCACAGGTTGGGGAACACTGTTGGAGATAGATGAGGAGCATGCAGACCATGACGCATAACGTGCCGAGACCAGTCGAGTGCTACTTCGCTCACCTAAACTGTCTTGTTGATTTATTTATTTATTCATTGATTCATACACGCATCTAACCTCAGGCTTATGGCGGAATCTACAATTTAAATACAATGTTAAGGACCTGGGCATGATGCCAGGTCCCCACTGGGTAAGCCCCAGAGCTGTTATGAGGGTTTGGGAGTGTAGTCTCCCCTCTTGTTGGGTCTTAATCCATCACACGTCGTCAGTTCCAGGAGCCCTGTGCGCTCAGGGGCCACCACCCCAGGTTGTTCCCCCCTATCCTCCACCCTTCCCCACCCATTTTTAGCCATTTTCCCGCCTTTATTTCCACCACAAACCAAGACATAACAGAAAAGAAAAGAAAAAGATAACTCCGCCAGGCCACCGCCCCCCCTGCCTCTCCTCTCCCACTTCTCCACTACTCCTTCTACTCCTGCACTTCTCCCTTCGTCCCTCACCTCCATGACTCCCTCTCCTTCTTCCCCTCATCCCCTGTGTCTCTTCCGCGTCATCATATCTCACTCGTCCCCATCCCCGCTCTTCTCCCCTGTGCTTCCAGCCTCCCTGCCTCCGCAGCCTCCCCTCTTCCCTGGACCTCCCCCTATGACACAGTGGGCAAAACAAGAAAAGGAACCTGCTGCCATCCCCCATTGCTCCTCCTGTTTCCCCCTGTCTTGTCCACTTCCTCTCGCCTCCTTCCCTCCTGCTTCGCCGAGGGTACCTATGTATATTTATTTTATTATGTTATTATTTTCTTTTTTTTTTTTTTTTTTTATTTTTTTTTTTTTTTTTTTCCTTCTTCCTTAGTCGTTTTGGGTGTTCGTGTGCTCGTCCGCTAGGTCCAGCAGCATCCCCCAGCCAGTAGTCAGTGTGATAGGAGTGTCCTCCTCAGCAGGGAGGGTTCTTAACTTCGTGTGCGCCCATTCGGCAGTCGCGACTTTAGTCTCTGAGATCATGGTTGCGAGGGCCTTGGTGCCAGCGGTGGTGTAGAGTTGTTGTTGTTCTCTCATTACTTGTTTGTAACCCGAAGGTTATGACAAGGGACAGATAAATACAAAAGAGAAGAAGAAAGAAATGTAAAAGCAAAAACCCAGTCTCCACCTCTACCATCCTCCTCCTCTTGATCATTGTGGTTGTGGGGTCTGTCCCCACTGTTACTAAGGGGGTTTTTGTCCAAGCGCTTGGAATGTTTCAAGTGCCTTGCTTGCACAGAGGCCGCCTTGCCGGGCTCCTCCCTATCCTCCTGTCCTTCCCCGCCCATGTTTTTGACAATTTTCCTGCCTTTGTTTCCACCACATACAAAAGAAAAGGATGACTCCCACCGGCCTCTTCTGCCCTGTCCCTGCGCCCCTCTCTCCCCTCATTTCGCCTCATGTACTCCCTCCGCCCTGTAACAAAAGAAATATCATAAAAACACTACAAAATTAGCGCACGCAAAAGTTCCTAAAGCACTGCGGTCAGTGTAGTCAGCGGTAGTGATCTATCCCCTTCTGTGTGTCCTCTCTAGCCGGGAGTGTGCCCAGGTCGAGGTAGTGACCTTAGTCGCAGAGATAAATGTGGAAAGGGCCTTAGTGCCGGAGGGGGTGTCCAGAATGGTGTTGAGGTTGATCCGGGAGTGTTGTTTGAGCCTGAGGTCCTTCCTGAGTGTAGAGCGCACGGCCTGGAATTTGGGGCAGCTCAGCAGGAGGTGTCGAGGTGTCTGTGGCGGATGGATAGGGCAGCTGCATCTCCGGGCGCGGTATGCTTCTGTGGGAGGGTGGGCTAGGCAGTTGAGGAAGTATCCGTGGCCGGTGCGAAGACCCAGGATCGCTGTCGATATCCAGCGGGGGTTGTCGGTGTAGGCTGCATCCATCTTGAAGCGGTGTGTAGCGGTGTACGTGCGTGGCTGAGGGGATGAGGTAAACCAGGTAGCCCAGTCTTCGGTGTACCATTCTCGAGTGCGGCGCCATATCCAGGTGAGGGATATCCATAGTTTTCGGATTGGCGGGACTGTGGTCACCTGTCGAGCCATTTCGTCAGCGGCTTCGTTTCCGGGGACATTGGTATGTCCTGGGACCCAGCGGATGGTAATGGAAGTGCTGAATTCGTGAAGGTCATGGGAGGTGTTGTGGATGGCCCAGGCGAGGTCCTGGCCAGGGCCGCGGTGGAGGTGGGAGGTTCGGCGAATTGCAGCTTGATTGTCTGTGAAGGCATGTATGTGTTTGTCGTAGATGACGTGGCGTCGAATATGTGTCAGGCATGTTCGGAGGCCTTCGTGGATGGCTCTAATCTCTGCATCGAAGACCTCTGTTCTGTCGCCCATGGGGACTATTGCGTTAACAGGTTGTGGCAGTCCGTGGGGGATGGTGTAACCAGCGCCTGTCATGTCTTCAAGTTGGGAGCCATCTGTGTATAGTAGAATGGTGTTCGGCTGTTGGCAAAGGCTGTGGAGTAGGAGGAGGTGGTCATCGGCAGCCTTGTCCTTTGGAGAGGGGGAGATGTCGACTGTCAGTGTGGGGGTGAGGGCATCGCCAGGTATGTTTTGGGAGGTGTCCTCGATCTCAGCATTGGGTCAGACCCACGGGGAGAGTGTGTTGATGACGTGGAGGAGGCGGGACGGGGCATTTCCTGGGGTGTGCCACGGGTGGTCTTACTCAGTGTCCGAGTTGATGGAGGCATCTTCGACACCTGCCGCGGGGAACAAGACGGGGCAGCGTGTGATAATCGGGTGCGAAGCGGGTAAAGTGAGGGTGTGCAGTGCGTATTTCCGCTGCCGGTTGTCGAGGTGCACTGTGACAGGCGGGAGTGCAGATTCATTGTGGAGCGCCAAGACCGGTGTGGAGGTAAAGGCATTGAGGATCATACGGAGGGCTGTGTTCTGTTCTTTCTGGAGGGTGCGGGCGAGGTCTTTTTGTTGGTTCCACCATATCTCTGCGCCATAGTCTGCTCTCGAACAGTGCGTTCAGAGTTCTTTGCGCGGCAGTTGCTCGTCTAACATTTGGTAACTTAACTTTTTCCTCCTCAGTGATGCTATCGGTGCGTGCCCAGTGGAAATGCAGGAGCTCTGACTTCGCATTGTCAAAGGCAACGGCGTTTGCGTCGGCCCACCGAAAGGCTGTATTTGTGATTTTCTTGAGTGCGCCGGCGTTTGCTTTGCAGGTGCGTCCCTGGACCACAATCGCTACATCGTCAATGTAACTAGGAGTCCAGGCGTATGGGTGTGTCTTAGCTAGTTCGTCGAACAGTGGGCGAAGGTATGGTAGGAAAAGAATGGGGGATGCAGGGGAACCTTGTGGGATGCCTGTCCGCACTGGTCGTTGCTTGTCAGTCCATCCATCGAATGCTAGAGCAATCGTGCGATCTGCGAGAAAAGATTGGCACCACGATACCACTGGTCGCGGGCATCTGAGCTGGCATAGTGTTTGTTGTAGGCGTTCTGCAGAGACATTGTCGAAAGCTCCCCGGATGTCGAGGAAGAGGGCGGAGGTTAGCAGTCCGTGAGATGTCCCGATCTCGACATCATGCACCAGTGCCATCGCTGCGTCAATCGCCGATCTCTGTGGGCGGCCTCCTATTTTGTCCTTGTGTAGTAAGTCATACGAGTCTGCCATTGTGCTTAGGCAAGTGGCCATTAGTTTCTCGAGTGTCTTTCCTAAGCAGTTCAGGAGCGCAATTGGGCGGTATGCCTTTGGATTGCTGTAATCCGGTTTATTAGGTTTGGCTATGATCACCATGGTGGCTTGTCTCCAGCAACGCGGGTGGTAGCCTACCATCCCTAACGTGGCATAGAGGTGATTCATGTGTTCGGGGGCAGCCAGGTATGCACGGCGCAGGCATGCGAACGTAAGTCCATCGGGCCCGGGCGCTCTCTTCGGCGATGAGGAAAAAATTGCTGTCTCTATCTCTGACGGTGTAAAGGTTGTCCACTTCAACTCGCGGCGAGGGGGAAGGATGGATGGAGGCGGTGGCGGCAGCGGTGGGGGGAACAGCTTTTGAAATGCTTCCACTTTTGCTTCGAAGGAGCTACATGTTGTTTCTTGGCCATTGGTCATCGCGCGAAGGTTTGGTGTTAGCTGAGCACGTCGAGGGTTTGTGTACCTAAACGCCTGCCATACATTGGGCCCCTCGGCTTGAGAAAGATACTCCTTCCACTTAGTATCATTCGCCATGCGGATGGTCCTGTGGTACTCGTTTCAGTGATGTTTGTAGGTTATGTGAGATCTCTCTTCGCGGTTATATTTCCACTTACGTCTCGCTTTGGTCATTGTCTTTCTTGCCACAGTGACTTCTGTGGTCCAACATCATTTCGATTGGGGGGTCACTTGTAGTATGGGGGTGGACATCGTTGCGGCATCAAGGATGACATTCCGTATTGACTCCGTCCACGCATCAAGGTTGGCCGTGGTGGGGTGGTTACGATAGTGTGTCCAGGTCAGTGTGAGGGCTGAGCAAGAGGTACGGAGGGTTTCAGTGAACAGCTCCCGATCCGTCTTTTTCCAGTTCAGTCGGTTTGTCAGGGGAGTTGTTTCAGCATCTGGGTGGGTTGTGTGTACCTCGAAGCATATGACCTCATGGTCAGACCCCGTGGCGTTGTCATCGTCAATTGCCCAGTTAACTGTTTCCTCCGGCATATGGGGCGATGCTAGGGTCAGGTTTAGGATGGAGGAACTGCGGCCTTGGTTCAAGTAGTACATGGGGATGTCAGGCACGGAGACGAGGGCCCAGTCTCGTTGCTCGATGAGATCTACTACCTCGGTGGCACGAATGGGGGAGCGTGTGGAGGAGTTCCACAGGGCATGGTGAGCATTGAGGTCACCTGTGATAATGCATCTGCGGGGGAGGGGGAGGGGGGTGAGGGCTCTCGGGATTGTGTAAATGTTATTTTCGGGGTGTTTTTCATTGTATATATTGAGTAGAAAGAAAGAGGGGATTAAGTCGGTGCCTACCTCAAGCACCTGAAGGTCAGGGTCCGTGCATATATCAGTGCGCTGAGAGACCCTGAGGTATGGGTTTGACCTGGTCACATAGGCGGCTGTTCTGTTGGTGGTTCTATTTCCACAGGGCGGCAGTACTAATGTAAAAGATGGGTGTGTGATTGCGTAAGTCAAGTCGGTAATGTTGATGTCTTGTATTAGGATTATATCAGCTGTGTCGTGTGCGCTATTCATCAGTGCGTTGAGTGCTGTTCGTTGTCAGTTCACGTTGTGGGAGATTATCCTGATGGTTGTTGCCAGTCTGTTGTATCTAGACATAGGCAATCATCTCAGTGTCCTTGTCAGCGGGGTTGGATGGGGTGGTGGCGGGGTTCTGTGATGCTGTCCAGGCTTCTTTGAAGATGCGAAGTCGTATGGGGCACTGTTTGCTGAAGCCGGGGTGGTCGAGATCGGGGAGGCCGGCATCTACGCAGTTCTTGCAATGGTATTTGGTGTGCTCGCAAGCCTTAGCTTTACCTTGGGGGCACTCGTTGCAAGCGTGTTCGTCCGTGGAGTGGTTTTAGCCGCAGATGCCGCAGTTGGGGCCTTGTGATCCAGTGCAGTTGGTGTAGTGGTGGCCAATGAGCAAGCAGCGGTGACACTGGTCGGTCCATCAGGCAGAGTGGTACTCGGTGACTCTCCAGGGCTCGAAGAGTACCATAACTCGTTTGCGCCTCAGCATTGCAAGCTCTTCAGCGGTATGCACCGCGATTACCACACTGGATGCTTCCTTGCCCACATGTTTCTCTGCAGTTGTCATATAATGGGGGGGTGCCACCAGAGTGACAGGTCTGTTGCTGCGCTCGATTTCCTCCTGGAGGAGGCACATTCCTTCGGTGGAGTCGGGGTATTGGCTCATGGGGATCCCATGTACTGCGAGCTTGTACCACCGCTCATTCAGCCGAGGCGCGGTGATGGAGGTATTCACTTTCTGTGTCGCTGTATGTATAGTCCCTAGGTTGACAGTCAGCTTGGGTTCAGTGGTAGCTTCCATCATGGTCATGATAAGGTTGCCTGAGGAGGCCTGTCTAATTGCGGCAACGGCCATGTGAGGCGGTGCCTGGGCCCGTGTGAGTGCGGCGTTGATCTCCCTCCCCAACTGGGCTTTGGTGTTAATGTCGATTACGGCAGGGTGGGGAAAGGGTATGATGATGGACTGGGGGCGAGTGCGCAGGCATTTGGGCCGTGGTTTGGCAGGGGGGTTATTCTTGGGGGCATTGGCAGAGGAGAAGAGATCAGTGGAGGCTGTGCCAGAGGCCCATGGTTCTTGAATGTTCATAGGGGGATTGTGGCGGCGGTTGGTGGTGGAAGTCGGCATGGTGATGTTGTGGTGGCATAGGGTGTTTTCCAGGAGTTAGCATCAGGCTTTCCAGTACTGCAGGTCGTCGGGGTGTGAGTTGGCGAGGGTTGCTTGTCCGGGTTGGGGTTGGCATTGGGGCTGTGTCGGAGGGGGAGGGCTGGGTTTGGCGATTCTGTCGAGGCGTTTGTTGAGAGTGTCGATGGAGTGTACAATGGGTCGGAGTGCGTCATTTGTGTTTTTTGAGATCATAGAGGTGATGGTGTTCAGGAAGTCGTCGCTTGGTTGGAGGTGTGATTCGTAGTCTTCTTCGTCTTCAAGGTCAATGTCTGCGTCGATGTCGATGGGGTCGGGTAGGGCAGGTGTGTTGTCGAGGTTATGCATGGCGGGGATGTTGTCGAGGTTAGCGATGGTGGCGCATCTCTTTTCCTCGGCAGCGCATCGGAGGATTTTAATTTCGGATTTAGTAACTCTGCTGACACGGGCAGCATTTCGGGAGGTAGAGGACGTCGGCTTCCTGTGGGTGGGGGCGATGGTGGAGGATGTGCCAGCATTAGGGGCATCTGCGCGGGTGAGGGGCTCGGTGGACATGGCGGAGTTGGGGTCGATAGTTATGATTCAGTCAGTTAAGGTTGCCAGAACTTGGGTGGTAGGGCTGCAGGTGTCACCTTGTACTTGCATAACTGAGGGGGTTAGTGGGAGGGGCGGATTAGTGTTCATCGCTAAATCGGGGACTCCGTAAGCGAAGGCAAAGGATCACGTGATGCGGCTCTTGTTAAGCGAGAAAGAATTTTCGCGAAGAAAGGAGGGTCCGAAAGGAGGGAAATTTTGGGTTTCACCACAACCAGTGCTGCTGGCGATAGGGGAATTTGGGGAGGGGGGGATTTCGGTATGCCGAAACCGAAAATAAGGTTTGTTTGATGACCGGAGGGTGGGAGGTGGGGCGGCGTTGATGGAAAGGCCCGTTGACCAGTCTTGAGGCCCCGGAATCACGTTTTTCCGCTGAAACTCAATGGTAAACAGGAATTCGGGCCTGGAATTCGGCATTCGGGGTAAACAGTGTGCGATAAGGCGATTTCCATCAGCAGCGCCCGGAAATTTGAGGTTGTTGTTGAAAAATGCAGGGGGGGTCAGCGGTTGCTGTATGGTTTTTTTTTTCGCGGTGGTGTAGAGGATCGTGGGGAGTGTGAGCTGTCGTCGTCATGGGATTTTGAGTGTATGGCGAATTTCAGTCCGCTGCGTGGTGTACTGTGGGCAAGATAGTAAGAGGTGTTTGGGGGTCTGTGGGGGGTGCATGGGGCATAGGCAGGAGCAGGAGGGGTAACGATCGGTGGGGGGGTGTGCGAGGCAATCCAGGAAATACCCGTGGCTGGTTCGAAGTCCCAGTATGGCCGTGGAAATCTTGCGTGGGTGGGAGGTATAAGTGGGGTCGAGGCGTCGAGGGCGGGGGGTGTTGTATGTTTTAGGCTTCTTAGCTGCGGTGTACCAGTTGATCCAGTCAGTGATAAATTGCTCCCAAACTTGCCGTCGGATCCAAGACAGGGAGACTGGGGGCGGCACGGTGGGGGTGAGGGAGGTGGCTTTCTTCGCGAGGAGGTCTGCGGAGTCTTTGCTGGGTATGTTGGTGTATCCCAGGACCCAATGGAGGGTGACAGTTGCTTGTTGTTGGTGGAGGGAGGAGGCTATTTCGTGTATAGAGGGAGCGAGTTCCTGTCCTGGGCTGTACGTCATGCGGGAAGCATGGAGGATTGCTGCCTGGGTATCCGTGAAGATGTGAATTCGGCGACGGTGCAGGTTGTTGAGTCGGAGGATTTTTATGCAGCTTGCGAGGCAGTTGTGGATGGCGCGCAGCTCTGCGTCGAAGACTTCCGTCATGACGCCCATGGTGATGATTTCATCGAGTCGTCGGGGTAAGCCGTCTGTAATGGTGTATCCCGCACCGGTGCGCCCTTCCAGCTGGGAGCCATCCGTGTACGCGATGACATTGGTTGGGTTGGTTCGTAGGGTTTCAAGGAGTTTGGCATGTTCGACGGCTGCATCGGTCTTGGGAAGGGGCGAGATTGACGTTTGGATGGGGTTGCGGCGCCATGGGGCGGGGTTTGGGTGAGCTGTATTCTCGATATCATCGTCGGGTAGCACCCATCTGCTGACTGATCGTAGCATGCTGACGAGGTGGGATGGGGTGTCACTGGGGGACTGCCAGGGGTGGTCGTATTTGTAGGGGTTGCATATGGAAGTGTGGAGGTGTAGGGGCATGGGGAAGGAGGAGGGGCAGCGTTTCACAACAGGGTGGTGAGGGGGGAGGGAGTGGAGATGCAGGATGTATTTTCGGGTTCGGTGTTGCAAGCAGACCGAAACGGGGGGTATTGCGGCTTCATTGTGGAGGGCGATTATCGGTGTTGAGTGGATTGCGTTTAGGATTCTACGGAGGGCAGAGTTTTGTTGAGTTTGCATGAGGTTGGCGAGACTTTTTTGGCCTGTCCACCATATCTCAGAGCCAAAGTCAGACCTAGAAATGACGCACGCGATGTAGAGAGTACGAGTGGCTGAGGGGGACAAGCCTGTCTCGTAACATACTAGGCTTTGGAGGGCATTGAGAGACCTAGCAGCGGCCGTTAGTCTAATTTTTACATGATGTACAAAGGCAAGTGTTCTGTCAAAGTAAATCCCAATCCATCTAACTACATCTGTTTTTCCACCTCTTGTTCCCGGGGTCACCACCATGCCGTTTGGAAGGCGGACGTTGACTTCCTCTGTCAGATTGTCGGTGCGCGAGTGGTGAAAGTGTAACAACTCCAACTTAGAATCATCGAAGGCTACTGCGTTTTGCTGCGCCCAGCGAAAGGCGGTTTGAGCGGCGGACTTGAGTTCCCTGGCGTTGTCCTCTCTGGAGCGACCGTGTGCGACAAGGGTGACGTCATCTATGTAGCTGGGTGTCCAAATTGTGGGGTGGGCATTCTGTAGGGCGTCGAAGAGGGGTCGGAGGTAAATCAGGAAAAGGATTGGGGATGCCGGGGAGCCTTGAGGGATGCCAGTTCTGATTGGTCGCTGGGTGTCTGTTCTGCCGTCGAACGAGAGGGCGGTGGAACGGTCGTTCAGGAAGGAAGAGCACCACGAGGTCACCGCTTGAGGGCAGCCCAGTGCGCGCATCGTCACGAGCAGTCTGTCCGAAGAGATGTTGTCGAACGCGCCTCGTACGTCTAAGAATAATCCAGACGTGACTAGGCGACAGCTAGCGTTCGCTTCGACTTCGTGTGTTAGTGCGATCGCAGTGTCGATAGCCGAGCGTTTAGGGTGCCCGCCTATTTGATCTGCATGCAGGATGTTGTGTGACTCCACCATAACGCTGAGTCGCGTCGCCATCAATTTTTCCAAAACTTTTCCCATGCTGTTAAGCAATGTGATCAGTCGGTATGCCTTCACCATGCTATAGTCAGGCTTATTGGGCTTTGGGATGATCACCGTGGTAGCTTCTCGCCAGCACTTTGGGTGGTATCCTTTCTCGCCGAGCGCCGAGTATAATGCATTGAACGGGTAGGGGATCGCGTCGTATGCTTTTCTAAGGCATGCAAATGTGATGGTGTCAGGGCCAGGGGCTTTATTCGGGGAAGAGGTAAAAATAGCAGTGCGAATTTCATCGGGGGTGAACATGTGCCAGGGGAGTTCGGGGGAAGAGTGAGGATTATGGGTCTGGGGGGTAGTTGGGGGGGGCGGGAAGAGCGCTTGAAAGGCCTCAACCTTACTCTCGAAGTCAACGCACAGTTTCTCTGTGCCTCCTACCAGGGCTTTGACCGGCGGGGTCAGTTGGGTGCGACGTGGGTTCATGTAACGAAATGCCGCCCAGACGTCTGGGCCTTCCACTGCCGCGAGGTACTCCTTCCATAGAGAGTCTTTGGCGTAGCGCACTGTCCGGTAGTGTTTGTTGCGGAGGCACTTGTATTGATTGTGGTGGGTGGGGAGTCAGGAGAGCTTCCATCGGTGCCTGGTGGTGGTCATTTCACGATGGGTGTGGTGGATTTCCTTATTCCACCACCGTTTCGAGCGCGGGGTGGGTGATAGGGTCGGGGTGGCCTTGGACGCTGCACTCTCTATGGAGTCGCGGAGTAGGGCAGCCCACTCGTCGAGGTTGCTTGCAGAGGGGTTGGCGCAGAGGTGTGTCCAGTATGGGTGGCTGGCCTCTGCAAGGAGCTGCAGCTCCTTGGTCAACATATCCCAGTCCGTTTTGTTCCAGTTTAGACAAGTAGTTGTGAGGGGGGTTGCCGTGTGGTCTGGATGTAGAGAGTTTAGTTGAAAACGGATGACCTCATGGTCTGAACCTGTGGCTATTCCGTCGTCGATGGCCCAGTTTGTTATTTCCCTTGCCATTGATGGGGAAGCCAGGGTGAGGTCCAGAACCGATGAGCCTGTGCCGTCCTTGTATTGGTGGGTTGGGACGTCTGGGACGTTCACCAGCCGCCAGTTATGTGATTCCAACAGCTCGACGAGCTCTTTGGCCCGTGTTGTTCTGCGCATGTGTGAGTTCCACAGAGGATGATGGGAGTTGAGATCCCCTGTCATGATGCATCGATGCAGGAGGGTAAGGGGGGTGAGCGCGCGGGGGATAGTGTAGGTTTTGGTAATGGGGTCACGTTCGTTATAGATGTTGAGAAGGTAAAAAGAGGGGATGAGGTCGGTGCTGACCTCTAGGACCTGTAGGTTGGGGTCTCCGCTGACATCCGGCCTGGGCATGACTCGGACGTGGGGATCAAGCCGGGAGACATACGCGGCAGTGCGATTGACCTTGTGGTGGGCACGAGGGGGAAGGAGCAAAACAAAATGAGGGTGAGTGACAACAAACTTAGGGTCTTTGACATTCGCCTCTTGGACGAGAGTGCTGTCTGTGTTTATGTTTGCTGTGTTCAACAGCGTTGTGAGGGCGGTGGTGCTGCGGTTCAGGTTGTGAGATATGATCAGGAGGGTCCCTGCTGATGAGTTGTATTTATTCATCAGCGGTCATGGTATTATCTGCGATGGGGTTGGTTTCCGCGGGGATGGCGCTCTGGGTGTTGTCAGGGCATGTCCTCTGCCATGCCTCTTGTACAGCGTTCACCTTGATGGGGCACTGGGTACTGTAGGGGGCATGTTGGGTGTCGGGAAGGCCAGCGTCGGCGCAGTTGATGCACTTGTATACCGTGTGGATACATTTGCGGCCTTTAAGTGAGGGGCAGGCTGCGCATGGGTGGTATTCAGTCGGGTGGGTAAGGGCGCAGATGGCGCAGATGGGACGATTATCAGCGGCGCAGGTAGCATGGTGGTGGCCGAACTTTTGACATTTGCAGCACTGGTCAATGGAGCGGGCTGAGAAGAACTCAGTCACCCGGCGGGGTTCGAAGAGCACGACAACTTTCGTGCGTTTGAGAGTGTTATATTTGTCACCAGAACGGAGAGCTATCATTACGCTCGATGCTGACTTGCCAGCCCTCTTCTCTGGGTGTGACATGTAGTGTGGTAGCTGCATAAGGTTGACATTGTGGTTGCATTCGATCTCATTCTTCAGGCACGTCATGCCTTCCTCGGTGTCTGGGAAATAGTCGGTCGGGATACCGTGTACAGCCAGTTTGTACCACTTTTCGTTGAGCCTAGGGGGGAGCAAGGAGGTTGTTGTTGTTGTTCTCTCATTACTTGTTTGCAACCCAAAGGTTATGACAAGGGACAGATAAATACAAAAGAGAAGAAGAAAGAAATGTAAAAGCAAAAACCCAGTCTCCACCTCTACCATCCTCCTCCTCTTGATCATTGTGGTTGGGGGGTCTGTCATTGTTGTTGTTGTTGTTCTCTCATTACTTGTTTGCAACCCCAAGGTTATGACAAGGGACAGATAAATACAAAAGAGAAGAAGAAAGAAATGTAAAAGCAAAAACCCAGTCTCCACCTCTACCATCCCCCTCCTCTTGATCATTGTGGTTGGGGGGTCTGTCCCCACTGTTACTAAGGGGGTTTTTGTCCAAGCACTTCGAATGTTTCAAGTGCCTTGCTTGCACAGAGGCCGCCTCGCCGGGCTCCTCCCTATCCTCCTGTCCTTCCCCGCCAATGTTTTTGACCATTTTCCTGCCTTTGTTTCCACCGCGTACAAAAGAAAAGGATGACTCCCGCCGGCCTCTTCTGCCCCTTCCCTGCGCCCCTCTCTCCCCTCATTTCGCCTCATGTACTCCCTCCGCCCCGTAACAAAAGAAATATCGTAAAAACACTACAAAATTAGCGCACGCGAAAGTTCCTAAAGCACTGCGGTCAGTGTAGTCAGCGGTAGGGGTCTATGCCCTTCTGTGCATCCTCTCTAGCTGGGAGTGTGCCCAGGTCGAGGGTAGCGACCTTAGTCGCAGAGATAAATGTGGAAAGGGCCTTAGTGCCGGAGGGGGTGTCCAGAATGGTGTTGAGGTTGATCCGGGAGTGTTGTTTGAGCCTGAGGTCCTTCCTGAGTGTAGAGCACACGGCCTGGAATTTGGGGCAGCTCAGCAGGAGGTGTCGAGGTGTCTGTGGCAGATGGATAGGGCAGCTGCATCGCCAGGCGGGGTATCCTTCTGTGGGAGGGTGGGCTAGGCAGTTGAGGAAGTATCCGTGGCCGGTGTGAAGACCCAGGATCGCAGTCGATATCCAGCAGGGGTTGTCGGTGTAGGCTGCGTCCATCTTGTGGCGGTGTGAAGCAGCGTACGTGCGTGGCTGAGGGGATGAGGTAAACCAGGTAGCCCAGTCTTCGGTGTACCGTTCTCGAGTGCGGCGCCATATCCAGGTGAGGGATATCGGTAGTTGTCGGAGTGGCGGGACTGTGGTCGCCTGTCAAGCCATTTCATCGGCGGCTTCGTTCCCGGGGACGTTGGTATGTCCTGGGACCCAGCGGATGGTACTGGAAGTGCCGAATTCGTGAAGGTCGTGGGCGGTGTTGTGGATGGCCCAGGCGAGGTCCTGGCCAGGGCCGTGACGGAGGTGGGAGGTTCGGCGAATCGCAGCTTGATTGTCTGTGAAGGCATGTATGTGTTTGTCGTAGATGCCGTGACGTCGAATATGTGTCAGGCATGTTCGGAGGCCTTCGTGGATGGCTCTAATCTCCGCATCGAAGACCTCTGTTCTGTCGCCCATGGGGACTATTGCGTTAACAGGTTGTGGCAGTCCGTGGGGGATGGTGTAACCAGCGCCTGTCATGTCGTCAAGTTGGGAGCCATCCGTGTATAGTAGAATGGTGTTCAGCTGTTGGCGAAGGGTGTGGAGTAGGAGGAGGTGGTCATCGGCAGCCTTGTCCTTTGGAGAGGGGGAGATGTCAACTGTCAGTGTGGGGGCGAGGGCATGGTCGGGTATGTTTTGGGAGGTGTCCTCGATCTCGGCATTGGGTCGGACCCATGGGGAGAGTGTGTTGATGACGTGAAGGAGGTGGGATGGGGCATTTCCTGGGGTGTGCCATGGGTGGTCATACTCGGTGTCCGAGTTGATGGAGGCATCTTCGACACCTGGCGCGGGGAATGAGATGGGGCAGCGTGTGATAATCGGGTGCGAAGCAGGTAAAGTGAGGGTGCGCAGTGCGTATTTCCGCTGGTGGTTGTCGAGGCCCACTGTGACGGGCAGGAGTGCAGATTCATTGTGGAGCACCAAGACCGGTGTGGAGGTAAAGGCATTGAGGATCCTACGGAGGGCTGTGTTCTGTTGTTTCTGGAGGGTGCGGGTGAGGTCTTGTTGTTGGTTCCACCATATCTCTGCGCCATAGTCTGCTCTCGACTGGACACACGCCTGGTAGATTAGTCTTGTAGCAGCGGGGGACAGTCCTGTTTCGTACCGTGCCAAGCTACACAGTGCGTTCAGAGTTCTTTGCGCGGCGGTTGCTCGTCTAACTACATGTTTTCTAAAGTTAAGCTTCCTATCTAAATACAGGCCTATCCACCTCCCGACATTTTTCTCTCCTCCCTGTGTTCACGGTGTGATAACTGTACCATTTGGTAACTTAACTTTTTCCTCCTCAGTGATGTTATCGGTGCGTGCCCAGTGGAAATGCAGGAGCTCTGACTTCGCATCGTCAAAGGCAACAGCGTTTGCGTCGGCCCACCGAAAGGCTGTATTTGTGATTTTCTGGAGTGCGCGGGCGTTTGCTTTGCGGGTGTGTCCCTGGACCACGATCGCTACGTCGTCAATGTAACTAGGAGTCCAGGCGTATGGGTGTGTCTTAGCTAGTTCGTCGAACAGTGGGCGAAGGTATAGTAGGAAAAGAATGGGGGATGCAGGGGAACCTTGTGGGATGCCTGTCTGCACCGGTCGTTGCTTGTCAGTCCATCCATCGAATGCTAGAGCAATCGTGCGATCTGCGAGAAAAGATTGGCACCACGATACCACTGGTCGCGGGCATCCGAGCTGGCGTAGTGTTTGTTGTAGGCGTTCCGCAGAGACGTTGTCGAAAGCTCCCCGGATGTCGAGGAAAAGGGCGGAGGTTAGCAGTGCATGAGATTCCCCGATCTCGACATCGTGCACCAGCGCCATCGCTGCGTCAATCGCCGATCTCTGTGGGCGGCCTCCTATTTGGTCCTTGTGTAGTAAGTCATACGAGCCGCCATTGTGCTTAGGTGAGTGGCCATTAGTTTCTCGAGTGTCTTTCCTAAGCAGTTCAGTAGCGCAATCAGGCGGTATGCCTTTGTATTGCTGTAATCCGGTTTATTAGGTTTGGCTATGATCACCGTGGTGGCTTGTCTCCAGCAACGCGGGTGGTAGCCTACCGCCCCTAATGTGGCATAGAGGTGATTCATGTGTTCGGGGGCGGCCAGGTATGCACGGCGCAGGCATGCGAATGTAAGTCCATCGGGCCCGGGCGCTCTCTGCGGCGACGAGGAAAAAATTGCTGTCTCTCTCTCTGATGGTGTAAAGGTTGTCCTCTTCAACTCGCGGCGAGGGGGAAGGATGGATGGAGGTGGTGGCGGCAGCGGTGGGGGGAACAGCTTTTGAAATCCTTCCACTTTTGCTTCGAAGGAGCTACATGATGTTTGTTGGCCATTGGTCATCGCGCGAAGGTTTGGTGTTAGCTGAGCACGTCGCGCGTTTGTGTACGTAAACGCCTGCCATACATCGGGCCCCTCGGCTTGAGAAAGATACTCCTTCCACTTAGTATCTTTTGCCATGCGGATGGTCCTGTGGTACTCGTTTCGGTGATGTTTGTAGGTTATGTGAGATCTCTCGTCGCGGTTATATTTCCACTTATGTCTCTCTTTGGTCATTGTCTTTCTTGCCGCGGTGACTTCTGGGGTCCACCATCGTTTCGATTGGGGGTCACTTGTAGTATGGGGGTGGATGTCGTTGCGGCATCAAGGATGACATCCCATATTGACTCCGTCCACGCATCAAGGTTGGCCGTGGTGTGGTGGTTATGATAGTGTGTCCAGGTCAGTGTGAGGGCTGAGCAAGAGGTACGGAGGGTTTCAGTGAACAGCTCCCAATCCGTCTTTTTCCAGTTCAGTCGGTTTGTTGGGGGAGTTGTTTCAGCATCTGGGTGGGTTGTGTGTACCTCGAAGCGTATGACCTCATGGTCAGACCCCGTGGCGTTGTCATCGTCAATTGCCCAGTTAACTGTTTCCTCCGGCATATGGGGCGATGCTAGGGTCAGGTCTAGGATGGAGGAACTGCGGCCTTGGTTGAAGTAGTATGTGGGGATGTCAGGCACGGAGACGAGGGCCCAGTCTCTTTGCTCGATGAGATCTACTACCTCGGTGGCGCGAATGGGGGAGCATGTGGAGAAGTTCCACAGGGCATGGTGAGCATTGAGGTCACCTGTGATAATGCATCTGCGGGGGAGGGGGAGGGGGGTGAGGGCTCTCGGGATTGTGTAAATGTTATTTTCGGGGTGTTTTTCATTGTATATATTGAGTAGAAAGAAAGAGGGGATTAAGTCGGTGCCTACCTCGAGCACCTGAAGGTCAGGTTCTGCGCATATATCAGTGTGCTGAGAGACCCTGAGGTATGGGTTTGACCTGGTCACAAAGGCGGCTGTTCTGTTGGTGGTTCTATTTCCACGGGGTGGCAGTACTAATGTAAAAGATGGGTGTGTGATTGCGTAAGTCAAGTCAGTAATGTTGATTTCTTGTATTAGGATTATATCAGCTGTGTCGTGTGCGCTATTCAGCAGCGCATCGAGTGCTGTTCATTGTCGGTTCACGTTGTGGGAGACTATCCAGATGGTTGTTGCCAGTCTGTTGTAGCTAGACATGGGCATTCATCTCAGTGTCCTTGTCGGCGGGGTTGGATGGGGTGGTGGCAGGGTTCTGTGATTTGATTTGATTTGATTTATTCATACACGCATCCAACCGTAAGGTTATGGCGGAATCTACAGTTAAAATACAAAGAATGAGAACCTGTCTGTTACCTCAGGTCCCCACTGGGATAGGCCCCAAGAGCCGTCATTGGTTGTGGGGTTGTAGTCCCCCAACTCTCTTCAGTGTTTGGTACATAAGCATCGTCGAGTCCAAGGAGCCCTGTTCGCTCGGAGGCCACCTCGCCAGGTCGTTCCCCCATTTCCTCCTCCCTTCCCCTCCGATTTTTAGCCATTTGCCCACCTTTATTTCCTCCAAAAGCATAAACAAAACAAAAGAAAGCAAACTTAACTCCTCCGGGCCTCCGCCCCCCTCCATCTCCTGCTCACTCTCTTTGCTGCCTCCTTCCTCCGTCGCCACTCGTCATTTCACACTCTCCACACATGCCTCCTTCTGTCATCATCTACTCCGTCCCCTCGTGCCCCATCATCTGTTCTCACTTGGCTCCTCGCTTCCTCTCTCTTCTGTTGTCCCCGTGCCCCCCTACTCTGCCCATCCTTTAAGACAAAAGAAGAACAACAAACAATGGCAACTGCACAAATGAGCCCACTATCCCCCTCCTATCTCCATTCAGCCTCCCTTTCAGCTTCCCCTCTCCTCGTCGCCCAGCTCTCCCCATCTGCCGTCTCCCTTTCCGACTTTTTTTTTTTTTTTTTTTTTTTTTTTTTTTTTTTTATTCTTGGTTGTTTAGGTCCTCCGAGTGCTCGTCGTCCGAGTCCATCAGCGTTCCCCAGCCTGTAGTTAGCGGAACAAAGGTGTCCCCCCTCGAGGAGAGCTTACTTAACGTTGCATGTGCCCATTTGGCAGTCGCAATTTTGGTGTCCGAGATCATGGTAGAAAGAGCTTTGGTCCCGGCTTCGGTGTGGAGTATGGTCTGTAGGTTTAGTTGTCGGCATTGAGGGATCTTAAGAGTCCGCCTCATCTCGGTCCTGTTGCAGGTGTATAGGGGGCATGATAGGAGTAGGTGTCTGGGGGTTTGAGGGGGGTGTAGCAGGCAGGAGCATGTGCAGTGGGGGTATGTGGTGGTGGGGGGGTCGGCGAGGCAGTCTAGGAAGTAGCCGTGGCCTGTGCGGAGACCCAGGATGGCGGTGGACAGCTTGCGCTGCAGGGAGGTGTATGCGTGGTCGAGGTTGTGGCGGTGGGGCGCATCATAGGTTTTAGGCTTCGGTGCGGAGGTGTACCATTCGGCCCAGTCTGCTGTGTACTGTTCGTGTATTTGGCGGCGAAGCCACGATAGCAAGATCGGTATGGCGGCGTTGGGGGGGGAGCGTGGTTGCGGTTTTTGCGAGGCAGTCTGCCTCCTCGTTGCCTTCGATTTCTGTATGTCCAGGAACCCAGTGTATCGTGATGTGTGTTCTGATGGTGCGCAGCGTGGTTGCGGTGTCATGGATTGCCCTGGCGAGTTCCTGTCCGGGTCCGCTGGTCAGACGAGAAGCGCGGAGGATTGCTGACTGGTTGTCCGTGAATATGTGTATGTGGCGGCTTCGTGTGCGTTTGTGTCTGAGGGTGCGGAGGCATGCAAGGAGGCATTCGTGGATGGCTCGTATCTCCGCATCGAAGACTTCGGTGGTGCTGCTCATGTGGATGGCCGAGCGGACTTCTCTTTGTAGGCCGTGCTGGATGTAGAAGCCGGCGCCTGTCGAACTGTCGAGTTGCGAGCCATCGGTGTATGCGATGATGTTGGATTTGTCGCATAGGAGGCATCAGAGGAGAGAGAGGTGTTCGACTGCGGCTTCATCTTTCGGACGTGGGGAGATCTCGATGGTGATGGGGTGTGGTTCCCATGGTGTGGCTGTTGGGTGGGCCATGTCTTCGATCTCGTCGTCCGGGAGGATCCAGCGGTTTGTTGTCTGGAGCATTCCGATGAGGCGGGAGGGGGGGTGGGTGGAGGTACTCCATTGGTGATCGTATTCAGTGGGGTCGCACATGGCTGTATAAAAGTGGTTGGGGATGGGGAAAGAGGAGGGGCATCTTCTAACTATGGGGTGGGAGGGGGGTAGGGAAAGGAGATGGAGGACGTATTTGCGGTGTCTATGGTTAAGACGGACTGAGACGGGCGGGAGGGCAGCCTCATTATGTAGGGCGATTGTTGGAGTCGTGCAGAAGGCGTTGAGTATTCATCGGAGGCCGGAGTTTTGGTGTGTTTGAAGCTTGCGAGCCAGTCCTTTCTGCCCTTTCCACCAGATCTCGGAGCCGAAATCGGACCTAGATATGACACATGCGCTGTAAAGGGTGCGGGTCGCAGATGGGGACAGACCTGTTTCGTAACGCACCAGGCTGTAGAGGGCGTTGAGGGACCTGGATGCGGCTGATAGCTTCAGGTGAACGTGGTGGGTAAACGAGAGTTTGCAGTCGAAGTATAACCCTATCCATCGGACCACGTCTCTGCGTCCACCCTGTGGCCTAGGTGTAACGATTGTTCCGTTCGGTAGTCGTACATTTGTTGCGTTCGTCTGGGTGTCTTCGCGGGCGCGGTGGAAGTGTAAGAGCTCTGATTTGAAGTCGTCGAAGGCAACGGTGTTGGATTCGGCCCATGTGAAGGCGGTGTGGGCGGCAGCTTCTAGAGTGCGGGCATTGTCTTCTCTCGATCGACCGTGGTGACCAGGGCGACGTCATCGATATAGCTCGGCGTCCAGAGGGATGGGTGTGCTGCGTTGAGGGCGTCGAAGAGGGGGTGAAGATATATCAGGAAGAGAATCGGAGAGGCGGGGGAGCCTTGAGGAATGCCAGTTTGTATTGGGCGTTGGGTGTCTGTTCTCCCATCAAAGGATAGGGCTGTGGTTCGTTCGTTAAGGAAGGATGAACACCACGATGTTACGGTGGTGGGGCACCTGAGGGCGCACATTGTGTTGAGCAGGCATTCTGAGGAGACATTATCAAACGCGCCTCGGACATCCAAGAATAGCGATGACGTTATTAGGCGTCGCCCCGCATTCGCTTCCACATCATGCGTAAGCGCCATCGCGGCATCGATCGCCGAGCGCTTTGGGCAACCTCCGATTTGGTCATCGTGCAGGAGGTCGTGTGACTCCACCATTTGGCTAAGTCGCGTTGCCATCAATTTTTCAAGTACTTTACCCATACAATTCAGGAGTGCTATGGGACAATAAGCTTTGATGGAGCTGTAATCCGGTTTATTTGGTTTCGGCAGGACAATGGTGGTTGCCTCCCTCCAACACCGCAGGTGGTAGCCTACTTGTCCAAGGGTGGCATATAAGGCATTAAATTGGTCAGGGACCGCATCATATGCTTGCCGAAGGCAGGAGAAGGTGATGGTATCTGGGCCAGGGGCCTTCTTTGGGGATGAGGAATAAATTGCTCGACGGATTTCGGGGGGGGGTAAAGGTTTTCCAGGGGATCTTTGTGTTAGGGTGGGGGTTTTGGGTGGGCGGGCTCATAGGTGGGGGGGGGGGAAGAGCGCTTGGAAAGCTTCGACCTTGCTCTCGAAGTCCATGCACAGTGTCTCTTCGTCACCTACCGGGCTCCGTATGGGCGGGGTGAACTGTGCCCGTCATGGGTTGGTGTAGCGAAAGGCTGCCCATATGTCAGTGCCCTCCGCGGTAGCGAGGTACTCCTTCCACAGCGAGTCCTTCACGTGCCATATTTTCCTGTAGTGGGTGTTACGGAGACGTTTGTAGGTCTCGTGTTGCGTGGGGAGGAGTGTCTGTTTCCAGTTCCTGCGTGCTCTCGTCATAGCCTTCCTTGTTTCATCCAGCTCTTTCGTCCACCACCTCTTCGACTGGGGTGAGGGGACTGTCTGTGGTGTGGCCTCCTGGGCGGCGAGTTGTATGTTGTCTCGGATGAGGGCTGCCCAGGCGTCTAGGTTACGAGCGGAGGGGTGAGATCGGAGGTGGGTCCACTGTGGGTGTGAGGCGCCGCATAGCTCTTGAAGGGTGGTTGTGAAGACGTCCCAGTCTGTTTTGTGCCAATTCAGGCAGGGCGTTCCTGATACAGTGTCTACGTCTGGGTGTAATGAGGCGACTTGGAAGCGGAGGACTTCGTGGTCGGCGCCGGTGGCTTTCCCATCATCGACGGCCCAGTTCGTTACCTCCCTAGCCACTGCCGGTGCCGCGATTGTGAGATCGAGGACCGAGGAGCCGGAGCTGTTCCGGTAGTGGTAGGTGGGGACATCTGGGGCATTGACAAGATGCCAACCATGTTCTTCAATTAGCTCCACGAGCTCCTCTGCTTGGGTGGTTCTCTTCATTTGGGAGTCCCAGAGGGGGTGGTGTGCATTAAGATCGCTGGTGATGATCACTCTGCGGGGTAAGGTGAGTGGGGTGAGGGCGCGGGGAATGGTATATAGTTTAGAGGAGGGTTCTTGTTTGTTGTAGATATTGAATAGGAAAAAGGCAGGAATGAGGTCGGTGCTGACTTCCGGTATTTGTAGGTCAGGGTCTCCGCTCATGTCCGGTCGAGGAGTGGCTCGGATATGGGGGTTGAGGCGTGAGACGTATGTCACCGTGCGGTTTACTTTATGATGACCGCGGGGGGGTATGAGAAGAACGAAATTGGGGTGTGTCATGGCGTACTTTGGATCTTTAATGTTAGCCTCCTGTACGAGGATGATGTCAGCGGTGGTTCCCATTGAATTCAACAGGGTATTCAAGGCAGTGGTGCTGCGGTTCGTGTTGTGAGACACGATGCTGAGGGTCGCTGCTGATGGTTTGTAGTTAATCATCGGCGGTCATGGTAGTGTCAGTGATGGGGTGTGTCTCAGCGGGAATCTCGCTGTCAGCGTCAGTCGGGCCGTGGCGGGTTTTTTGCCATGCTTCATGGACTGCTGGGACCTTCACGGGGCATTTCGTGGTGTCGGCAGGGTGTTCTGTGTCTTCGTGTCCTGCTGCTATGCAATTAGCACACTTGTATTTGGTGTGTATGCAGTACCGGCCTCTTTTGCTCGGGCACTCTGTGCATTGGTGATACTCGGTGGGGTGGACAGCGGCGCAGATGGCACAGGTTGGTCCATTGTCGGCGGGGCATGTCGCATGGTGATGTCCAAACCGTTGGCATCGGCGGCATTGATCGACTGATCTGGCGGTGAAGAATTCCGTTACTCTGCATTGTTCGAAGAGTACCACTACCTTGGAGCATTTCAAGGCATTGAATTCCTTGCTCTACCTCACAGCTATCATAACGCTGGAGGCTGCCTTACCTACCCTTTTGTCGGGGTGTGAGATATAACGGGGCACCTTGGTCAGTTGTACGGGGTGGTTGCACTCAATCTCTTTCTGTAAGAGGTTCATGCCTGCTTCGGTGTCGGGGAAGTAGTTGGTGGGAATTCCGTGTACTGCCAGCTTGTACCATCGCTCGTTGATCCTGGGTGTCAGGAGGGAGGAGTGTACAGAGCGGGCAGCGGCGTGAATGAGGGGGAGGTGGGGAGTGAGTTCGGCGGCGGAGGTGTGGGGGGAAGGGGTCAAAAGGAGATTACCGGACATATTCTTCTCCGGATTTTCATAATGGTTATGTTCTCTGGGAGCTTTGCCTCTTTGAGGGCAGTGTTGACAGCGAGGCCTATGGCAGCTTTGGCGGCGTCCGGGAAGGAACGAGGGTCTGGGCAGGGGATGACGATGTCCTGGGCCCGGGGGGGGTTTTGCTTCCAGGACTGAGATTTTTGGGATTTCAGGGAAATTTTGGGGGGAGTCAGGGCGGCATTGGGGAAGAGCGTGGACGAGGAGGGTTGAGGGCCGGTCCATGGTGCGGAGGGGCAGGGGGCGGGGATGGGCTGATGAGGGGGGACAGAGAGATCATGCTTCCAGAGTTCTTTCTCAGCTGCTAGGCAGCGTTGTTTCCAATACTCTTCTGCAGTGGGGACGGTTGGGTTCGGGGAGGGGGGCGTGAATGGAAATCATATCGGGTGATTGGTGGGTGGAGGTGGGACCGGCGGTTGGGACGGGGGTAGAGGGTGCGGACGCAGTGGTGGGGGGGAAGCGTCCGGATATCATCGGGGGGCAGGACGGTAGGGGCTAGGCATCTAAGGAGGTCGTGGACAGCTTGGAGCGTGGAGCGGTCCTTGTCCATTACCTGGTAGACCTTCGTTACTCTGTCATTGGTAGCTTTTTGGGAGTGGTGGAACATGTCTGTAGCGGTGCCGAGGTTGTTGCTTAGCTGTTCAACGGTCGCTGGTATGTCGTCGATGGTGGTTGGTTTTGTGGCGATGGCGGTGTTATCAGTGTGGGGGCGCTTAATGCCGGCGGGAACAGGAGTAGAGTCGGGGCCGGTGTGGATGGAGTGGGCGGTCGACGTGGCGTGGCGCTTCTTGAGGAGGGCATCGGAGATGGTCTTCTTGCTACCGGAGGGGGATTTAATGATGTGTTCGGGGGTGTCCCTGCTGAGGTGGTCGGGGGAGAATAGGGCGTCGTGGTTGAGGATTATTTTTCTGTTGTGCAGGGTGGCGGGGTGAGTGGTGGTGGTTTTGCGAGTGGCAGGTGTGGGGGAGTTCGCAATGGGAGATGCATCGTTGTCGCTGTCGTGTTCGCTGACGTCAGAGCTGGCGTCAACGTGCATCGCGTCATGATACGTGTCGCAATCCTGCATAGTCTGCGGCTCTGCGCTAGCGCGTTTTTTGTTCGCGAGCACCTGTGAGGTAGGTTTGTCGGGAGGGAGAGGTAGTTTCTCCACAACGGAGGAGTGGGGAGGCAACGGAATTTCGGGATAAGTAGTGTTTGCGGACGCGACAAAGGTTCCGCCGGAATATTGATGATTTTTGTTGTTTGTGGGGTGGGGTGTTGATGACCTGTCCACTGGACTTCTTCAGGGGCCCGGAGATCCCTTTTTCACCATGTAACACGATGAAAAAGAGAGGGCCTGGGCTGAAAATGTTGCGGATAGGCAAATTGGGGGCGCTGAACAATAATCCGCTCGAAAATCTGGCGATTGCCGGGTGGTTGTTGAGAACGCAGGGGAGGGGGGGGTAGTCGAGTGATATTTTGTGACCGGCGGGTAATGCTCGTGGCGGGGTTCTGTGACACTGTCCAGGCTTCTTTGAAGATGTGAAGTCGTACGGGGCACTGTTTGCTGAAGCCGGGGTGGTCGAGATCGGGGAGGCCGGCGTCTACGCAGTTCTTGCAGTGGTATTTGGTGTGCTCACAAGCCTTACCTTTACCTTGGGGGCACTCATTGCAAGCGTGGTCGTCCATGGAGTGGTTTTGGCCGCAGATTCCGCAGTTGGGGCCTTGCGATCCAGTGCAGTTGGTGTAGTGGTGGCCAAAGAGCAAGCAGCGCTGACACTGGTCGGTCCGTTGGGCAGAGTGGTACTCGGTGACTCTCTGGGGCTCGAAGAGTACCATAACTCGTTTGCATTTCAGGATTGCAAGCTCTTCGGCGGTACGCACCATGATTACCACACTGGATCTTTCCTTGCCCACACGTTTCTCTGCAGTTGTCATATAACGGGGGGGTGCCACCAGAGTGACGGGTCCGTTGCTGCGCTCGATTTCCTCCTGGAGGAGGCGCATTCCTTTGGTGGAGTCGGGGTATTGGCTCGTGGGGATCCCATGTACTGCGAGCTTGTACCACCACTCATTCAGGCGAGGCCCGGCGATGGAGGTATTCATTTTCTGTGTCACTGTATGTATAGTCCCTAGGTTGACAGTCAGCTCGGGTTCAGTGGTAGCTTCCATCATGGTCACGATAAGGTTGCCTGAGGAGGCCTGTCTAATTGTGGCAACAGCCATGTGAGGCGGCGCCTGTGCCCGTGTGAGTGCGGCATTGATCTCCCTCCCCAACTGGGCTTTGGTGTTAACGTCGATTACAGCAGGGTGGGGAAAGGGTATGACGACGGACTGGGGGCGAGTGCAGCAGGCATTTGGGCTGTGGTTTGGCGGGGGGGTTGGTCTTGGGGGCATGGGCAGAGGAGAAGAGATCAATGGAGGCTGTGCCAGAGGCCCATGGTTCTTGAATGTTCGTAGGGGGATTGTGGCGGCAGTTGGTGGTGGAAGTCGGTATGGCGATGTTGTCGTGGCGTAGGGTGTTTTCCAGGAGTTGGCATCGGGCTTTCCAGTACTGCAGGTCTTTGGGGTGTTAGTTGGCAAGGGTTGCTTGTCCGGGTTGGGGTTGGCGTTGGGGCTGTGTCGGAGGGGGAGGGCTGGGTTTGGCGATTCTGTCGAGGCATTTGTTGATAGTGTCGATGGAGTGTACAATGGGTCAGAGTGCGTCGTTTGTGTTTTTTGAGATCATAGAGGCGATGGTGTTGAGGAAGTCGTCGCTTGGTTGGAGGTGTGTTTCGTAGTCTTCTTCGTCTTCAAGGTCAATGTCTGCGTCGATGTCGATGGGGTCAGGTAGGGCGGGTGTGTTGTCGAGGTTATGCATGGTGGGGATGTTGTCGAGGTTAGCGATGGTGGCGCATCTCTTTTCCTCGGCAGCGCGTCGGAAGATTTTAATTTCGGATTTAGTAACTCTGCAGACACGGGCGGCATTTCGGGAGGTAGAGGACATAGGCTTTCTGCGGGAGGGGGCGATGGTGGAGGATGTGCCAGTGTGAGGGGCATCTGCGCGGGTGAGGGGCTCGGTGGACATGGTGGAGTTGGGGTCGATAGTTATGATTCGTTCAGTTGGGGTTGCCAGAACTTGGGTGGTAGGGCTGCAGGTGTCACCTTGTACTTGCATAACTGAGGGGGTTAGTGGGAGGGGCGGATTAGTGTTCATCGCTAAATCGGGGACTCCGTAAGCGAAGGCAAAGGATCACGTGATGCGGCTCTTGTTAAGCAAGAAAGAATTTTCGCGAAGAAAGGAGTGTCCGAAAGGAGGGAAATTTTGGGTTTCACCACAACCAGTGCTGCTGGCGATAGGGGAATTTGGGGGGGGGGGGGGATTCCGGTATGCCGAAACCGAAAATGAGGTTTGTTTGATGACCAGAGGGTGGGATGTGGGGCGGCGTTGATGGAAAGGCCCATTCACCGGTCCGGAGGTCCCGGAATCGCGTTTTTCCGCTGAAACTCAATGGTAAACAGGAATTCGGGCCTGGAAGTCGGGATTCGGGGTAAACAGTGTGCGCTAAGGCGATTTCCATCGGCAGCGCCGGGAAATTTGAGGTTGTTGTTGAAAAATGCAGGGGGGGTCAGCGGTTGCTGTGTGGTGTTGTTGCTCGGTGGGAAACTGTGACCCTTTTGTTGAATCGCTGAGGGGTTTAGCGATTTTTGAGAATTCTCTGATAAATCGTCTATAAAAATTCGCAAAGCCAATAAATGACTGTACATCCCTTAGACTTCTTGGTCGTTCCCAATCCCGAATGCATTGAACTTTGTCTTGGGCCATTTCGATACCATCCTTTGAGATAACATACCCCAGGAAGTCGACTCGGTTGGTTGACCAAAAACATTTGTCCTGGGATATGGCTAGCCCATTCTCTGCTAGACGTTTCAACACTTCCATGACAATGCGGTCATGTTCCTCTTCTGTTTCGGCATAGATCAGGATGTCGTCCAAGTATACAATCAATCCTTGGTCCAGCAAGTCTCTAAAGATATGGTTCATCATATTCTGGAAGGTTGCAGGGGAATTGGATAACCCAAATGGCATAATGGTGTATTCGTATAGTCCATACCGCATTTTAAATGCTGTTTTCCATTCATCTCCTGGTTTGATCCGAATCAAGTTGTATCCATTTTTGAGGTCAATCTTGGTGAATATTTTTGCACCTCTGACCCTATCTTGGAGTTCTGACATGATCGGTAGGGGATATCTGTTGGCAATGGTGACTTTATTCAAGCCGTGGTAATCGACACACAATCTGAGGCCTCGGCCATGGGCCTTAGGGACGAAGATGATTCGTGCTGCAGCTGGTGATTTCGATGGGCGGATTTTCCCCAATTCCAACATTTCCTTGAGATAATCCCGCAGAGCTTGTAATTCAGTTTCATTGAGGGGGTACATTGGTCCCCATGGTGGTTGTTCACCCTCCTTCAGATCTATTGCATGATCATAGGGTTTGTGATGAGTGGTGTAGGATATCTTTATCCATTGTGAGGGAGAATTCTTGTGCTGCAGCTCTGGTGCAGTGTTGTTTACAGAATTCGGAGTCTAAGGTGATGTCTTCTGGTTTTCCCCAAAACTTGTTGGGTTGATGCTTGGCCATCCACCAACAGGGGAGGATTATGTCTGTTCCTGGCTCTAGAGGCATAATCTCGAATGTTTCCCTTGTATAGTGGCATTTGTACTGGAGCAATAAGGAGTGTGTGAAAGCTTCCCCAGCTCCAGACAATGGACGCCCATCTGCCCCATTGATTCTGAGGGGTGTGTTTTGGCTAATCCTGGGTAGGTGATGTTCCTTGATAAACTTGGAACTGATGATAGGTATGGCTGCACCTGTATCGAATATGACTTGGACATTGAATGTCTCTTGTCCAGGTATCGAGAGATTCATTTGGACAATTGGTCTGGAACCTACTCGGGGTGGCTTGTTGTTGGCCAATTGTAATTTCGTCTCAGGTTCTTTTTTATTAGGTTATCCGAGAGTTCTGAGGTCTCTACTTCCCAACATCTTTTTGCTGGCTTTGGGTCCGGTTCTGATACTGTCTGGGTTACAGTGGCGACATTCTTCGGCCGCTTGGTTACTGGTTCCTTGGTGACATCCTCATCATCATCCGAGTCTTCTGAAGGTCGTTGGCCTTTAGCCTTCTTTGTGACTGCTGCTACTGTGGTAGCCAAATCCGTTCCTTTGGAGGTCTTCTTTGCAAAACATTCTAATGTATGGTGGCTATTCCGCCCACAATGCCAGCAGGAAGCCTTATCTGCCTTATGCTGATCGATTTCAGCCTGGGGAACCCCAGCTAATGCTTCGCGATTGTTTTGCAATTTCTTTTCTCGGTCGCTTTTAGGTGTGCAGTTCATTTCCCTAGCCTTACCACGGTTGGATTTCTTTTCCTCATCCTTCTTCCGCTTGTCCTTCTGCTGCTTGGGCTCTGAGGGGGTTTGATATATTTGGAGCAGTGGCTTTTCATGCATGTTCCGATGTTCTTCTTTTGCAGTTGCAAGCTTGATTAGTCAGGCCTTAAAACGCTCATACTTTGGGTCATCCAAGTCTTGAACATCTGTCCATGCCTGGCAAGCCAGATCTTCTGGGAATGCCTGGTCGTAGATTTCTCTCTGAACCTCTCCTTCTACTTGAGCCTTCTCTTGGTAGATGGCCATTCTAATTCCCCATTGATCTGCTGGGAGGCCGGTCTTGTGGCATCCAGGTTTATACTTCAAATGCAACCTGGCCATCTTGTTGGTGTAGTTGCGTTTCTGGTGGGGATCGCGGAAATAGTGATCCATTGCTGCAGTGTATGAGGCCCAGGTATCAGGGCGTAATTCCTTCTCCATAGTATCGACACGGTTTTGGTGCCATTGGCGGGCATCACCCTTGAGGAGGGACCCTAACCAGTGGATTCGGGTTGCATCGGTGTTGAAGTCAATGGATCGTACAGTCATATACTCTTTGACTGCCTTCATCCATGGAATGTAATTTTCCCTATCTCCATCAAATACCTCAGGCTCCTTCATCTTGGGAGCTTTTCCCAGGAAGATTGCTTCTGGTCGCTTGCTGATACGATTCTTCTTGTCCTTTTTCCGGAGGGCTCGATTGAGTTTTGATATCTCATTCCCTAGATCCTTTGGTCTATCTGATTCTGAGTCTGACCTGGAAGAGCTGGAACTGCTTCCTCCTGGTGGAGGTCCTGGGGGTGGTATCACTCCACCTGGTGGACTGCTGCCCCTAGACTCTGTCACTCTTCCTAGTTGAGTCGAACGTCTACTTGATCGGTCACTGGGTGGTAGGGGAGGAAGGTCGCCATCTGACTCCATCCCATCACTACTTGGGAGGGGAATTCTCCCCTGTTGAGCATGTTGCTCTAAGATGCTATCAATGACCGACGTTACATCTATATCCTTTGGGGACTGTTGGACTAATTGGAACTGGGTTTTTAACTCTTCTCCAATGGCCTGAAGTTCCTCCCGGAATGATCGTCGCATGTCTTCACGTTCTTGCTGAGAAATCGCAGATGCATTGGCCTGATTCTGTTGGAGCTGTGACTGGAGACGCTTCAATTTCCGTAGGTCCTCCTTGACCTTCTCCTGGTCGACTCTTGCCCTGGCTTCTTGGGCATTCATTTCTGCAGCCCATCATTGGCAATCATTGTTGAACTTCTCCTGCTTAACTGCCTGGTCTTTGTGGTATGCGATCCAGACATTTTGTTTGGCTTCCATTTGTTGGGCGAAATCCTGAAGCAACCTCTGTCTTCGTTCTTCACTTTCTGCTGCATTGATGGTAATCATCTCTACATGTCTTCTTAGGGCCATGTGGGCAGCTGCCACTTCCGCAAATTGCGTGGTGGTGAGGTTGAAGTGAGCACAAGTAGCATCTGCAGCATGCTGCTGTGCCTGAGCAATCGCAAGGTTTAAGTTGGATTCGATTTTGCAATAATCATTCTGCATTTGCATAAAAATATGGTACGCCTCTGTTTCATCCCCTTGGATTTGTCCTCGAAGGCTGTTGATTTCAACTGCAGTATGGTGTAGTTGATTCATAAGGGTACGTCCCCACTCAGGGACAGAGTGCAATTTGATGGGTTCGATAGGTGGGATATTCTCTGATCCCCCATTGTTGGTGCTAACAAGTGCCCAGGAAGGCATAGGCAAGAAATCGATTTCCATTGGCTTGGGCATCGTTTTTCTGTTCGGTGGTTCGGTCTGTCTTGTAGGACGTCTCTCAATACGCTCGGTGAGGCATTGAGTAAGATTATAGTGTTAACCGGGGGTTGTCTCGTGACTGACGGCCGGGTAACTCAAGATTTCCAAAAGAAAAAATTGAGAAGTAATAATTCCAATGATGGGAATTATTTACTTCTCTGGGGATTCTCGTAGAAATGAGTAATAATGTGTTATAATCTTAAACTCTCCTGCTTATCTCAGGGAGCGTTTCGAGATCGTCGATGGTAATTGCGTTCAAGTGTGAACAGCAATCTGTGAGGGTTTTATTGTTCGAAGATGGTCTTGGTTGTATTGTTGTATAGGTTTTTCGAGTATTGTGTAAATAGTCGAGTATGAGATACTAATATCTTTCTGGGACTTGCTTGTAATTGATGGGACGATTGTGGGTCTTTTGCTGGATGATGGCTTCTTCGAGTGGGGGCTTTTTCGTATTTTATGTTTTCTGACTTGAGCTCCCCACTCATATACCCACCGGGTACGTTGCAGTGGTCGGAACGCCAAGTACTGGTTGACGTTGGTAGAGAGCATGCAAACATGATATTTTTCGCATACAAATTCCGTATTTCGAATTTTTCCATGCAAACGCTCCAAATCGTTCCCAAACCAATCGGATGACTCTTGGTGATCCTCTCGGCCATATCGTGCATGCGCTGTTGCTAAACCTGTCGTTTGCCAATATATTTTGTCTAATAATATGACCTCCGTAGGGCATTTGAGGACATATCCCATCTTATGCATGCATCATCAGCTCAGGTGAAGTGTTTGTCCTTAGTTGCCGGATTTCCTGATCCGTCCTTATCTAGGCTGCGGCTTCCTGTGCCGTCTGTGTGCCTTGCCAACACTTCACCGCAGTACATGTCATCTGGGCCTCCTGTGGCTTCCGATAGGATCCAACATTCATATCCGTTTGTCCATATGCGCTTATTTTCATCATATCGGGCTAACCGAAGGTTTGTCTGCAAGATAAGGTTTCCTGTATTGTCGACTGCCTCAGGGCCGCTATGCCACGTATTGGTCTTTATCGCCTATGACAATCCTCATCTCCTTCGGCCGACTAGACTCCGTTATTGCATGTCATATCTTAATGGCATTCGGTATTGTTCCTTCGGTCTTCCGATCATCTCCGCTGAGCTTCCTCGGTAACATATGATTCTTGATTTGGACTTGGCACTCAGTCGTAGGGTGCATTCAATTCATTCTTAAATACCTAACTGTTCGTCTCATCCATCAATTCCTCATCCTCATTACCAACTACGACTTCCTCCAGCCTTCGTCTACAGTCAATCATGGCAGACTCGGTCGTATACGGCGAACTCCTCCTTTTTACATTCTTCTTATTCCTTCTGCCTTTCTTTGTCCCAGCCCCTTCTCTGTCTGCCTGTTGGGGTGGTCCTGTATGACATGGCACAATGTTCGAATACAGCAGATCGCATATGGCAGAGGGTAGTCCCTCTGTGGACTTGTGGCAAGTAAGAACCACAGTGGCCCAGGCTATAAGTATTCCAGGTTTTTTGTCAACATCAGCGGTATGTTCCCCGGGATATGGCTGGGCATTAGAAACCTCAGCCGTTGATCGGAAACTGTCCCTCCTGAGGCTACCCTGGGTTCCTAACCCTTTATGATGCTGACTTTTTTCCTGGCCCCCCATTATCCTACTTCCTGCGGGAAGTGGATGAAGGGTGGTTAGTAATCGCTCTTGCCTTATGGCTTGAGGCATTACTTAGTAAGAATCCCCATTCTTAAAATGTGTCTTAAAGGTGGGGTATGACGTTTGCCAACCACCACCACTTACCCCTCTGCCCGCTCAAAACTCCCTGCGCCCTAGAAGTAATCGATGGACGAAAGATCTCCTCGGGAGACATCACCCACATTGCTGAAGGGCACCTTAGCATCCAGGAACACCGCGAGAAACTCTCAATGTTCATCACCAAACTGGGTCACTACCCCATTGTTCTCGGTATTCCGTGGCTGAAACAGCACGATGTGGCCATCCGCTTCGCCTCCAATCTGCTCACGTTTTGTTCGCAGTACTGTCTGGCCCACTGCAACGACAGGGCAGTCACGGTACGGGGTACCAGCGAAGAACCCCCAGAACCACTCTCAGCTAATACCGCACCCCTCAGCATCACCATGATCAGTCCAGTACCATTAACACGACAAGCCAAACGAAACCGCCTCCAGATTAACGCTATCTCCCTATATGAAATCAACAAGGCCCTAGAGGAGAAGCCGGAAATTGCCCAGATCTCTGAAATAGTGCCAGCGGAATAGCACAAATTCCTCCCACTGTTTTCAGAGGCAGAGGCCAACAAACTCCCACCACATCGCCCCTATGATCACCGAATTCCCCTGAAAGAGGGTTTCACCCCTCCATTCGGACCAATCTACTCACTGTCCCGGACAGAGCTGGAGGCCCTGAAAAAATGGTTGGAAGAGAACCTCTCCAAGGGGTTCATTCGAGCATCCTCCTCCCCAGCCGGTGCTCCCATCTTGTTTGTGAAAAAAGGCGATGGCTCCCTCCGGCTATGTGTTGATTACCGGGGCCTAAATGAGGGTACCATCAAAAACCGTTATCCCCTACCTCTGCTACACGAAACTCTTCTACGACTGCAGGAGGCCAAGTATTATACGAAGCTGGATATCCGAGGTGCTTACAATCTTGTCAGGATGGCTGAAGGAGAAGAGTGGAAGACAGCATTCAGGATGAGGTATGGGTTGTTCGAGTCATTGGTAATGCCCTTCGGCCTGACCAATGCCCCAGCAAGTTTCCAGCACTTCATCAATGATGCTCTCTGACCTTACCTCGATATCTTTGCTACAGCATACCTCGACGACATACTGATCTACAGCGACAACCTGCAGGACCACCAGAGCCATGTCCTTAAAGTCTTGGAAGCACTATCCGAAGCCGGCCTTCATCTGAAACCAGAGAAATCTGAATTCCATTGGCAGGAAGTAAAATACCTGGGATTTATCATATCTACCAGCGGTACGAAAATGGATCCTGCCAAAGTCACAACTATCCAGGAATGGCCCACACCGCGGAACGTGAAAGATGTTCAGTCCTTCCTGGGATTTGCGAACTTCTATCGACGCTTTGTAAAAGGCTATAGTACTATTGTTGCCCCTATGACCTGGTTGACCAGGAAAAACACCCGTTTTGTTTGGACAGAAGAATGCTCGAGATCCTTTGAGTCCCTGAAGCAAGCTTTCACCACTGCCCCAGTCCTCCGACATTTTGCTTACGACTGAGAAATTATCATGGAAACAGATGCCTCTGATTATGTGTCTGCCGGTGTGCTGTCCCAATATGACGATGACGGAATCCTGCACCCAGTTGCCTTCTGCTCCAAGAAGCACTCCCCGGCTGAGTGCAACTACAAAATCTATGACAAAGAACTCATGGCAATTGTTAGGGCCTTCAAGGAGTGGAGACCAGAGTTGAAAGGAGCGTTACACCCCATCCAGGTTCTCAGTGATCATAAGAACTTGGAATACTTCATGTCAACCAAGCTTCTCAACCGCCGTCAGTCTCGCTGGGCCGAATACCTCTCCTGTTTCAACTTTAAAATTGTGTATCGCCCCGGAAAAGCTGGAGGGAAACCAGATGCTCTAACTCATAGGTCTGGAGCACGCTCTGGGGCTCATCCCAGTGGGATCCTGGGGTTACAGCCAGGGCCTCAAATGATGTACATACTGTAGGCCACGTCATAACCTTAAGGCTGGGAACGTTTATGAATAAATCAATCAATCAATCATAGGTCTGGAGACCTACCTGAAGGGGGGGATGAATGCCTTGTCGAGCAACAAAAAGCAGTCCTGAAACCACAAAACCTGCCCGATAAGCTCCTACATCTGTCCGCAAATGCCCCGAACGATGACCTACGCCAGTCCGCCGAAGTCCCACACAGCCACCACCACCAATCATCCCTCAATCAAGAAATCTTGAAAGCAACACAATCCGACACCTTTGCTCAGAGAATCTTGACCATGCTACATGAAGGGAAACAACACTGTCGAGAGATATCCCTTTCCGAATGCCAGGAACACGATGGCCACCTATACTATCAACAATGACTATACATCCCCGCCGATGATGCCCTACGACTATGGATACTCCAAAGCAACCACGACATCCCAGCTGCTGGACACCGCAGACGAGCGAAAACCTTTGACCTCCTCAGACGACATTATTTGTGGCCAACCCTGCGAAAAGACGTGGAACGATATGTAGCGAACTGCCACACCTGCAAACGGACCAAACCCTCTCGCCATCTGCCGTATGGAGTCCTCCACCCTCTACCAATTCCGGAGTGACCTTGGCGAGATATATCGATGGACTTCCTCACTGGCCTACCTATCTCCAAGGGTTATGATGCAATTTGGGTTGTCATTGACCGCCTAACACAGATGAGACACTTTGCCCCTTGCTCAACCACGATCGACGCTGAAGGCCTGGCCAACCTATTCCTCTCAAACATCTTCCGCTTACATGGCCTCCCAGATACCATAGTCTCAGATCGAGGCCCGCAATTCGCTTCGCGTTTTTGGAAACATCTCTGTAACTCCCTGAGAATCGAACCACGCCTGAGCACAGCCTTCCACCTGGAGCCAGACGGACAAACCGAACGAACCAACTCCATCATGGAACAATACCTATGGGCCTACGTCAACTACCAGCAGGACGACAGGGTACAATTCCTACCCATGGCTGAATTCGCTGTGAATAACCACGTCTCCGAGACCACTGGCTTATCCCCCTTCTTCGCTAACTACGGATTGCACCCCAAAATCGATTTCGAACCGGACATGCGAGTAGACAACCCAGAGGAAGAGCAGGCATGCTCCTTGGCCGACCACTTAGCCGAAATCCACGACATCATCAAAAGCGAAATGTCATTCGCTCAAGACCGACAGCAAGAATATGCCGACAAACACCAACTACCTGCTCCTGCATACCGTCCTGGGGATACAGTCTGGCTCAATGCTAGGAATATTCATACCAACCGGCCCTCACTAAAACTGGACAACAAGCGCTATGGTCCATTCCCAATCATCAAGGAAGTGGGCAAATATGCCTATCAGCTCGAGCTTCCCTCTACCATGGATGTCCACACAATGTTTCATGTCTCACCGCTAGAACCGGTCCGCAATGATCCCCTACCAGGCCAGCTTACCCCACCACCCGAGCCTATCATTGTCGAAGGCGAACCTGAATACAAAGTGGAAGACGTCCTGGACAGCCGTATATTTAGGTGCCAACTACAATACCTGATCAAATGGCGCGGATGGGATGTCCTCACTTGGGAACAGGCAACTGAAGTCAACAAGCTCAAAGCCATTGATGACTTCCATGCCCAATACCCCAACAAACCTGGCCCCCTACCAGAAAACCTACAATAAGCTTCGGAGGACCTCAGCCCTAGAGGGGGGATACTGTCACAGCATGGGTTGGATGCTGTTGGTTGTACCATTTGACTTAGGCAATCTTCTCCCAGTGTTGCCATGACAACTGACATTGCCCTAGCAACAGCGTTTGCCATAGCAACCAGGAATCAGTTAGGTTCAGACTCTTGGCATGACATCATGAAGGAACAATGGAAATTGATACTAGAAGGTTCTATCGGGTGGTACTTCTCATTTACAGGATTTTGGACAAAGACAAGACTATGGGATGTATATCTAGAATATTCTATTAAGTGCTATGTATTTGTTAAGGGTTAAGGGTATGAGTATTGTTTAGGCTCTTGGCAGGAAGAAGAGGTCATGTATATAGGGGGATTCCATTCCCCAGCTTCTGTCTTCCTCTCCTTTCTCTTCACGCAACATTTTGTATATCTTTCCAATACAATCTTGTTCTCTTTGTCACCTCCGGTTCCCCCTGCCCTCGTCCTCGGCCTGCCAAGCCTCCGCGTCCCCGTCCTTGTCGCACACAGTCCCCGCCCCTGCTGCACCCCTGTCCGAATTGCGAAAAGTCGCGTCTCCCACCACGCCTCGCCCCGCTGTCGCGGCGCTGTTTCACCCAAGCCTGCCCCTGCTCCTAATGCCAACCCGCACCCCGCTGCGAGTTCCCTGGATTCCACCTCCGTTCCTCGCCCGCCCATTACAGTCAACTGGCGCAAAACAGACTGGGACAAGTTCGCCTCCATGCTCCAACACCCCTCGGCCGAAAAACACCCCCTGTGGAGCTCCCTCCACTCGAACCCTTCCCCACAAAACCTTGACAAATGGGCGACCTTGCTCCATGACATCATCCTCTCTGCGGCCACTACTTCCACCCCTCTGTTCCTCCTATCTCCCAGATCCAAACGCTGGTGGATGGCTGAGATAGAGCAAACTTGGAAGGCCATGTCCCATGCTCACCGGACATGGCAGAGATCCCACCTCCCTATGTCCTCCGTCTCCTTTCTCTTCCCCCCAATCACCCCATCGTCAAACGCTGCCCCTCCTCCTTCCCCATTCCCGACCACTTCCACTCCTCCATCTGCAACCCATACGAGTATGACTACCAATGGCAATCACCAGGCAAGGCCCCCTCTCGTCTTGTCACTATGCTCCGCTCCATCAGCAAATGGGTGCTACCTGACGACATCGTTGAAAACACATCGCAACCCAACCCCGCCCCATGGGAACACCCCCGCCTCAAAACAAGCATCATCTCCCTCCCGAAGCCAAAGGCAGCTACCGCACATGCTACACTGCTCCAATCCCTCCGCGCAGACCCCCGCAACATTATCGCATACACTGATGGTTCGCAACTGAACGGAAAAACCGGCGCGGGATATTGCATCACTGACGGCCTACCACGCCGAGTCGAAGAACTCATCCCAATGGGCGATACAACAGAAGTGTTCGACGCTGAACTTAGAGCGATACACGACTGCCTCGCGACCTGCCAAAAGACTATCACCCTCAACAAACACACCCGCCGCAAAATACACATATTCACCGACAATCAGGCCGCCATCCTCCGTGCCTCCCGCTCCTCCTACGGCCCCGGCCAGGAACTCGCCCTCTCGATCCTTACGGTGGCATCCGCTCTTCGCCACTCTGGAACGTCCGTAACTCTGCACTGGGTCCCCGGTCACACAGACATCCCCGGGAACGACGCCGCGGATCTCCTCGCAAAAACCGCCACCTCCATTAACCCTACTGCGCCACCACCGATTTCCCTCTCCTGGCTCAGACGCCAAGTACGAGAGCAATATATTACCGAATGGGTGGACTGGTACTCTTCATCACCAAAACCCAAGACGTACGATGCCCCCCACTGCAAAAGACTAGATAGCGCATACACCACCACCCCGCGAAAGATATCGACGGCCATACTTGGACTCCGCACAGGCCACGGCTACTTTCTAGACTGCCTCGCACACCCCCCCACTGCTAAATACCCCTCCCGCTCCTGTCACTGCCCATTGCACCCCCCACAAACCCCCAAACACCAAATCCTCTCCTGCCCCAACTTTAACACACAGCGGACTGAACTACGACACACCCTTCATATCCCCCGCCGACGCCAACTAACTCTCCCCACGATCCTGTATACGACTGCTGGCACGAAAGCTCTGTCCACCATGATCTCGGACACCAAAATGGCGACCGCCGAATGGGCACACACGAAGCTAAGTACTCACCCCGCGGAAGAAGACACCCCTGGTACACTGATGACTGGCTGGGGGACGCTGCTGGACCTAACGGACGAGCACGCGGAAACCCACAACAACTAAAAAAAAAAAAAAAAAATATATATAAAAAAAAAAAAAAAAAAAAATAATGAAATAACAGCAAAATAACAAAATAAAACGATATATATGTACATAGAAGATGAGTAGGACGATGAGGAGCGAGGCAAAGGAAGCGGGAGGAGCAACGGGGGAGGCGAAAAGAGCGGGGAGGCAAAGATGAAAGGCGCGAGGGAAAGCAGATCGGAGACGGAGACGAGTGACGGATGATGATGCGAAGAGGTAGAGAAGGAGAAGAGGTGCGGACGGCGAAGGTGCAGTGGAGGGGGGTGCATGGGGGAGAGCCGAGGAGTGGAGGATGCGGACGGAGAGAGGGGAGAGAGGGGAGGCGGGGGGGCGGTGGCCCGGAGGAGTCACTTTTTCCTTTGTTCTGTTTTTGCTTTGTGGAGGAAATAAAGGCGGAAAAATGGCTTAAAAATGGGAGGGGAAGGGTGGAGGAAATGGGGGATCGACCCGGCGAGGTGGCCTCCGAGCGCACAGGGCTCCTTGGATCTGATGACGCTAGATGAAAAACTGCATGGTGAGACTTGGGAGACTACACTCCCACCCACATTGACAGCTCTGGGGCTTACCCAGTGGGGACCTGGCATCACCCCCAGGTTCTCATCATTGTATTTAATTTGTAGATTCCGCCATAACCTTACGGTTGGATGCGTGTATGAATAAATAAATAAATAAATAAATAGATCCCACCTCCCTCACCATCACGCCAACTACCATTCCCTCCGAAACACCCACTTCCGACAAAAACGACATGCAAAGGACTCGCTGTGGAAGGAAGACCTATCACAGGCAGAGGGCGCAGATATATGGGCTGCATTCTGATATACAAACCCACGCCGCACCTAAATCACCCCGCCCATTTGCTCAATGGTAGGTGACAAGGTCCGCCTCTATGTGGACTTCCAGAGTAAGGTGGAGGCCTTCTAGGCCCTCTTGCCCCCCCCACCCCCAGCCCCCCCTACATGCAACTCCCCCGGCTGATCCGAGCTTCCGTGGCAGATGTTCTCCCCAGAAGAGATATGGGCAGCTATACAGACCTCATCGCCAAAGAAAGCCCCGGGCCCGGATGCCATAATGCTTGCGTGCCTATGACAGATGTATGCAGCTATACCGGAACACATCAATGCCTTTTATGCGAAGCTCGGAGAGGTGGGATACCACCCCAAGACCTGGGGACAAACCACCACCATCATTATACCCAAGCCCAACAAGCTGAATTACAGCTCTATCAAAGCGTACCAATCAATTGCCCTGCTAAACTGCCTAGGAAAAGTATTAGAGAAGCTTATGGCTTCGAGGCTGACCCAAGTGGCGGAGACGTACAACCTACTACACCACGACCAGATCGGCGGGAGACCCCAGCGCTCAGCTATCGATGCAGCGATGGTGCTCATGCATGAGGTCAAAGTGAATGCAAGGCAGAAGTTGATAATATCATCACTTTTCCTGGACATCCAAGGTGCCTTTGACAATGTCTCATCTACCCGCCTCCTGCATACAATGCGCCAACTTGGCTGCCCTCGCCCAGTCCTCACCTGGGGAGCTACCGTCCTTGCCAACAGAACTACAGTGCTGTCCTTTGATGGCCATACAGACACCCAATGACCTATCAACACCGGCATTCCCCAGGGCTCCCCTGCCTCTCTGATCCTATTTTTAATATACCTCCGCCCCCTCTTCGATGCCCTCCAAACCACCCACCCAATGCTGTGGACACCAAGCTACATCGATGACGTCGCATTGGTAGTACATGGCCGTACACGAGAAGACAATGCCAGGGCCCTGGAGGCTGCTGCCAGCACAGCATTCCAATGGGCCCACAATAACGCCATGGCGTTCAATGACACCAAGTCTGAATTACTACATTTCCACCGCGCACACCAGGACACCACACCCGATGCCATCAACATATGACTACAAAATGGAACAGTGGTGAAACCAGGGACACCTGGGGGCAGAAAGGACGTGGTCTGCTGGATTGGAATTTTATTTGATAGAAAACTGTCCTTCACCCATCATGTACAAGCGAAACTAATGGCTGCGTCTAGGTCCTTCAGTGCACTCTGCAGCCTTGTAAGACATGAAACAGGTTTGTCTCCCTCCGCAACACACTCACGTTACCATGCATGTGTCCTCTCCAGGTCCGACTTCAGAGCTGAGATCTGGTGGATGGGGCCATAAACTCTCCAACGACACCTCCAAACTCAACAAAATGCTGCCCTCCGCCGAATACTCAATGCCTTCAGATCTACCCCAACAGTTGCACTACACAATGAAGCCGCCCTCCCCCCAGTTTCGGTCTGTATGCAGAGCAAGCAAAGAAAATATGCCCTCTGCCTCTTATCACTCCCCCCATCCCACCCATTAATTAGACGCTGCCCCTCCTCCTTCCTGACCGCCAACCACCTCTGCACCACAATCCACGACCCCGCTGAATACGACTTCAACTGGACCCAGTGCTGCCAGCACCCCTCCCGTCTCGGTCGAATACTCCACACCCTCCGCCAATGGGTACTCCCAGACGATGACATCGAACACATGGCGCAACCAACATCCACCCCATGGGATGCACCCCCCATTACAGTAGACATCTGTCCTCTACCCAAAGACGAGGCCGCCATTGTGCACCTATCCCTCCTCCGTCACCTCTGCCGGAACACCTGTAATGTTGTTGCATACAGCGACGGCTCCCAACTGTCCAACAACACTCGAGCCGGGTACTACATCCCTTATGGCCTTCCCCAACCTGTATGCGCAATCATCCCCATGGGTAATACCTCCAAGGTCTTGGACACAGAACAAAGAGCCATCCACGAATGCCTTTTATTGTGCCAGAAATACATCACTCAACACCACCTCCACTGCCGCTCGGTACACATCTTCACGGACAACCAATCTGCAATCCTCCATGCCTCCCGATCCAACAAGGGCCCCGGACAAGAAACCGCCCTCCTCATCCACCAGACAATCGACGACCTCCGAGACCTCGCAGTCCAAGTAATGCTACACTGGGTCCCCAGCCACAATGACATCGATGGCAACAAGGAAGCTGACTACCTAGCAAAATTGGTGGCATCCCAAGAACCCACCATCTCCCCCCCAGTATCCATCTGCTGGCTCTGTCATCGGGTCAAAGAACAACAAACTGCAGATTGGACAACATTGTACGATGCCTTGCCCAAACCCAAGACGTACTGCGCCCCTCACCGATGGTGCTTGGACACTGCGTACACCTCCCTACCCTGCCGACAATCCGCTGCAATCCTCGGCCTCTGAACCAGACATGGATACTTCCTGGACTGCCTTGCCTATCCCCCCACAGACAACTACCCCTCCTGATATTGCCCATGTCCAATGCACCCACCCCAAACCCCCAAGCACCTTCTCCTATCCTGCCCGATTTACAATGCAGCATGGAACAAATTGAGAAGCAAACTGAAAATCCACCGTAACCAATGCCTTATCCTACACAACATTCTACACACCACCAATGGAGTGAAAGCCCTTGCCGACATGATCTCAGTGACGAAAATCGCGACACCAGAATGGGTGCATACAACGTTAAGTAAGTACCCCACAGAGAGGGACACCCCCGGCTCGCTAATCACAGGCTGGGGCACGCTGCTGGACCAGACGGAGGAGCACAATGCCCTCCCAGCTGGTTAACAATTAAGAAACAAAAAACAAAAAACAACATGGTGAAGGGAACGAAGGTGATGAGCAAAGTTAATTGTGCTTTTTGTGTTTTTGTTTGCTTTGCTGGTTTTTGTACATTCGAGTATATTGGGGTAACAGGTTGCTATTTCTTTGCTTTATGTATATAGGTTTTCAAAGTTGAAATGCAGGCATTTGTTCAGCTTTCAGAAGCCGGATGGGAGGGAGATGAAGGGCCGAGAACTGAGAGGGACGAAGGAATGGGGAGAGAGGAGACGGGATGAACTGGGCACAGAGATTATCTTTTTCTGTTGTTCAGCAGGGGAAATACAGGTGGAAAAATGTGTAAAACAGGGCAGGGGAAGGGTGGAGGATGGAGGGGAACCCGGCATGGTGGCCCCAGAGCAAACAGGGCTCCTGGACAAGATGACGTGACATGGACTAAAACAGAGAGAAAAAGGAGGAGGCTACACTGCCAATCATGATGACTGCTCTGGGGCTTATCCCAGCAGGCTCCTTGGGTAACAGCCAGGCCTGAACTTATGTGTATATGTAGACTGCATCATAACCTAATGGTTGGGTATGCTAATGAATAAATAAATAAATAAAAATTCCACATCATGCATAAGAGCCATCGCGGCATTGATCACCGAGCACTTGGGGTGGCCTCCGATTTGGTCATCATGCAGGAGGTCATGTGACTCTGCCATTGGGCTAGGTCATGTTGCCATCACTTTTTCAAGTACTTTACCCATACAATTCAGGAGTGCTATGGACAATAAGCTTTGATGGAGCTGTAGTCCGGTTTATTAGGTTTCAGCAGGACAACGGTGGTTGCCTCCCTCCAACACCATGGGTGGTATCCTACTTGTCCAAGGGTGGCATATATGGCCTTAAATTAGTCAGGGACGGCATCATATGCTTTCCGAAGGCAGGCAAAGGTGATGGTATCTGGGCCGGGGGCTTTCTTTGGGGATCAGGAATATATTGCTCAATGGATTTTGGGGGGGGGTAAAGGTTTGCCAGGGGATCTCTGTGTTAGGGCGGGGGTTTTGGGTGGGTTGGCTCATAGGTGGGGGGTGGAAGAGTGCTTGGAAAGCTTCAACCTTGCTCTCGAAGTCTGCACACAGTGTCTCTTCTTCACCTACCAGGCTCCATATGGGAGGGGGTGAGCTGTGCCCATTTGTGGGTTGGTGTAGCGAAAGGCTGCCCCTATGTCAGTGCCCTCTGCTGTAGCAAGGTACTCCTTCCACAGCAAGTCCTTCGCATGCCTTATTTTCCTGTAGTGGGCATTACGGAGATGTTTGTAGGTCTCGTGTTGCATGGGGAGGCGTGTCTGTTTCCTCTGCATGCATGCCCTCATCATAGCCTTCCTTGTTTCATCCAGCTCTTTTGTCCACCACCTCTTTGACCGGGGTGCGGGAACTGTCTATGGGGTGGCCTCCTGGGTGGCGAGTTGTATGTTGTCTCAGATGAGGGCTGCCCAAGTGTCTAGGTTATGAGCGGAGGGGTGTGATCAGAAGTGGGTCCACTGGGGGTGTGAGGCACTGCATAGCTTTTGAAGGGTGGTTGTGAAGATGCCCCAGTCTGTCTTGTGCCAATTCAGGCATGGCGTTCCTGATACAGTGTCTACGTCTGGGTGTAATGAGTCGACTTGGAAGCAGAGGACTTTGTGGTTGGAGCCGGTAGCTTGCCCATCATTGACGGCCCAATTCGTTACCTCCCTAGCCACTGCCGGTGCTGCGATTGTGGGATCGAGGACTGAGGAGCCAGAGCCGTTCCGGTAGTGGTAGGTGGGGACGTCAGGGGCATTGACAAGATGCCAACTGTGTTCTTCAATCAGCTCCATGAGCTCCTCTGTTTGGGTGGTTCGCTTCGTTTGGGAGTCCCAGAGGGGGTGGTGTGCATTAAGATCACTGGTGATGATCGCTGTGCAGGGTAAGGTGATTGGGGTGAGGGCACGGGGAATGGTATGTAGTTAAGAGGAGGGTTCTTGTCGGTTGTAGATATTAACTAGGAAAAAGGCAGGAATGAGGTCGGTGCTGACTTCCAGTATTTGTAGGTCAGGGTCTCTGCTCATGTCCAGTCGAGGCATGGCTCGGATATGGGGGTTGAGGCATGAGACGTATGTCACCATGTGGTTTACTTTATGATGACCATGGGGGGGTATGAGAGGAATGAAATTGGCATGTGTTATGGCATACCTTGGATCTTTAATGTTAGCCTCCTGAGTGAGCATGATGTCGGCAATGGTTCCCATTGAATTCAACAGGGTATTCAAGGCGGTGGTGCTGCAGTTCGTTTTGTGAGACACGATGCTGAGGGTTGCCACTGATGGTTTGTAGTTAATCATCAGCGGTCATGGTAGTATCGGTGATGGGGTGTGTCTCAGCAGGGATCCCGCTGTCAGCATCAGTCTGGCTGTGCCGGGTTTTTTGCCATGCTTCACGCACTGCCACCACCTTCATGGGGCATTTCGTGGTGTAGGCAGGGTGTTCTGTGTCTTCATGTCCTGCAACTATGCAATTAGCACACTTGTATTTGGTGTGTATGCAGTACCAGCCTCTCTTGCTGGGGCACTCTGTGCATTGGTGATACTCGGTGGGGTGGACAGCGGTGCAGATAGCACAGGTTGGTCCATTATCAGCAGGGCATGTCGCATGGTGATGTCCAATGAGGATGATTTTTCTGTTGTGGGGGGGTGGCAGGGTAAGTGGTGGTGGTTTTGCGAGTGGTGGGTGTGGGGGAGCTGGCATTGGTTTATTTATTTTATTTATTTGCTCATACTCACATCCAACCATAAGGTTATGGCAGAGGCTACAAATTGAATACATACTTGAGAGCCTGGCTGTTACCCCAGCTCCCCACTGGGATATGCCCCAGAGCAGTCTTCATGTGTGGGGTTGTAGTCCCCCAAGTCTCATTTGGTTCACAATCCATCTCGCGTCATCTGTGCCAGGAGCCCTGTGCGCTCGGAGGCCACCTCGCCGGGTCGTTCCCCCATTTCCTCCACCCTTCCCCTTCCATTTTTAACCATTTTTCTGCCTTTATTTCCTCCCAAACAAAAGAAATCAGATAACATCTTCAGGCCACCTGCGCCCCTCTCCTCCTCCCCTCTCTCCCGTTCTCTGTGCCCACCTGGCTACTCACATTTGCCACTCCCTGCTCTCCATCTCCCCTCCTTGTCTCTCTCCAGTCCCCTTTTCCTCTGCCCTTCACCATCATCACTTCTCACTCATCTCCGTTACTCCTCTGTTGCCACCATTACAAAACAAACCCAACCATACATATACAAAGTCACAACCCAGGGCAAGTCCCAATCATAACATCATACCCCCCGTCTGCCTCCCCTATTTTGTTCTTCACTCCTGTTTTTCTTTTTTATTTTTTTTTTTTTATTATTTTTTGTTTTTTTTTTTTTGTCTTTATTCATTGGGGGTGTCTGCATGCTCGTCGTCCTCATCCAGCAGCATCCCCCAGCCTACGGTCAGTGTGACAGGTGTGTCCTCCCCTTTGAGGAGCTTACTTAACATTGCGTGTGCCCATTCGGCAGTCGTGATCTTAGTCGCTGAGATCATGGTGGATAAGGCTTTGGTTCCAGCAGTCTTATGAAGGATCATCAGTGTGGTCAGTCGGTGGTAGTGGGGGAGTTTCAGCGTGCTCTGTAATCTGGTCCTATGGGTGTTGTATATTGGGCATGAGAGGAGAGGGTGTTTCGGGGTTTGTGGGGGATGGAGTGGGCAGGGGCAATTGCGGTTAGGCTATTGGGCTGTGGGAGGGTGGGCGAGGCAGTCCAGAAAGTAGCCATGTCCCGTACAGAGGCCTAGGATAGCTGTAGAGGGTTTGCATGGTAGGGTGGTGTAGGCGGAGTCGAGGTTGCATTTGTGTGGGGCATCATAGGTTTTGGGTTTTGGTTCGTAGTTGAACCAGGAGAGCCAGTCAGTGATGTACTGTTCGTGGACCTGTCTGTGGAGCCACAACAGGGAGATCGGGAGTGGTATGGAGGGTGGTAGGGACGTCGCCGTTTTCACCAGGTGATCAGCTTCATCATTTCCAGTGATGTCGGTGTGGCCGGGCACCCAGTGTAGTGTTTTGGGCATGCCACTGGCTTGTAGGAGTGAGGCGGTGTCATGGATGGCTCGACCGAGTTCTTGTCCAGGGCCTCTGGTCAGGTGTGACACTCGTATGATTGATGACTGATTATCCATGAAAAGGTGCAGGGAGCGGTTTCGGAGGTGGTTGAGGGTGATGTGTTTGTAGCAGGTGAGCAGGCATTCGTGTATGGCATGCAGTTCGGCATCGAACACCTCAGAGGTGTTTCCCATGGGGATGATGGCACAGACTTCTCGTGGTAGGCCATTGGAGATGTAGTAACCTGTGCCTGTGTTTCCATCCAGTTGGGAACCCTCCGTGTAGGTGATGATGTTCATGTTTCAGTGGCATAGTTGGCAAAGAAGGGTAAGGTGCTCTGCTGCTGTGGTTTCTTTGGGTATGGGGGGTATGTCGGTGGTGATGGGGTCAGGGGTCCATAGTGTGGTGACTGGGTGGGTGGTGTCCTCGATGATGTCATCGGGGAGAACCCATCAGTTCAGTGTGGTGAGCATGCTGACCAGCCAGGACGGGGGACCTCTGGCTGTTTGCCATTCGCGGTCGTACTTTATGGGGTTGTGTAGGGAGGTGCAGAAGTGATTGGGGATGGGGAAGGATGAGGGGCAGCATTTGATGACGGGCTGGAAAGGGGGTAGGGAGAGGAGGCGTAGGGTGTATTTTGGTTGTTTTTTGTGTAGACGGATTGAGACAGGGGGGGAGCGCGGCCTCGTTGTGTAGGGCAAGGGTTGGTGTGGAGTGGAATGCGTTCAAGATGCGTCGAAGTGCCGAATTCTGTTGGGTTTGTAGTTTCTGAGCAAGGCCTTTCTGCCCGGTCCACCAGATCTCAGCGCCGAAGTGGGACATAGAAATCACGCATGCACAGTACAGTCAGCAGGTCGCGGATGGGGACAGACCAGTTTCGTACCTGGCCAGGCTGCAAAGGGCATTGAAGGATCTGGATGTGGCTGTCAGCTTAAGTCGTACATGGTGGGTAAAGGAAAGTTTGTGGTCGAAGTAGACACCTATCCATCGGATGATGTCTTTTTGGCCACCCTTCATGCCAGGTGTGACGATTGTGCTGTTGGGCAGTTGGACGTTGGTGGCCTCTGTGTGGGTGTCAGTGCGGGCATGATGAAAGTGTAGGAGTTCTGACTTGGAGTCATCGAATGCGACTGTGATGGGCGGCTGGGGACAAGAGCAGGCTCCAGGGAACTCATGACTGGACAGGGGGCAACACAGAAGTGGGGAACTGGGGATCCGGAGTGTAGGGCGGGGGGCGAGCTGGACCAGGGAGTGGGGAAGTCAGGTGATCTAGGGCAGGGGATCTAGGGCAGGGTTGGGTAACAGGGATGGGGGTTAGTCTTGGGCTTGGGGTCAGAGGATGATGGACAAGGAGGGGCAGGAACTGGAAGCAAGATTGTATTGTAGAGATAATACAAGAGGATCTTCATTTATTGTGACTAGAGCTGCTACAGCTATTGCACTCCAACGCTTCATACCCTAGACTAAGGAAACCTATCATCATCACATAGAAACAAACGAAACCTTGCATCTCCATCCATGCCTAATACAAAGGAATTCAATATCATCATCACCATCCCCGAGAAATATAAGAAAGGAAAGACATCCCCATTAGTACGAAGGAAATCATCAACGCTTGTATTTTGGAAAGGAAAAGATGTTTCAACTATCAAATGCTGCAAATCCTAACATTCCGACTCCCGTGTCCATCTTTTCATCATCTCCATCAAGTGGGGTGGTCCTGCATGTAACTGTTTTGCTGTAGCCGAGGCCGGTGTTGCGGGCGAATGTGAGAAGGGCTGAGGTGCCTTGTTCATCCTTAAAGAGTCTTTGTAGTGTAAAGTTGTTTGTTGTGTTTCGACGCAATTTGTCTCGTTCAGGTGTTAGGTTGGTACATTCGAATAAGTAGTGGTGTGAGGAGATCGGGCCTTTGCCACATTGGCAGTCAGTGGAGTTTTCTCGTTGCCATGGATCAGAGGGTGTTCTGCCGGAGTGGATTCGAAAGACAGCACGGGAGGTGCAGAAGGGCAGTGATTGCAGGTGTTTGGGGTATTTGAAGGAGGGTTGGCAGTCTGGGAGTTCTTCTTGCCAGGCATTGAGGAAGTTTTGTCAGACCTGTGTTCATATCCATGTTTTGGTTGTGATGGTGGCAGGGCATGGTGTTTGGGAGTGGGCTCCAGCTTTGGCAAGTGTGTCGGCCAGTTCATTACCCGGGTTATTGCAGTGGCAGGGTATCCATAATGTGTGGAGGGTCCAGCCATTGGAGTGGAGTTCTTGGGCTCGGTTGAGGGCATTGTGGGCATATTGGTGGTTTAGGTCATTGTGGGCAAGTGTTTGTATCGCAGATTGGTTGTCGGTGCATATATAAATGGGCACGCAGTATGTTTTGGGGTAGTCCGGTAGCTATTGTAGTCCTTCGTAGATGGCATGTAGTTCGGCGTCAGCCACCTCGCATTGTGAACACAGGTTGCAACTTTGTGTCCGGAGGTGTTGTAGTCCAGTTGCTGTGACTTCATATGTGGCGGCTCTACATCCGACTTGTCCTGTGTCAAGTTTGGAGCCATCGGGGTAGAGGAGGAGGGTGCCCGGTGGCAGTGAGGATATCCAGGTATTGTGGCATGTGATTGGGTTATCGTGTTTATTGGGGTGTATTGTTGTTGTGTTTTCGATTGAGAAGGGGTTTGGAGTTGTTGATCAGTTTTCGAGTTTGACAGTTAGGAGGTGCTTAATTTTTTCGCAGAGGAGGCTTGTGCCTGGCGCCGATGTAGGGCAGTGTGGTGTTATCGGGATGCCGGCTAGGCTGTGTCCAGTTGGGAGGAAGAGGAGTCGGATAGCAAATTTAGCTGAGAGGTAGTCAAGATAGATGTGTAGGGGGGGCAGGTGGGCGCAGGTGAGGAGGTTCGAGATTCTGGTGCTGGGTGGTAGGCCAGTGGCCCAACGGCCCGCACTGTGGTATGTAGCGGCTAGAGGGTTGAGAATGCTATCATTTCCAGTCCACCAGGCTGGGGACGCCCATAGCATTTTGGGGAGGATGGCTGTAAGGATAAGGTGTCGTGCAATGTAGGTTGGTATGCCATTGCCTTTGTGTCGGAGGAAAAGTAGGGAGCTTAGTGCCGTTCTTCCTTGAGCAGCAGCTGAGGTGGCATGTAGTTTGAAGGTGAGGGATTTGTCGATGTGGACGCTGAGGTATTTGATGCTGTGGCTTGGTTGAATTATTTTATCGTCAATGGTGAGGGTTGGGTGGTGGGAGAGGTCTTTTGCTTTGTTTTTGCTATTTCTGGGGAGACAGTGGAGAAGTTCTGATTTTGGTGGTGAGAAACGTAGGCCCAAGTGTTTGCCCTGTTCAATGTGGTATTCTGATCGTTCTTTGAGTCGGCGGATGGCAAAGGTGGTGGTGAGGGATGATTGGAGAAGACTTGTGTTGTCAACATAAGATATGTTGAGTTCACAGTTAGGTTGATGTTGTATTTCGAGCATTGCATTAGCGTAAATTAAGAAGAGGATGGGCGAGGCTGGGGATCCTTGTGGTAGGCCGCAGCAGAAGGGTTTGGGTTCTTCAGTGTGCTGGGAAAAGGAAAATGCAAGGGTGCGGTTCATTGTAAAGGCTTTGGTCCAAGCACAGAGGTAGGGGGGCATTCCCCATTGCTTCATAACCTGTAGGAGGAGGGTGGGGTTGGTGTTGTTGAAGGCGCCTTCAATGTCATGGGCGAGGAGGGCAGGGCGATAAGGTTGTTTTCCTGGGGCTTTTTTGAAGCTGAGGTCGGCACTGATTGGTGAGAGGATTTTGAGCAGGGCATCTATGGCTGAGTGGTGGGAGCGAGCACCCATCTGTGTTGGTGAAATGGCCAGGCATTCGGCGGCTGCTTTTGCAATTCTGTTTGCTGCAATGCGTTCGTATATTTTGGACATGCAGGGGAGGAGGGATATCAGGCGGTAGGATTTTGGTGTGGTATAGGATGCTTTTCCGCGTTTGGGTATGACAACACAGGTGGCTTGTTTCCATGTGTTTGGGAAGATATTGTGTCGAAAGAGGGCATTGAAGAGGTGGGGTAGGGCTGTTGGTATGGTGTTCTGGAATTGGGCGATAAGTTGATAGGTGATTCGGTCATGTCCGGGGGCGGATGTGTAGTTTAGGTTTCGGATGACTTTGTTGACTTCCAAGAGGGTTATTGGGGTGTATGCAGTGGTGGGGTTGTTATGTCGTATGATGAAGTCTGGTGTGAAGGGAGCTAGGCTGTCACGTTGTGGTGGGAAAAGTGTGTTTCAAAGGGCATCACATTTTCCTTGAAAGTCACTTATACCATCAAGTGGGGGGAGGGGTTTATTGTGAGTGTCGGAGTGTCGGAGGCATTTCCAGATATTCTGTGTATTGGTGTTCTGTGGTCAGTTGGTCCAATATTTTTCTTTGGCGAGTTGTACAGTTGTTTTCCATTGGTTGCGTAGAGTTTTGGCTTCAATTTTTAGGTGGTTGTTGCTTCAGTTGTTGCGATAACGTCGGTCAGCTTGGTTAAGTTGTCGTCGTAATTTGTTTAGGTCAGCAAGCCACCATGGGGCTTGCTTGGGTCTATGTCTGATCCATGGTATTGCTGTATCAGTGGCTTTGTTAATGATGTTCATGATGTTGTCAGCTGCTCGAAGGGCCTCTTCAGCGCTTTCGATGTTGCTGAGGTCAAGCTGCATGTCAGCTATGGTTTTCCGGAACAATGTCCAATCGGCTTTGTGCCAGGCTCTTTGGGGGGGGATTTGGGTATGGTTTGGTTGAGATAAATTGTGCAGATGGCGTGGTTGGAGGTGGATTCGGGGTTGATTTCATGTGCGAGGATGTCTTGGGTGATGTCACCAGTTGAGACACATAGGTCAATTACAGAGGGGGAGCTGCCATTTCGTGGGAAATGGGTTGGGTGTCCAGGTTTGTTCTGTAGGTGGAAGCTATGTGCTTCCATCCAATCTGCGATGGAGTTTGCTTCAGTTCGGTGTGATCATATCTGGTCATCATTGAGTGTGCTTGTGCCTCCCCACCAGGGGTGGTGTGCGTTTAGATCTCCCATGATGATTGATGCGGAAGCAGGGTGGAATTGTGGAAGGAGGTTGGCGATCGCATGTGGTCTGCCTGGGGAATAAAAATTGTAAATGGTGAATGCCGGGCAGGTAGGGAGTGAGATGCATGTTCCAAGGAAAGAGTTTGAATGGGTAAAGGTGATGTCTGCCTGCACTCCGGGGAGGCGGCGGATATAGGTAGCGCAAAGCGGGCGTTCTTGGACTGGGGTAAGTAGGTGGAAATCAGGGTGGGCTGGGGGTAGTTTGTTATGTTCAATGGCAGGTTCTTGTAAAAGAATGACAAGGGTATTGGGGTTTGATGCAAAGGAAATTAACGCTGATGTTGTCGTAGCATGACCTTTTGCACAGTTCAGCAGCTGTACACATGCTATTCCTGAGTCTTCGTCATTCATAATTGCTGTTCCATAGTCTCATCATCTGGGATCTGTGGTTCTTTGTTTCGAATTTCTTCCATATGTTTGGTGCGTACAGGGCAGAGAGGATCATTTGCTTTGTGTGCCTCATTGCAGTTGGCACATAGGATTGGGGGGTGGGTGCATGTACCTCCTGCACGGCAGGTTGATATTGTGCAGGGGTGATTTTTGGTGATGTGGTTTTGGGCGCAAACTGCACATTTGGGTTGATTGGCTTTGCAAAGCTTGGGGTGATGACCGTATTCTTGGCAATTGTTGCATTCAGAGGCTGGGTTCCAAGAGAAGTATTCGTTGATGTGGCACAGGTGATTACAGATGGCAAATGAGGAGGTTCCGAGATGTTTGTAGTTAATGGCTCCAATAAGGGAGACTACAAGTGTGAATGCAGATTTGTTAAGGTGGCGGTTCGCGGGGACTACCCAGCGGGGGTTTTGTGCAAGGTGTAGGGAGGGGTATGTGGCTTCGATTTCATATTTGACAGCTGAGAGGTCTGCATTGGTGGGGACATTATGCAAGAGGAATTTGGTCCAGCGTTCGTTGATTCTGGTTTCGACTGGTTTAAGTGATTTTGTTGTGTTGGCGATAATCTGTAGGTAGGGAGCGTAGGCGGATGCTTTAGTGGTGGGATTGGTGGTAAGCACTAAGCGGTTGTTGCTGGTGATTCGCGTGAGGATGAATGGGTGTTGGGTGATATCTTGTGATTCATTAATAACTTTGTTGATTGATTGGAGGGTTTGATCAGCGGTTGCGGCAGTGTCAGAGATGGTGGAGTCGAGAGTGATGATGACCTCTCTTTCGGTGCGTGGTAAGGCCTTTGGAATGATTGTTTCGGATGTCTTTTTCTTTTTCTTGCACTTAACCGTGGTAAAAGGTTTCTCGTTTTCAGGTTTTCCTTCTTCAGCAATGAGGCATTCAGCCCAGGAGAGTTGTTTTCCTGGTTCTTTCCAGGGCCAGATGGTGTTGGAGGAGGGTGCGGGGGTGCCAGAGGAGCCAGTGTTGGTGTTCGTAAAGCCCCAGACATTTTCAGGGTGAACGGGTGTTGGTTGGATGAGGGGGGTGGCAGGGACAGCAGGGGTTGCTTTGCCAGTGTTTTTGCCATTCGGTTTGTTGGGGGTGGTGTTGGTGAGTTGTTGACGTACTTTCTGCAGTTCAGAGGTGACTGCAGCTACCTGTTTTTCGAGTTCGCGGATCCGATTGGTGTTGGCATTTTGGGAAGCGAGCATGGCATTCTCCATACGATCAAAATGGGCCAGGATTTGTTGCATGAGTTGTTGTTGTTCATTGGAACTAGGGTGGGAACCATCCTGTGGAGCAGAGGTATTTTGGCATTTGCGAGGAGCAGGGGAACTGGTAGGCAAAATGGTTGGAATAGCAGGTGAGGCATGGCGAAATCCGAAGATATTTTCAGCGGAAGCTGAGGGAGGAGGAGCAGATGATGATGGAGCAGCTGGGGCAGCTGATGCTGAGCGTCCAGGGGAGAACCCAGAGAACGAAGTGATAGGAGTTTGAGACATAATATCTCAGTGAAAGAGGGGGGGTCTGTGCAACTCAGACCAGAGGATGGGCTTGGGGTCAGAGGATGATGGACAAGGAGGGGCAGGAACTGGAAGCAAGATTGTATTGTAGAGATAATACAAGATGTTGTGTGAGGAAGAAAGAAAAGAAAAGCAGACAGTGGGGGGACAAGTCCCCTTATATACATAAATCCTCCCCTGAACACTTCCCTTCCTTCCCTAGCCCATAGTCTCAATATTAAATTCCTTCACTGATAATATAACCCATAAGCAATCAGATAGCCTATGTAAGCAGGCATAAGCAAACATAATGAACCATAAGCATATACAGATGTACATAAGCAGGCGGCAAATGTGAGTAACATAAGCAAACATAATAAACCATAAGCGTAAAATAGATATTCATAAGTACGTAGGTAAGAATGCAGGAGCATTGATAGCATAGGTGTTTGCCAGCAGTTGTGAGGGGGATTGAGCCGTGACACACTCAGCTACCCCTTGATTAAGAACTTGCCGAAGCAACAGCAAATGATACCTTCGAACAGAATATCCTTTCCATGCCCTGAGATGGAAAACACCACTGCCAAGAAATAACACTGGCAGAATGTCCAGAATACAATGGTCACCTCACATATCAAGAACGCCAATATGTTCTCCCCAAAAATACCCTTTGGCCATGTGTTATTCAAAGCCATCATGATGTACCTGCAGCTGGACACCATGGCAGAGCAAAGACTTTTGACCTGATTAAAAGACGATACTACTGGCCGGGCCTGCAGAAAGATGTAGAATGCTATGTTGCAAACTGTTAACTGGGGGTTGTCTCATGACTGACGGCTGGGTAACTCAAGATTTCCAAAAGAAAAAATTGAGAAGTAATAATTCCAATGATGGGAATTATTTACTTCTCTGGGGATTCTCGTAGAAATGAGTAATAACGTGTTATAATCTTAAACTCTCCTGCTTATCTCAGGGAGCGTTTCGAGATCGTCGATGGAAATTGCGTTCAAGTGTGAACAGCAATCTGTGAGGGTCTTATTGTTCGAAGAGGGTCTTGGTTGTATTGTTGTATAGGTTTTTCGAGTATTGTGTAAATAATCGAGTATGAGGTACTAATATCTTTCTGGGACTTGCTTGTAATTGATGGGATGATTGTGGGTCTTTTGCTGGATGATCACTTTTTCGAGTGGGGGCTTTTTCGTATTTTATGTTTTCTGACTTGAGCTCCCCACTCATATACCCACCGGGTACGTTGCGGTGGTCGGAATGCCAAGTACTGGTTGACGTTGGTAGAGAGCATGCAAACATGATATTTTTCGCATACAAATTCCGTATTTCGAATTTTTCCATGCAAACGCTCCAAATCGTTCCCAAACCAATCGGATGACTCTTGGTGATCCTCTCGGCCATATCGTGCATGCGCTGTTGCTAAACCCGTCGTTTGCCAATGTATTATGTCTAATAATATGACCTCCGTAGGGCATTTGAGCACATATCCCATCTTATGCATGCATCGTCAGCTTAGGTGAAGTGTTTGTCCTTAGTTGCCGGATTTCCTGATCCGTCCTTATCTGGGCTGCGGTTTCCTGTGCCGTCTGTGTGCCTTGACAACACTTCACCACAGTAGATGTCATCCGGGCCTCCTGTGGCTACCGATAGGATCCAACATTCATATCCGTTTGTCCATATGCGCTTATTTTCGTCATATCGGGCTAACCGAAGGTTTGTCTGCAAGATAAGGTTTCCTGTATTGTCAGCTGCCTCAGGGCCGCTATGCCACATATTGGTCTTTATCGCCTATGACAATCCTCATCTCCTTCGGCCGACTAGACTCCGTTATTGCATGTCTTATCTTAATGGCATTCGGTATTGTTCCTTCGGTCTTCTGATCATCTCCGCTGAGCTTCCTCGGTAACATATGATTCTTAATTTGGACTTGGCACTCAGTCGTAGGGTACATTCAATTGATTCTTAAATACCTAACTGTTCCTCTCATCCATCGATTCCTCATCCTCATTACCAACTCCGACTTCCTCCAGCCTTCGTCTACAGTCGATCATGGCAGACTCAGTCGTATACGGCGAACTCCTCCTTTTTACATTCTTGTTATTCCTTCTGCCTTTCTTTGTCCCAGCCCCTTCTCTGTCTGCCTGTTGGGGTGGTCCTGTATGACATGGCACAACGTTCGAATATGGCAGATCGCATACGGCAGAGGGTAGTCCCTTTGCGGACTTGTGGCAAGTAAGAACCACAGTGGCCCAGGCTATAAGTATTCCAGGTTTTTGTCAATATCAGCGGTATATTCCCCAGGATACGGCTGGGCATTAGAAACCTCAGCCGTTGATCGGAAACTGTCCCTCCTGAGGCTACCCCGGGTTCCTAACCCTTTATGATGCTGACTTTTTTCCTGGCCCCCCATTATCCTACTTCCTGCGGGAAGTGGATGAAGGGTGGTTAGTAATGGCTCTTGCCTTATGGCTTGAGTCATTACTTAGTAAGAATCCCCATTCTTAAAATGTGTCTTAAAGGTGGGGTATGACACTACCTCCCCCCTTATAAGATTTCGACCCGAAATCATTAACTTAGATTCTTGGCTTGTGAATTCTTAGCTATATGATTATGAAATGGGATTTTTTGATGAAGTCCTCCAACCCCTTCATCCACCAACATGTTTTCTATCCCAAGACCATTAAAACCTCAGAGAGGAAAGGTATCTTGAGATAGTTGGTTGTTTAAACACGTTGGTCCCTCGGCATGCCTGGATTCCTTGAGTGGAACTCTCGGAGTGACTGCAGGCCACCTACTATGAAGCATTCATACGGTTCTTCGGTATGATCCTTCTTAAGTGGATATCCTTTCCATCTGACTCGGTAAAGGACCTTTCCCTTGACTTTCCTACTCGATAAGATTTCCTCAATCTCCCATTCCTCATTGCCTTCAATGTCCTCACATTCATCGATAATCTTTAGTAAATCCAGCGGAGGTCTGGTTCCATTGTTGTATGGTTCGAGTAGAGATACATGGAAGGTGTTATGTATCTTCCACTTTCTTGGTAGGGATAGTCGCATGGCTGTTGGCGAGATTACTTTCTCTATCGCAAAGGGTCCATGCTTCTTGTGGTCGAGTTTATGTTTTGGTCGTCTGGTTTGAATGTTCCTTCCATCTAGCATGACAAGGTCCCCAACTTTGAATTCTGGGGCATCCTTGCGTTTATTGTCTGCATACTTTTTCATTCTTTCCTGGGTTGCCTTTAGGTTCTTTGTAACTAGACTTTGAACTGAAAGGATGTGATTGATGTATCCATCCTGAGTGTCTTCACTACTTGGCATTGTGCTTGGATTGGTGCAACCCGGGTGTTGGCCATAGTTGGCGAAGAAGGGTGACATGCCAGTGGCTTGAGTTACTGAATTGTTGTAGGCAAACTCAGCCATTGGTAGGAGTCCAACCCAATCATCCATCTCATAGTTTGTGAATGACCATAGGTATGCCTCGATTGTCTGATTGATCCTTTCTGTTTGGCCATCTGTTTGTGGGTGAAAAGATGTACTCATTCGTGGTCGTATCCCCAGTATCCCAAGGAATGGTTTCCATTCTGTGGAGGTAAAGCGGGAGTCGCGGTCTGAGATAATGTCGGTTGGGATACCATGGAATCTCCATATTTCCCGAGCAAATATCTTTACCAGGTGTTCCGCTGTCTTTTGATCCTTCTTGAGTGGTATGAAGTGGGCCATCTTCGTAAACCTGTCTACGATGACCCAGAGTTGGTCACAGTCCTCTGACAAGGGGAGGTCTGTGATGAAGTCCATGGCAATTGATGTCCATGGTGCATATGGGAGCTCTAATGGTGAGAGCAGGCCATATGGCTTGTGGCGTGATGCCTTGTCCTTCTGACATTCTAAACAACTTCTGATATATTCGATAATTTCTTGGTCCATCTTAGGCCACCAGAAGTTGCGTCGGATCAGCTCGATCGTTTTGTCTTGACCAAAGTGTCCGGCTACTGCGCTGTTGTGCTCGGTATGTAAAATCGCATGTCATGCATTCTCTGGGACCCAAAGCAATCCCTTGCGATATAGTAATCCATCCTGTAGTTCCAAAATCCTTTCCTTTCCTTCTACTTCTTGCGCACTTCCACTCAGTTCCTCTAAGGCCTGGTAGTATGCTGCATCCTGTTGTCCTGCCTCTCTTACTTCCTGCTCAAATTCCTTTGTCCATTTTGATACTGATGATGCCAGATAAGCCAGCTGAACTGCTGAGCAACAGAACACCAGTCCTTCTCCTCCAGTACTGATTGCTGAGATTGTGTCGAAGTGTTTTTCATGCAATACAGTCTGTATCGGCTGGTTTCCACCTCCCCCCTTTTCAGGGCGATACTCCGGGTGCCTTGATAATGCATCTGGCTTGCCATTACTTGTTCCTTTCCTATAAAAAATTTTGAAGTCCATGCCAGCCAGTTCCTGAGCCCAGCGTGCCTGCCTTCTGTTGAGAACCTTGGTTGTCATGAAATACTCAAGGTTTTTGTGGTTGGTAAATACCTGGACCGTGTGAAGTGATCCTTCCAAATATCTTCGCCATGTCTTAAAACAATCAACTATTGCCAGTAATTCCTTGTCATGAATTTCGTAGTTGATTTCGGCTGGTGAGAACTTTCTGGAGTGGAAGGCAACTGGGTGTAGTTTTTTGTCCTCTGCATTTTGTGACAATGTGCCACCCAGTGCAAAGTCAGATGCATCTGTCTCGACGATGCATTCTTGTTGTGGGTTGAAGTGTGTAAGGATAGGTGCAGTCGTAAAGCAGTGTTTTAGTTGCTCGAATGCTTCTGTCATCGCATCTGTCCAGATCCAGTCTTTTGGTGACCCTTTTGTTGAATCGCTGAGGGGTTTAGCAATTTTTGAGAATTCTCTGATAAATCGTCTATAAAAATTCGCAAAGCCAATAAATGACTGTACATCCCTTAGACTTCTTGGTCGTTCCCAATCCCGAATGCATTGAACTTTGTCTTGGGCCATTTCGATACCATCCTTTGAGATAACATACCCCAGGAAGTCGACTCGGTTGGTTGACCAAAAACATTTGTCCTGGGATATGGCTAGCCCATTCTCTGCTAGACGTTTGAACACTTCCATGACAATGTGGTCATGTTCCTCTTCTGTTTTGGCATAGATCAGGATGTCATCCAAGTATACAATCAATCCTTCGTCCAGCAAGTCTCTAAAGATATGGTTCATCATATTCTAGAAGGTTGCAGGGGCATTAAATAACCCAAACGGCATAACGGTGTATTCGTATAGTCCATACTGTGTTTTAAATGCTGTTTTCCATTCATCTCCTGGTTTGATCCGAATCAAGTTGTATCCATTTTTGAGGTCAATCTTGGTGAATATTTTCGCACCTCTGACCCTATCTTGGAGTTCTGACATGATCGGTAGGGGATATCTGTTGGCAATGGTGACTTTATTCAAGCCGCGGTAATCGACACACAATCTGAGGCCTCGGCCATGGGCCTTAGGGATGAAGATGATTGGTGCTGCAGCTGGTGATTTCGATGGGCGGATTTTCCCCAATTCCAACATTTCTTTGAGATAATCCCGCAGAGCTTGTAATTCAGTTTCATTGAGGGGGTACATTAGTGGTGTAGGATATCTTTATCCATTGTGAGGGAGAATTCTTGTGCTGCAGCTCTGGTGCAGTGTTGTTTACAGAATTCGGAGTCTAAGGTGATGTCTTCTGGTTTTCCCCAAAACTTGTTGGGTTGATGCTTGGCCATCCACCAACAGGGGAGGATTATGTCTGTTCCTGGCTCTAGAGGCATAATCTCGAATGTTTCCCTTGTATAGTGGCATTTGTACTGGAGCAATAAGGAGTGTGTGAAAGCTTCCCCAGCTCCAGACAATGGACGCCCATCTGCCCCATTGATTCTGAGGGGTGTGTTTTGGCTAATCCTGGGTAGGTGATGTTCCTTGATAAACTTGGAACTGATGATAGGTATGGCTGCACCTGTATCGAATATGACTTGGACATTGAATGTCTCTTGTCCAGGTATCGAGAGATTCATTTGGACAATTGGTCTGGAACCTACTCGGGGTGGCTTGTTGTTGGCCAATTGTAATTTCGTCTCAGGTTCTTTTTTATTAGGTTTTGATTTTTTGGATTGTTTTTGGTTTCCTTGCGTTTGTGTACGTTTGACTCCGGCTACTGATATCCTCTGAGAACCTGATACGTCTTCTTCTTCTTGGATGCCTCTGCATATCTTACGAGGCTTTCCTAGTTTAAATCCGAGAGGTCTGAGGTCTCTACTTCCCAACATCTTTTTGCTGGCTTTGGGTCCGGTTCTGATACTGTCTGGGTTACAGTGGCAACATTCTTTGGCCACTTGGTTACTGGTTCCTTGGTGACATCTTCATCATCATCCGAGTCTTCTGAAGGTCGTTGGCGTTTAGCCTTCTTTGTGACTGCTGCTACTGTGGTAGCCAAATCCGTTCCTTTGGAGGTCTTCTTTGCAAAACATTCTAATGTATGGTGGCTATTCCGCCCACAACGCCAGCAGGAAGCCTTATCTGCCTTATGCTGATCGATTTCAGCCTGGGGAACGCCAGCTAATGCTTCGCGATTGTTTTGGAATTTCTTTTCTCAGTCACTTTTAGGTGTGCGGTTCGTTTCCCTAGCCTTACCATGGTTGGATTTCTTTTATCACTTTTTTGAGTGGGGGCTTTTTCGTATTTTATGTTTTCTGACTTGAGCTCCCCACTCATATACCCACCGGGTACGTTGCGGTGGTCGGAACGCCAAGTACTGGTTGACGTTGGTAGAGAGCATGCAAACATGATATTTTTCGCATACAAATTCCATATTTCGAATTTTTCCATGCAAATGCTCCAAATCGTTCCCAAACCAATCGGATGACTCTTGGTGATCCTCTCGGCCGTATCGTGCATGCACTGTTGCTAAACCCGTCGTTTGCCAAGGTATTATGTCTAATAATATGACCTCCGTAGGGCGTTTGAGCACATATCCCATCTTATGCATGCATCGTCAGCTGAGGTGAAGTGTTTGTCCTTAGTTGCCGGATTTCCTGATCCGTCCTTATCTGGGCTGCGGCTTCCTGTGCCGTCTGTGTGCCTTGCCAACACTTCACCACAGTAGATGTCATCCAGGCCTCCTGTGGCTTCCGATAGGATCCAACATTCATATCCGTTTGTCCATATGTGCTTATTTTCGTCATATCGGGCTAACCGAAGGTTTGTCTGCAAGATAAGGTTTCCTGTATTGTCAGCTGCCTCAGGGCCGCTATGCCACGTATTGGTCTTTATCGCCTATGACAATCCTCATCTCCTTCGGCCAACTAGACTCTGTTATTGGGTGCAATGCCCCCCCCCCTGCCTTTTCATCAACCACCAGGAAATCATCAGATTTTCGAGCGGAATACTGATCCCCAGGCCCAAATTACCCATATGCAACTTTTTCAGACCAGGCCCCCTCTTCTTTGTTGTTGACAACAGCAAAGAAGAGATGTCCGGGCCCCTGAAAACGTCCCGCGTACAGGACATCAGCAACCCCCCCCCCACACAACGCAAAATCATCAATTTTCTGGCAAATCCTATATCGCAACCTCCTACTCTACCCATCCCGAAAACCCGATGGCCCCCCAAACCGCGACCGTCAAGAAACGCCCCGTACCCCCCGACAAAACCCCTACACGCGACCTCACCACCAGCCAACACGCTAACGCAGAGCCGCACGCGACGCAGCAATGTGACGCGCTGCACGACGATATGCACGTCGACTGTGACGTCAGCGACGAGGAAAACGCGTCCCCCACACGCATCTGCACCCCGCCACCGACTTCGCGCAACCAACCCCCGGCCCTGACCTCTCCCCAAACCAACCGAATCCTCCATCACGCCGCCCCCCCCAAACCCCGACCCATTCATCCCCCAGAAACGCCCCCGCTGCCTCCACCGCCCACTCCGTCACCACCAATGTTGACCAAGCAACGTATAGCAACGGTATCAAACGCCTTTTGCAAAGCCTCCAGAACGCCCAACCAACCCAGAACGATGACAACCCCCCGATGACCTCCACCCCTCTGACCGCCGATGAACGCTCCGACCAAATTCTCACCGCAGTAGCCACATATGCCGACCTCGCACGCCACAATGACAGACTCACCAACGAACGAATCAACAAGGCCTTCCAAATAATGGACCGAGACCGATCGCTCATCCGTGAAACCAACTCGCTACTTCCGCCAACTCGCCCCCACACCTCCGAAATGATACACCTGACTCGCAACCTCCCCCCTCCCAACATCGCGCCACTGTGCTGGCACGAACCACCGACCCCGCTGAATACTGGAAATGCCGATGCCTCGCCGCTGAATCCGAACTGACCAAACGCCACATCCCAATCCCCTCATCACCCACTCCCCCGGACGCCCAACCACATGATCCATGGACAGGCTCTATGACTGCCCGTGATCTTTTCCCCGACGCCCCCCCCACTCCACCCCCAGGCCCCATCAAAACCACTGCCCCCAGAAGAAACCCCCCGCCAAAGCCATCTAAGCCACGCCCCCAGGACATCATCATCCCTTGCCCAGACCCCCACAACCTCACCGACAGAGCAAAGATCCAAATCGGAGCAGCAGTCAATGCTGCCCTACGCAATGCCAATGCCCCAGATAACGTCTCCATCGTGACAGTGCGCAAGAACATCTCGGGAAACCTGATGCTAACCCCCTCCCCCATCACACCCATCGATGACCTCGTTGCCCACCTACCCCTTATCCAAGCTGCAGCCCAATCCGTACACCAATCACTGCTTGCCCCCCGTCTTAATGAGAAATGGCATAAACTTGCTATCCACGGAATACCCATGGACATTTTCCCCGACTCACTTGAAGGCATGACACTACTCCAGCAAGAGATCGAGCGCAACAACAAAGTGAAATTAGCCCAAACCCCGAGATACATATCCCGTCCGGAGAAGCGAGAAGGTAAGGCCGCATCAAGTGTCATGATCGCCCTGAAGCCAGCCGAAGACGCCCACACCCTCAAAAGAACAAGAGTCATAGTGCTATATGAACATAAGAGAGTATCTGACTTCCACACATCCCGATCAACCGACCAGTGCCGCCGATGTCTCGTGTTTGGCCATCACCACGCTATATGCAACTCACCCCAAGGACCTCTCTGCGCGATATGTGCGGAACCTCACTCTACTGACCTCCACGTATGTGCAGACTGCCCCAACCGCAAAGGCCGCCACTGCGTACACACCGCCCTCCGCTGCGCCAACTGCTCCGCCGCCGGCCACACTGACCAAGCCCATGCGGCATACAACCCCCGATGCCCAGTGAAAGCCGCAGTCATCCAGGAAGCATGGCAGCGAACAAAGACGGCACCCCCAAATGAGACATACCCCAACGCCACCAACATGACCGCTGATGCATAATAAAACATCATCAGCGGCGACCATATGCATCGTGTCACACAACACGAACAGAAGCACGAACTCCCTCAACACCCTGCTGAACACAGTGGGGAAAACTACAGACATCATATTGGTGCAGGAAGCCAATATCACTGACATCTGGTATGCCACAACTCACCCTGATTTCCTTTTACTCCTCCCACCCCGAGGCCTACGCCCTGTTAATCGAACGGCGGCCTACATCTCACGATTAAACCCGCACCTCAAAGTTACCCCACGCCCCGATATCTGCAACGACCCAGACCTCCAGGTCCTGGAAGTCCAGACAGACCTGATCCCCAAACTATACCTCTTAAATGTATATAACGAATACGACCGCATCACGAAACTCCATACCATACCCCGCGCCCTCACACCCCTTTCCCTTCCCAACCGGTGCATCATCACAGGTGATTTGAATGCCCACCACACGCTGTGGAACTCCCAGGCGAGGCGCAACACCCGCGCCGATGAACTCACTGCACTAATCGAAGATGAAGGCTGGCACCTCATCAACACACCAGACATTGCAACATACCACTACCGAAATGGCACAGGCTCCTCAGTGCTAGACCTGACCATTGCTTCGCCGGCAGTGGCTAGGGAGGTGACAAACTGGGCTGTGGACGACGAAAACCCCACAGGCTCCGACCACGAGGTGATACGATTTCAGATCACATCACTCCTCCCCGACACGGAAATCTCAATGGGCCCCCCCAGGCTCAACTGGAAGAAAACAAATTGGGACACCTTCGTTACAACCCTACAAACCCTCACGGACGCCACATCCTCCCATTGGACCCCTCTCAGCCAAAATCCCACCCCAGACAATCTCGACGAGTGGGCAGCCATCCTGAGAGACTCCATCCAAGCCGCCGCCGAAGTGGCCACCCCCCCCCCTCAACCCCACGCCACGATCCAAGAGATGGTGGACCCAGGAAATAGAGTCCGCAAGGAAAGAAATGACCTACGCAAGGCGTAAGTGGAAGCAGACTAGACTGCCGGACCATCACACGGACTTCAAGACCCTCCGGAATGCATACTTCAGGCAAATACGACATGCAAAAGATAAGTTGTGGAAGGAGTACCTGGCACAGGCCGAGGGTGCAGACATCTGGGCTGCGTTCAGATACACCAACCACAGACGAGCCCAGCTAACCCCCCCCATTAAAACAACAATCAACGGCGCTGAACACCTATGCACCGACTTTGGAAGCAAAGTCAACGCATTCCACGCTCTTTTCACCCCTCCCCCCCTAGCCCCCCCCCCACCCGCAATACCCAACACCGACCCCAGATACCCTGGCAGACCTTCACGAAGGCAGAGGTACGGCAGGCCATCTTTTCATCATCCCCAAAGAAAGCCCCCGGACCAGATGGCATCACATTCGCCTGCCTTCGAAAAGCCTATGATGCTATCCCTGATCATATTTCCCCATTATATGCCACGTTAGGAAGAGTTGGATACCACCCACGAAGCTGGAGGGAGGCAACCACAGTGATCATACCTAAACCTAACAAACCAGATTACAGCTCAATTAAGGCATATCGCCCTATCGCACTACTTAATTGCCTGGGAAAAGTGATGGAAAAACTAATGGCAACCCGCCTCAGACAACTCGCGGAGACGCACGACATCCTGCATGCTGATCAGATTGGCGGACGCCCCAAGCGTTCGGCAATCGATGCAGCGATGGCGTTAACTCATGACGTTGAAACCCATGCACGACACAAACTGGTGACATCAGCCCTCTTCCTAGACGTCAGAGGCGCTTTCGATAATGTCTCTGCAACCCGCCTCCTAATGACCATGAGGGACCTAGGATGCCCTGCACCCATAGTAACATGGGGAACATCCTTCCTGAGCGATAGAACGACTGCGCTGTCGTTCGACGGACACATAGATATTCAGCGCCCCATCAACACCGGCATCCCTCAGGGCTCCCCTGCCTCCCCAATCCTCTTTCTCATCTACCTCCGCCCCCTCTTCGATGCCTTATCCAATGCCCACCCTACGCTATGGACCCCTAGTTACATAGATGATGTAGCCCTAATAACACATGGCCCCACCAGAGAAGAGAATGCCTGAGCACTGGAGGCAGCGGCCCGGACAGCCTTCGACTGGGCACAGGACAATGCGGTGGCTTTCGACGACTCAAAGTCCGAGCTACTTCATTTCCACCGCACCCGAGCTGACCTACACTCCGAATCGACAGACGTTCGCCTACCGAATGGAACAAGAATCACCCCAGGGACACAGGGAGGAAGGCGAGACACAGTCCGGTGGATAGGGATACACTTTGACCGGAAACTTTCCTTTTCATATCATGTACATATAAGAATGACAGCCGCTGCTAGGTCTTTCAATGCCCTCCGAAGTCTGGTCAGAAACGAGACAGGTCTGTCCCCCTCCGCTACTCGTACACTGTACCGCGCATGTGTGCTCTCTAGGTCCGATTTCGGTGCTGAGATCTGGTGGTCCGGGCAGAAAGCTCTGGCACGCAAACTACAACTGCAACAAAACTCCGCCCTCCGCAGAATCCTGAATGCCTTCACCTCGACTCCCATCGCCGCCCTCCACAATGAGGCCACCCTCCCCCCAGTAATAGTATGCCTACAACATAAACAGAGAAAATACGCCCTCCGCCTCCTCTCCCTCCCCCCCTCCCACCCTGTCGTCAAACGCTGCCCTTCCTCCTTCCCCATCCCCAATCACTTCGCTACCTCCCTACAAAGCCCGCACGAATACGACTGTAACTGGCACCAATCCTCCCGCCCTCCTTCACGCCTGGTCAGACTCCTCAGCCCGATGCACCAATGGACACCCCCCACAGACACGGTCGAAGACACCGCTCACCCAGCAGACTCGCCATGGTTACCTCACCCCGGTACTACCGACATACCCTCCCTCCCAAAAGACGAAGCAGCGGTGGAACACATCCTCCTCCTCCGACGCCTGCACCACGCCGACACCCCCATCATAGCATACACGGACGGATCTCAACTCCAGGGCAACACCGGCGCCGGATACTACATACCACATGGACTACCACGAGAATTACGAGCAGTTATACCCATGGGACGAACTTTGGAAGTCTTCGACGCAGAGCTACGGGCCATTGACGAATGCTTGAAGACATGCCGGAAATACACCCGCCTCCACCGCCTACAGAGCCGTGCGATACACATCTTCATGGACAACCAATCTGCAATCTTGCGGTCCTCCCGCCTCACAACAGGCCCCAGCCAGGAACTCGCATGCACCATACACGCCACCGCCACACACCTCCTTCGCCAGGGCAACCCAATCACCATCCACTGGGTCCCTGGCCACACTGACATCCCCGGCAACGAAGAAGCTGATTGCCTCGCCAAATTGGCTACTACACTCCCGTCGACAACCACCCTCCCCACCTCCGTCTCGTGGCTACGACGCCAAGTGCAAGAAGCGTTCATCCACGACTGGACGACATGGTACGAAAACGAGCCAAAGCCGAAGACATACGCCGCGCCACACAAACGCAAGCTCGACACGGCATACACCACCCTCCCCCGACAAATATCCACCGCTATCTTGGGCCTCCGAACCGGGCACGGATATTTCCTAGATAGCCTGGCACATCCCCCCACTACCCAATACCCCTCCCGATCATGCAGTTGCCCCCTCCATCCCCCGCAAACCCCCAAACACCTTATCCTTTCCTGCCCTTTTTACAAAACGCAAAGGACCGACCTACGAAAAACACTGAAACTACCACGCCAATGCCGCCTAACCACCGACCCAATTCTGCACACGAAAGCCGGAACCAAAGCCCTGTCCAAAATGATCTCAGCGACGAAAATCGCAACCACCGAGTGGGCACACTCGAGGCTAAGTCGCAACCCAGCAGAGAGGAACATACTTGATGCAGTGACCCTGACCAGAGGATGAGGATCGCTGCAAGACCAAGCTGACAAGCACACAGATCAGATAGAATAAAAAAAAAAAAAAAAACAAGAGAGAAAATAGAGAAGACGATGGGGGAAGCAAAGGGAGAGGGCCGGAGGGAGGGCGGAAGGGCAACAGGGGAAACGGCCAAAAGAGGGCGGCGAAATCGGAGGGTGTTGTTTCTGTCTTTTTCTATCTCTTATTCCTTTCTTTCTTTCTTTCTTTCCTTGGGGACGAGACGGTGAGGGAAGGGGAGGGGCAGGAAAGGGAGGGGATAAAAGACAAGAAAGGGAGAATAGGAGACGGGATGGTGAGGGGGGGGAGAAACATGAGGCAAGGGAGGGAGAGAGGAGCGCAGAGAGAAGTGGAGAGTCGGGAGGGGAGAAGCGGAAAGGAGATGAGTTGAATGAGGGAGGGGGGAGACAGGAACGGGTGGCCTATTTCTTTTGTTAGCTGATTGTAATTTCTTTTGTCATTGCCTGAACTGAGGAGGAAATAAAGGCGGGAAAAAAGGGAAAAAATGGGAGGGGAAGGGTGGAGGAAAGGGGGGATGACCCGGCGTGGTGGCCCCTGAGCAAGCAGGGCTCCTGGACCAAACGACGACAGCAGAACAAAGAACCGAGGAGTAAAAAGGGGACTACAACCCTACCATGAAAGACCGCTCTGGGGCATATCCCGGCAAGTGACAGACGTAAAACTCTGGCACCTGACAATGTACCATAATTTGTAGCCTCCGCCATAACCCTACGGTTGCAAGCGAGTATGAGGTATAAATAAATAAATAAATAAGACTCTGTTATTGCATGTCTTATCTTAAGGGCATTCGGTATTGTTCGTTCGGTCTTCTGATCATCTCTGCTGAGCTTCCTCAGTAACATATGATTCTTAATTTGGACTTGGCACTCAGTCGTAGGGTACATTCAATTGATTCTTAAATACCTAACTGTTCCTCTCATCCATCAATTCGTCATCCTCATTACCAACTCTGACTTCCTCCAGCCTTCGTCTACGGTCAATCACGGCAGACTCAGTCGTATACGGCGAACTCCTCCTTTTTACATTCTTCTTATTCCTTCTGCCTTTCTTTGTCCCAGCCCCTTCTCTGTCTGCCTGTTGGGGTGGTCCTGTATGACACGGCACAACGTTCGAATACAGCAGATCGCATACGGCAGAGGGTAGTCCCTTTGCGGACTTGTGGCAAGTAAGAACCACAGTGGCCCAGGCTGTAAGTATTCCAGGTTTTTGTCAACATCAGCGGTATGTTCCCCAGGATACAGCTGGGCATTAGAAACCTCAGCCGTTGATCGGAAACTGTCCCTTCTGAGGCTACCCCGGGTTCCTAACCCTTTATGATGCTGACTTTTTTCCTGGCCCCCCATTATCCTACTTCCTGCGGGAAGTGGATGAAGGGTGGTTAGTAATGGCTCTTGCCTTATGGCTTGAGTCATTACTTAGTAAGAATCCCCATTCTTAAAATGTGTCTTAAAGGTGGGGTATGACACAAACTGCCATACCTGCCAACAAACCAAGGCCTCTCATCACCTGCCCTATGGTGTTCTTCACCCTCTACCAGTTCCACAACACCCCTGGTGTGACATCTCCATGGACTTTGTCACTGGCCTCCCAAGCTCGAATGGTTTTGATGCAATATGGGTGGTTGTGGACTGTCTAACAAAACTACAACACTTTACACCCTGTTCCACCACAATCGATGCTGAAGGCCTTGCTGAATTGTTCCTCCCAAACATCTTCCATCTACATGGACTCCCTGAAACCATAGTCTCAGACCATGGACCACAATTTGCTTCCCACTTCTGGAAACACCTCTGCCATGCCTTAAAAATTGAACCACATCTAAGCACTGCCTTCCACCCAGAAACTGATGGTCAGACTGAATGTACCAATGCAATCATGGAGCAATACCTTCGAGCCCACATCAACTATCAACAAGATGACTGGGTATGATTCCTCCCCATGGCTGAGTTCACAGCAAACAACCACATCTCAGAAACAACTGGCATTTCACCCTTCTTTGCAAACTATGGATTGAATTCCAAAATCAACTTCGAACCAGACATCTGAGTAGACAACCATGAAGATGGTCAGGCCCAAAGTCTCACAGAACACCTCTCGAACATCCACAACCTGATCTGCAGTGAAATGTCCTTTGCCCAGGATAGACAACAAGAATATGCAGACAGACACTGACAACTGGCACCTGCCTACAAAACAGGAGCCCTTGTCTTGCTTAATGCCAAAAATATCTGCACCAACCAGCCATTGTGAAAGCTGGACAATAAGCGCTATGGCCCCTTTCCAATAGTCAAGGAGGTAAGCAAGTATGCTTACCAACTCCAGCTCCCCCCAACCATGGACATCCACCCAGTCTTTCATGTCTCCCTATTGGACCCTGTTCATCAAGACCACCTACCAGGCCAGGTTGTTCCTGCCCCAGAACCAGTCATTGTGGACAGGGAACCAGAATATGAAGTAGAAGAGGTCCTCAATAGTCAGATATTCAGACATCAGCTCCAGTACTTAATCAAGTGGCGAGGATGGGATATCCTCACTGGGAATATGCAACGGAGGTCAACAAGCTCAAAGCTATTGACAATTTCCATGCCCAGCATCCCAAGAAACCAGGCCCACTCCCAGAAGACCTCAACTAAGCTTTGGTGGACCTCAGCCTTAGAGGGGGGATACTGTCATGGTGTGGTCCCAATTCTCCTAGGTGTGCTACTTGACTTAGGCAAAGGACCCCTAAGTGTTGCCATGGCAACAGGCATCTCCATAGTAAAGGTGGTTGCCCTGGCAACCAGCCTGAGCACCAGCTTTGTCTGCTGCTTGGCATGACATCATAAAGGAACAAAGACAATGTCATGGGGTTGCCACCAGATTGTGCTAGAAGTTTCTATTTCATTTATTTAGGGTTTAGGGTTTGGGTTCAATTATTGTTTAGTGTCTTGGTGGGAAGAAGGAATTATGTATATAAGGGGACTCATTTCCCCACTGCTGTTTTCCTTTCCTTTTCTTTTCTTCTTCATGCAATGTCCTGTATACTTAACAATCTAGTCCAGTTCTCCTGTCATGTCTGGTTCCTGGCCCCCCTGTTCTCACCCTTGTCCTGCCAAGTCTTTGCATTCCCATCCTCATCACTCTAAGTCCCTGCCCTAGCCACAAACCCTGTCCAAATCACAAAATGTTGCATCTTCCACCACGCCTTGCCCTTCTGCCATGCCACCATCCCATCCAGGCCTGCTTCTGCTTCCACACTCTTGTCCACACCCTGCTGCAAGTTCCCTGGCTTCCGCTTCTGTCCTTCACTCGCCCATTACAGGAGGGAGGGGGTGGTGGCTAGGAGAAGTGACTTTTTTCTTTGGTTCTGTTTTTGACTTTGGAGGAAATAAAGGTGGAAAAATGGCCTAAAGATGGGCAGGGAAGGGTGGAGAAAAGAGGGGAATGACCCAGCATGGTGGCCCCTGAGTGTACAGGGCTCCTTGGATCAGATGATGCTAGATGAAAAAATGGCATGATGAGACTTGGGAGACTATACTCCCACCCACTTTTGACAGCTCTGGGGATTACCCAGTGGGGACCTGGCATCACACCCAGGTTCTGAACATTGTAGTTAATTTGTAGATTCTGCCATAACCTTACAGTTGGATGTGTGTATGAATAAATAAATAAATAAATAACAATGCACACCATGTCCAAGTTATCTTATTATAGTAGCCCACCTATAACTACAAGAGACTACATTGTACCAGAGACAAATATGATGGCAGGACAGCAGTGCTATTGGGTAGAGCTTGAAAAGTGATTGTAAAATATATATTGCACGTCATAAGGTGTCAACTTGTTACTGCTTTAAGGTGTCTAAAGCTTGGCCATAGCTTGAATGTTCTAGTTATGGACACTTGGTAGTGCAGGTAAGTGGTGGCTCAACATGTTTGCTAGATCTAGGGTTGTCCCTTGAATATTTGGCAAGCTTTGTTACCCTTTGCCTCATTTCAATGCAGATGTAGGATGGTGATGGGGTCATCCCTGAGGGTACTCTGAGCATTAGCAAAGCCTTGATGTAGAAGCTGTACAGGTTTGGTCAAACTGGGATCTTGTGGCTCAATGGCATTGATAAATTTTGGCATCATCATCTCAATGTGTCTAACAGTTCTTTGGACCTTGGATCTTCAACCATGGAGGTTTGGTAACCCTTGAATCTTGTTGCCAAACAGGTGGGCCAGGATTGTATGCCATATACAGAATTACACAAGGAGGAATTGGCTATGCTTCCACAGGTATATCAGCTCCACATAATTATTAACCGCAGAAGGCAAAGAAAACATACATATATATCCGGATTTAGTGGATCTACAGCATGAAGTCTGGTAAGGGGAATAAACACAAGTCGAATCCAGATTATTTAAGCATCGTGTGGAATGTCAGATACGCAGTGTCTCGATTTTCCTCCTTGGAGACGTGTGATTGAGAAAAGTGTGGCACGGAATGGTCGAAGAGGAATGTCAGAGGAGGAATGTCTGAAAAGGAATGTCTGAAAAGGAATGTCTGAAAAGGAATGTCAGGAGAGGCATGAACCGTAATAACGAGAGGATGAGGGTGATGGTTATACTCCAGGCAGGTCGGCCGTAACGCTGCTGGCCAAGCCTCGTGCAAAGCCGATGCCTGGCAATTTCGCCGATCAAGCCGCGCCGTTGCGCACTTCAGGTAGCGCTGTAGCCATCGCGGGCATTCATGCGCCGGAGCCGAGGATGTTTCCCTGTGTTACGCGCGTCATCTCGTAGTCACTCGCTGCAGCAACGCGTCGTCATTTTAGCCGTTGAGCGGTGAGGTAGATTTAGCAAGTTACCGGCGAAAATATCGTAGTTGTTTGCCGATGATGTGGCTCTGCGCTCGCGGCCCATTGGGCAGTTGTCCAGCGTACGCAGTGGAGCTCTGCGTTGTCAGTGGATGAGCAATATAGCGGGTGAGGTGACGTAGAGAGATCTTAAAAGCGGCCTGGTGGAAGACAGCGTTGCGTTCACTTTGTTGGCATCGTGAGCGGGTTTGTACTTCCTTCACAATCTATCGGGACGGCAGATCTTTTACGCAGCTTGGAGGCGGCATCGAGTGCCGTGGTTTCGTAATGCAGCATCACAGGCACAGAGAGTACATAATCCGCGGCAAGTGATGCGCCTGCTTACTTCGGCAGTGGGATTCGATCGCGATAGAGAGGTTTTTGCGCTGATGCGGCAGGAGAGATGCTTCAAAAATGACGTTCTGCGAGTGTTGTCGAAGTGTGCATGTGTTGTGGAAGTTATCTTCCTACATCACACGGTTCGCCAGGGCTTAACGAGTGACGTCGAGTGTAGCGTCATATCATGCAACATCACGTCGCTATTGGTTTCATGCCTCCCGTTTCGGATCTGGTGTGATGGTTCAGAGAACTGCCGACTGGAAACACTGCGTACCTATTCTGCTGATTAGCCTTGGTTTCCCATAACCACCCTTCTTGCTGATCATTGCTGGAGCCTTGAATATCCCTCAGTCAATCTTGTCCGCGCAGTCGCCATCTTCACTTAACTCGCCTAGTAAACACCACAATTTTTCAAGAGCATGAAAAGTTAAATCACAGCTTGTGAGGCGGCTCCGTGCGAGCGCCGTGAAGGCTCGCTTGACCGATTGGTGTTCGAGTGACAATTTATGACACGTTAGGAAAGAGCACTACATCACTCTCTAGCTATGTAGCGAAGATTCAACTAAGACTTTTCCACTTTCAGTCAAGATATTGCAGTTATTCATAGCAATAGAAAGGGGGAGTACGGTATAGTTCAAGCAAATCTGCAGTGGTTGTGGAGAAGTATGCCGATGTGTGAAAGGCGGATAGTACAGGATGGGATACGCTTACAATTTCTTCCGTACGGCTTTATTATGATTACCGCGTTACCCGCTTTCTCGGTGTCATCTGATAAGCGAGGGTAGAGTGATAACGAGGTCGTCTACTACGACGCTGGGATCAAGCGGATGTCCAGAGAAGTTCAGGGAAGGATGGTCGGAAGCTGGGACAGCCATCAGGGAAATACCAGGTGGATAAGCGAGAAATGTAATGGGCAATAAGCGTGAGACGTCATGGTTCATACTCGCTTGATTTTACCGAGCGAAACAGGTAGCAGCAGCGAGACATCCTTGATTTTGACAATGTCCGTCGGCAGGCGGGCGGTATGTACAGTCAACTCCAGTGATTCTAGATGATTAGAGTATCATCCTCAGTATCTATCAGATCTTGTGATCAAGTCAGTTGAGTGAGTAGTTCACTCTCATACCCATTTGTTTGTGTACTAACTGTCATCTGGGTTCCGCAATTTCTCCAGTGTTCTTATGTTACGTTCTTGCCACAACCATCGGTGGTTATCTATAATCCCTGTCGCATCGCGCGCTTCCATCTAATCTGATCCTATCGACGTTGGAGCTATGTAATCACATCTTATCTGATCTGCACAGAGCTCCATCTCTCCTCCACCGCTTTGCGGAATCCCCACCCTTTGACGTCCTCTACTCTATCCAGTGGCATTCTATGGTTTCTTGTGGTCTCTCTCAACATCGCCAGCTTCAGCATCTCCGTTGACTTGCTAGATATTCGCGATCATTACCGGTTTCACCTGCGCGTCCTAGGTGCTCAGCGACTGGACACCCTGGTGGCTAGTTTTCGCGGTGGGCACTCCCTGGCAGGCAAATCTTGCGTCCACTCCCGCCGGCACATGAAGGTCGACCATCATCTTCGACGCCGACGCCGCATCTCGTCGTACCAACTCAGACACACTATTGTCTTCCCCTCACTTGTTGTATGCGCTTTTTATTACTGCGACTTGTTTATCTATCATGATAACTCCCCCGCCACAGGTCCAAAGCCGGAAGCGCCCTATTCCGTCGAACTATTCCACCCAGGTTCCGCACACACAACCCCAGCACTGGTCTCCATCATATCAACAGCAGCAACACTACAACTCGCCTGCCTACTTGCGACCTACTGCGCGCCATGACCATGACCTGAATCCCGATATCCTCGATCCATCCCACCGATCCTTTTTCGTTGATCCGATGTCGCCGCTCGTTCTCGTCGATCATCAAACCTCACCAAGCCTGTACCGAGGGGTACCGACTACCACCGCCCAAAGCATCGCTCACGGTGCTGCCTACAGCGAATGTTGCAATAATGATAACTGTGTCGACGAATGCGACAACGCGGAATGCACTGACGACTGCACCGACGACTGTACCGACGACTGCCACTTTGATGCTGCGCACTGCGACTCTGATGATTGCAAAGTCGCATCATGTCCAGTCTCTCCCTGTGCGCCCGCTGCGTGTACGCAAGGCCCGACAAGCGTCTGTCAAACTGTCGTCTGCGAAGACGAAGTTTGTCCAGTATCGTCCTCTGAAATGGTGGAATGCATAAATGCTATATATTGTCACAGCAGTAATTGCGATGACAAGTGCCCTTCAATACCATGTACGGACGATTGCGCGGGAGACGAATGCCACGAAAATTCTTGCCGGGAATACTCGTGTACGGATGCTGGCACGGGGTTTCAGCATGGTTTTCAGTACGATGATGATACATTTAATTGTGTGTCGTTTCACGTCAACAATGCAAACTCAAATAGATGGCAACACCACGCCCACACTCATCACCCCGAAGTCACACAATTCTCGAACGTTGCTCCAAATACTTTAACTCTGAATTCCCATCATCATCATCCTCACCACTCATTCGCTTATGATCATCTACCCTATGGTCAACTTCGATCGTTTCCCGCCGCCTCTGGACATGGGATATTCCATGCCTCCACAAAAACGACGAAAGGCTTCAGATAGTTGCAGTATACCCGTTTCGACACCAGCGTTTGATCACAGCTATTCTACAACACCTTCTTCTGCGGCACCTACTCCAGCTTCTTCGAACTACGGGGACTGGCTTTGTATGTGGGATGACGACTGCGATGAATCATTCTTTGACCAGTCGGCACTCCAATCACATGTGGCGGCCGTTCATGGCTCGGATCCTCAGCGCAAGTGCCTATGGGATGGATGTGGACAACAGTCAGTAGATGAGGCCAGTTTCATGGACCACTTCAAGTTCTCTCATATGCAGTCGAACCTTCAACACCCTTGTATGTGGCAAGGCTGCACTGCCATTTTCCTAGGCGAGGAAGAATTGAAATCACATCTGAATAGCGTACATGTCCCAATGGCCATTGAATGTAAATGGGAAGCGTGCGAGACAACCGAAGGCGATCTGGAAGCACATGTTCATAAACATGTTGTACCACATCCAAGAGAAGACCCCGCATCCATAAAACGGTGCGAATGGCAAGACACTCATGCTGATGGAACTGTTCATACTTGCGGTATCATCTTCCCTACGTCTAATGAACTACAGCAACACGCCAAAGATATTCATATCAATGCATTACGCAAAAAGACTGGTTACCACTGTCACTGGGCTGGTTGTACCAGACAGGAGAAGCCGTTCAGTCAGAAGGGTAAAGTCGAACGACATCTTCAGACACACACAGGATGTGAGTTCTTATCCTCCATTTTCTCTGTCCTTCTCTAAACAAGATACACGTATCTCTAGTCAAAAGTTGTACTTGTGATATTTGTGGTAAGGAATTTTCTGCTCCACAGGCATTGCAACAGCACGTGAGGACGCATACGGGAGAAAAACCATATAAATGTGACGTAAGAAACTGCCTCTATTACATCATGACCATCGTCTAATCTACTTTAGCAATGCGGTAAAGAATTTGCGCAAGGCTCTGCGATGACGATGCACAAGCGAACTCATACTGGCGAACGTCCACTACAGTGCGACTGGCCCGGGTGTGGAAAGCGCTTTTCTGAAAGTAGCAATCTATCAAAGCACCGCAAAAGTGTGTTCAAGCGTACCTTACTCACCTAGACCAACTACTGACCTTTGCTTAGCACATAATCCCATCGGAAAGCATGTTTGCAGTTTCCCCGGTTGCGATCGTTCGTTTCATAGGCTGGGTATACCTACTCTCACTCTTTGCTTGAATTGCGCTGGCTTACTGTTTGTTTAGACCAAATGAAACGACATCAGAAAACCCACGGAATTGATTTTTCAGGAACTGAGTCTTCGCCTTGATTAGTACGACAGAACATAATCGCGAAATTCGGACGCGTCGCATCCGAGTATAAACACCTACACTTGACACCGCTTCCGATATGGCTTTACACCGTTCAACCGGGCCGGCCATTGGCAACGATCTTCTTACATTGTGGCGTCCGAGAACCCCGCTTCACCAGTGGTAAATTAACGGATGTTAGGGAAAATCCCGAAAAGGGTTGGAACAAAATATTGGCGGGTTATTCAATTGCACCGCTCCTTGTTTAACTATAGACTTGTATGGCGTTATAATGGGTTTTAATGATTATGAACATTTTGTATCCAACAATGGACCACGGACTGTAATGTAAAAATTGGTTGGCAATAATGGTATTGACGAAAGTAATGGCAAAATATTGTAGCAGAGTGGAAGCATTACAGCTGGTCCTGTATGTAGAAGTAAAACAATTGTAAAAGCATTGGTTTTTTGGTCAAAGTTCAAACTGTCTTCATTCCCGTTGTGGTGACTAACGTTATAGTTACTACTATTTTCTACTTCAGTTGATGTTCATGTTTAAGAAGCTATCAATTTTCAAGAAAGTAATCCAATCTGTAATTTGTATAAAACTAAGTCCTACGGGGTACCGTACCGAGCACTGACGAAGATGCATCCCGCAGCCGTCATCGCAGCCGCTTAAAGCTTTGCTGCCTTTGCATGCGCTAACAGTATTATCAGTGTCATTTTAGTTTTGCATCATCTATCAATACCTGTAACAAATCGATGCATCTTTCATAAAACCTGATGACTAATGAGTAAAATTTCCGTCGATCAAGGTTTACCGAAGCTATCCAGCGCTCGGTAAGACTAGTCATGTGTAGTCACTCGAAAATTCCGGTTACACCGGTTGATACTTTGATTACCTCGACTCTACACACGGATGCAGTGGTTATCTTCCTGTCGTATTCGATCGTAGTACGTATGGGAGCCATATCCGTATTTCCAAATGCCTTGTACAGCAGCCTTTACCTAACGCGATGGTCGTCGTCCCAGTAAGTTGTAACCAGACCGTCGCAAGCCGACTTGCTTGCTTGCAAGTCACATTCCTGTAACATAGCCACCCGGGCGTCGCAATCATCTTTTAATATATGTCAAATGATAATAAATACGTCACATAGTATTCAATCATGTATAGAGTTATGTATATGGCTGTTGACGTAAAAAATTGCAGCTTTAACCCCAGCTTCCTACAGTTGGCTGCTACATAACAGCCTACAGGCATCGCTTATGCAGTTACTACAAACCAGAGTGAAATTTCAAGTTTGCTTTGGAGTAATCAGCAAAGCAATAATCATCAATCAACGAGAGAGGCTAAAGGTGGAAGGTGCGTTTTATACCTTGATGAAACGATGCTACTACTCTATGCATGACTTTCGTAACTGAAATTCGCATCCTTTGTGCATGGTGTAGGCATAGCGCAGTTGTTATGTATGTATTTATGCAAATACCCGACTACATACGCGTAACTACATACATAAATTATGCAACATGATTATTTATCTACATTTATGCATTGTAGTATCTTTTGTATGTATGTCGATTCAGATCATTCGCTCGCTTCATTCCAAGTTCCTTCCCGGGCCGGTACCCGTTAATCCGTCAGTCCGTCACAGCGAGCTGCGGGCCGAACCGAAAATTGAAATCCGGTGACAGGACGAGCGGTACTGTATCCACTTCTATAGTCTATAGTATTCCATCCACGTACTTCTATCGATGACATATCTAAAGCTTTCCATAGTAGTCTGAGAGCAGCTCCGGCAGTGGTATCGCCCGACGTCTACGAGATATGAGTGATCCACGGTGACTGTTCTAAAACCCTTCGATCGACATCCCAGAGGCGGGTTCATGTGAGATATTATGACAGCGGAACGTTCCCGGCGTTACTCTTTCGCTATTTCTTCAATGGTAGCCGTAGACTTGTAGTCAGTGGTTACAGTGCGTAGTCTTTAGAGTGACCGTGCATATTATGTATGCATAGCCCCTACAATCAAAAATACATTTCTTCGTCCCTCAAGTTCCTCGATTTCACAACCATCTACGTCTCTGAGTTTAGTCGGAGCAACTCAATGATGGAATGCTCGAAGATCAACAACATCAAGATCATCAGGCACCAGACACCAGACACGTGTACCGACGCGTACCTCAATTGACGTCTGTAGTGAATCCGCTATTTCATCCTTCCCTGGTGGCAATCGCACATCACTAGGGCTTAGGTTCTGAGTTCGCTATTTCCCCGACAGGTTGCTTCATAAGGGAGTAGAGTAGATGGGGTCGGGCGTTCGGCTTCGACGCCGACGCGACGCCACCAACACGTGCAGATATCTATGGACATGTATCTTTTGAACTTTTTTTTTTTCGTGAAACCTTGTTTTCCGATTGAATTATTTCCTACAGAAAGAAATAAACCACCCCCAAATTTTACGGTTTACTCATCATAGCCATCATCCATCCCACATGCAAACCTACTCTAACAACTAAAATTACAAGCGAACGACCAGAATTATCCCAAAACCTCATGTCCAGAGCACCCCGCGACCTTCCATCGGTTTCCCAGATGTATGTACATGTGTTTTTATAAAAAAAAAATTCGTCGCGTCTTTGTTCGTTGCGGCAAGTCGATTTAGAATCCACATTGGTTGGGGAATTGACGAGCGTTCAAGGGTTGAGGGAAGACTCCGTTTCTAATGAGGTCTCTCATCTCCCATTCCGGAGATCCCTGCTCCGTCTTCCAAGTCCAGAAGAACCATCCTGCACCGCGCTCATAGGCGTCAAGCTGAGCCTCAATGCTGTTTAATTATTAGCCTCAATTCACCACACGTGCGAAGATTTCAGGAGCTCTTACTATCGGCGAGTGTTGGTTCTCTCCTGCTGGTTCAACTGGTTGATAGATCCTCGGACTCTGCGGTCACAGCTTCCGTGCCACCAAGAACCAGGGAAGGAATTATCCCATCTTGCGCCGCGGCCAACTCCGTTGAGCCAGTAGGTACACTATTTAGAATTAGCCCGTGTATCACAATAGTTCCTGACGATCGCTATACTGACGTCAGTGAGAGCACCGCTCCATTCTCCAACAACAGTCCATTTGTCGGCACCCTGGATATCATGACCAACACCACAGGCTTGTCCGATGTGCTGGTCGATAGGCATGGAGAGCTGGTTGGGGTCGAAAACTTCGTAGTGGTGGACATCGAGGATGACGTTATTGAATCCGTTACGCATGAATCCGTTCCAGCTGCGAGGAGGTTGGAAGGCATCGCTGATCACAACGGCGATGTCACCATATTCGCGGATGATTCCCCAGCCATCATAGTAGTACTGGCGAACTTGGTTCATGTCGAGTCTGGGTCCAAGAGCTGGGGATAGCTGTTAGTAGAGGGATTGCAGATTGGGAGAGACGTACGCTCGTTGACGAGCTCAATGGCGGTGACGACGTTGTTCCACTTAGGAAGAGCATACTTCTTTGCGAGCATTCTAATCACGCGTTTGGTCTGCTCAACGTTGCCAGCCCCAGCCTGCCAGTTGATCTGGTCGCGGAGACCAGAGTTGTCGAAACCATTCTGGGATCCGGGAACTGTGGAACGTCAATTGACTGCAACAACCAGTGTAGACACGGTACAACGAACCTCCGTGCAAGTCAATCCAGACCTTAAGACCGTACTTGCCAGCCCAACTGATAGCTCTATCGAGACGGGGAATCTGTCCCTGCACATAAGGGTCCCAGTCGTAAGGGTCGACAGCCCAGTATCCGATAGGAATGCGGACGTGGTTGAGACCAGCTGCGGCGATCTGCTGGAAGTCTGCCTCGGTGTAGAAGTTATCCCAGTGACGGGAGAGGCGTTGCAAGCAAGCACTCTTTCCGAGCTGTCTACAGAGATTGTATTCGTCGACGGCGCCTCCGGTGAAGAGAGAAGGTGTAATCCAGGCTGAATGTATCAGTTAGCTATCGGTACTACATCAAGCCAAAGCCAGGGTAGGAATACTCACGTTCGAGAACGAACCAACCACCTAGGTTAACTCCTCTGACCTTCTGAGCTCCGTAAGGGAAAGTCAAAGCTCTCTTGCGAATAACGTCACTACGAGCAGTTAGCAACAAGTTGAGGAATCAACAAAATCAATTAAACATACTAAGGTTCGCCAGCAGGTGAGGCCTGGACTACACAAGCTTGCAGCAGCAGTGCAGCGGCAGTGATGACACCTCCGAAAAGCATCTTGACGGCGGTGGTAGTGGAGTGGGGTGGAGAGGAGGCACTGGATGGCCGGATAGCAACGGGGAAGTCCTCGGTTTATGTAAAAGACAAATGCTTTGTGAATCTGGGGATGACTCGAGCAGGGCTACGCTTGGCCAGTGCGCCATCGAAGGGGAGCTGCATCAGTCAAGCTTTTGGGTAGATTTGCACACCATCAGCGCCCGGATATCTGCCAACTGCAAATGCGCTCGTGCCAGCTCAGAGCGAGCGAGGCTTGGAAAATACCAGGATGCATTGAATTCTCCGCATAAAAAAGTCCGCTGGTCTACGCTTTGGTACCCAAGACCAATGAACTGTGATCATATCTGAACTTCCCCGCAAACCGATTATCCGTAGCAGTTCCATATTACTCTATTTGGGTGGATACTGACAGCGTCTCTTCGCTTCGGTTACATTGTGGCGGTAATTCTCCACAAACAACTCATCAACGGTAAAAATTGTACATTCAAAATACCCGGGTGGCCACATTTGTTTTCTTTTTATTTGTTTGCTGACGGCGGGGTTTTTCTGCACTTCACGCACCCATCCGGAAATCTCTCACGGGCGAGGAGTCGCGAAGCCCGAAGCCGCAAAGCAGGAACAAATCTCTAGCGATTGGTTACTGCGATGCTAAGAAGAGGACCATTGGTTTCTGGACTGGGTAGTTTCGCCGAACCGAAACCTTGACAAGTAGCTTGCCGCTTAGCAACCGCCTGGCCAGTGTCGGTTGGAGATCATCATCCCGAAAATCGAGATACCCAATCAAATGTACCCACGATTAAGACCAAAATCAAGGTGAAGTTGCGGAGGGACCTGATAATGTTTGTAAGATATCCTCATTCAACAACAAGGGCAGCGTCCTGGATATCTCCGCCTTCACCTTCACCAGGGAGAATTTCTGCAGGACCAAGGTGCAAATCATTAACAATTCCTCACAAAAAGCGAGGAGGTTGGGCTCGTTTGTGTTTTGGTAAGTTGATCCGCCAACATGTACTCTGCAGACCAATACATTACACAGTTGTTGATCATTCAGTCATGAGTTCGAAATACCGTATGACCTTCCTGATGTGGGTACCCCTCTGCTTCTCAATCTCGGCTCGGTAACACTGGCACCAAGGCTCTTTCCGTAGAATAGGTTTTTTTAGATTTACGATGCTACCAAAGGTACTGCAATCATCTTCTACCCCTGGATCGCCGCTTTTGACACTGTGAATCTTGATTCCTTCCTGCCAACCTTTGTGGGATTCCCATACAGGCGAGGATCGGGTATCCTGTCAGGAACCTGTGAAACCTGTGCAACCCGTGAAACCCGAAAAAAAATTAGGCAGCACGAAAAGTTTATGGATACACGACATCTTACCCATCGCAAAAAATCTAAAACGGAACCTTCCACTTTCACACGACGATAGGGTGCCCTGCTTGTCTTACGCCTAACCCCGCATTTCGGCAACAAAGCCAAGCATCACAACTTACATCTAAGACTTGCACCACTGCACGATGATCGTGTACTAGTTAGAGTTTAGTAGGTGTCTCCGCTTTTTTTGCTTCTATCATGTGCCAGTTCGTATATAACCTTGCGACAGGACAAAGGTTGAATGTGATGCCGGAGCGCGCTCACAAATCGCAAGTTGGTGTTTCGCACAAGTGCTTCTGGCATTTCTTCCAGAATCCCGCGTGATCGCGCCCGATGGAACGCCGCAACTTGGAACTTCGAAAAACTCCGCCAGATGACGCCGCGCGACGCCGCATACACGGCTTCCCGGCATATCCTGTTTCCAGAGCGTCGTTTAATCGGTCTAGGTGTGTGTATCTATACTGCGGGTGAGGGGTCCTGGTCCTGACTCTTCGGGCGGAAGGGCCTGCTCCTTGGGGATCCTTGGTACTTGTAATTCTGAAACGCTGGTACCCGCTTTGGTGATGTGAGTTGCCTTTGTCGATGTGATGCACGATTTTGTAGGAGTCTCTAAGGTAAGGAGATGTAGTCAAGATGGAGATGCAGTGTAGTTGTGCGGCTGAACATGTTGCGTATCGAAAAGTACACGAGCCCTCAGCCCTAACGATCGGATGTCTGAGCTGAAGAGGCTGAAGCTTCCAGCGGGCTGAAGTTTAACTAGCGAAAGTCTCCGAACGGGCGCGCCGATAAAGCTTAGATGGAACGTACCAGGGGGGGGGATACAAAGTTTATCTTCACCGGGATAGGGGCTTGGGTGCGGGAGTAGAGTTCTAACTTCCTTGGCAAGGCAAAGCAATGAACCAATTTACCTTGACTTTGACTTTGGAGACCCCTTGATTCGTGAAACACAGAATCGGTTATCGGTTGTTGAGATATGCTTATCTGTGCCGCAATGTGCACGTGTAACCAATCTAGCGGCCTTCAAATTTGGCGATATTCATCATGTGGCACTCGTCTATGCTGATTTCGAAAAACGAAAAATATGTAGCAAAGCGAGCAAAACGAGCAACCACGAAGCTATGCCAAATCAGCAATTCTTGACAATAATTTTTTTAGCGATACAAGACAATCAAATAGCTTACACAGTCTACCACGATTGGTAGTCGTAAGCGTTTAAATTCTCCTCCCCGCAGCATCAGAGCTTAGGTTATCTATGCGAGAATGCAAATTTCAATTAGGAAAGTCAAGCGTACATAGTAGCATCATTTGATCAAGGTGTAAACCGCACCTTCAGCCTCTCCTGTTAGTGTTGGTATTCATTGCTTATTTCTCCAAATTTCCGAAAGCAAACTTCACTGTGTAGGCAACTATATAAGCGATGCATCATGCCTGTCAGCAGACAAACGTAGGAAGCCGGGGTCAAAGCTGCACTTTTAGGTCGACAGGCATACCTACAGAGCTATAACATGATTGAACATGTAACGTATTCATTGTCATTTGATATTGTCATTTGATGATAAAACATCGATGATGACGTCCGGGTGGCTGGATGTTGTAGGAATATGAGTTGCACGCAAGCAAGTCGGCTTGCGACGGTGCGGTTACCGGTACCACGATCCATCGGCTCACACGATCCATCGGCTCAGAAAAATTGTTGAAGTGGGTATAAACGGCCGCGTTTGACAAGGTATTTAGAAATAATATGGCTCCCGTACGTATTCCGATTGACTATGATGGTAAAATGCCTACTGCATGCGTATGTAGAGTCGAGGCAATCAAAGTATCCATTGGTGTAACCAGGTATTGCGAGGGACTATAGATGACTAATGCACCGAGCGCTGAGACCCAGAAAAAGAAGCAGCCTGGGCGTAATGACAGGAACCGTATTTTACTAGAAGTAGATGTAAAACGACAGTTGGCTGTAAAGATGTAATGCGTTATCATAAGTGTTGGGGTAAGAAGCAAGGTTCAAGTAAATGAGTACCGCATCAAATCAAGGGCTCACGATCATAGAGGGAATAACTTTTGTATTTGCTGTGGTAAATAATACTAGTGAAGATGATGTAAGTACATGAAAATTACCGCTTCCGCTTCGTCTCCCTCCTCCATTGCACTTTTTACAACAATACGAAACGCCAAACAGCAGGTAATAATAATTATTGTATCATCACCAGCTTTTTAACTCTCACCAGTAGAAAACCTTTAACCACATCGTCGCCGGGTTTATACTTGTCCCGCCTGGCTCATCCTCATCCCTCTTGATGCTTACTTGGAAGCACAAGCACCAGCAGCCTTGTCGTCGTCGTTATCAGAGTCGGAAGCGGAGTCGGAGTCGACATCGTTGACCTCCTCGTCACCCTCTTCAGAATCCTCGTAGCTATTCAATCCGGAAGCAGCAGTATCCCCGGTGGGAGTAGCGGAAGATGGAGCGGGGAACGTGAAAGATTTTGCCATAGCATTCTCAGCAACCAGACGCGCAAGATTCTCAGCAGTCCTTAATCTCCGCATCCCACCAGATTTCACCAAGGCAGCATCAATACTCGCATAGTTAACCATCCTTCCCCTATGTGTTCGGAACAGCAAGGTGGGTAGCGGCTGAGACTGCGGAACTAGGCCCAGAAACAACAGCCTCAACAATCGCCATAAACTCCACCACACTAACCGAACAATAAGCCAACGGAGACGAACCCCCCGGAACCGGTTTCCGGGGGATATTGAAGGTAGGATCCGCCGTTGGAGAGCGGGAACCTTTGGCACCAACGGCATGCGAGTGATTGGGGGGATATAGCCCATTGTTGCGGACTTGCGCATGGACTCCCGTCTCCTGGTAGCGCTGGCGGGCGGATATGTAACCATCTCCAGGAGCAGGCTTTGGGGTGGCGGGCTATTCTGCTTCTTCCTCCTTGGTTGTCGTCATAACAGTTGTTTGAGAAGCAAAGGACGATGAGCGGTTGGTGAAGGGGTTGTTGAAGCTGAACAATGGGCGGGAATCGTACTGATTTGGCCCGCGTACGGTGATGACTGTGCATTCTGCGCGTCATGGACGGCTGTGGGCGTGCGGTCGATTTCTCATTCTAGGATAGCCTTGATGAAAAGATCTCTTATCCTCCGTTATCTTGCCGATTCCCGAGGGAATTAATCCAATGTTGGATTTAACGCAGCCAGAACGGAGATCAAGGGCCCCTGGCCTCGGAGGTCCTGATCTGGCCAGTTTTGGCTCCAAAGCCTTTTCAACCCAGGAAACGGCATCAAGGAATCATCCATAGTTGGATTAAGCGCAAGAAACCCAGTGAATCGATGATAAAATCTTCGTCATGACGCATAATGTGCATGACGAGACGGACTTAGGGACTTGTAGTCACGGCCTCGATCTGTATTCCATGAATCAGCACATGCTCTGAAAGGTAAATCGGAAGATTCAGTAGTAAGTACCTCACTGTTCGGCATCCAGAATACCCTCCAGGAGTAGAAAGCATGGTCGTAAATCTTCATCCGCTTCCGTGACTTGTCAGATTCGCTTAGTTCTAGCTTGAGGTAGAGTGTACGTACCATGTTACTCTAGGTAATCTGAAGATCTCAGAAGTAGGTTGTGTGAAGATGTCTGGTTCAAATTAAGTATTTGGGTGTTCGAGTGAATTGGAACACGTTAGTAAGAAGGTGAAGCCAAATTGAAGCAAAAGCTGTGATTTATGTCAGATCTTCTTAGGTTCAATTTCCGGCCTGAGGTGGAGTGTACGTACCATGCTAAGTAACCCGAAGATCCTAGAAGTAGGTTGTGAAGATGTCTGGTTCAAATTAAGTATTTGAGTGTTCCAGTGATTCGTGAAGTGGAACGCGTTAGTAAAAAGGTGAATGGAAGGTTGCTTATTGGTCTGAAGAAGCCTTTTTCAGACAAGCAACAAATCCACTGTGAGCGCTGTGATCAGAGGGTCTTCTAGTTCTTCAAAATCGGCTAAGTTCACAACTTTAGAATAGCTCGCGTGTCTTTAGTGACGCCTCTGGGTTCGAGCTTCACTTACATTTTCTTATTGCTGTCCAGCTGGACCAAATAGAATAATAGCTAGGTAGCTTTTATCGGAGTCGCTCATGATGTGGATATTTTCGATATTCGTCTTCGAATCGTCGCATATGATCGTGTTGTGGAGGTTGTGAATATGACAGAGGGAGTTGTGGTTGGAACTCGGTTGGAAGAGCCGGGATCTATACCAGGTAGACGCGTTCGTGGAGAGGCCCGGGGTCGAACAGAGGGTTAAAAGCCCTGAAGCAGATTCGATAAGTCACCAGTTCTCACTTCCAAATTTTGGATTTCAATTGGATCCGGATTGGGGGACATTTTATGCGCGTAATGCATAATGGTTCGCGTATAGTGAGCTTTCGTATCTGATCGTAGTACTTGAGTCTTGTAGATGTCAGTTGAACGCGATTCTGAGTGGCTGTTCAGCTGAAACGTTACGAATCGTTGTTTTTGAATAAGACAGTTATCGGGAACGTCACTATAAACATAATCAAAGATAAGGGGGACCTTCTTTGATGTACGGGGAGGTTGTTTGTAAGCCTTGGATTAGAAAGAGTACGCTCCTTCACCAGATTTTCCATTGTTCGTAAGTACATACTCAAAAAAAAGAATATCATTTTCATTCATATACCAACCCGCAGTTCAAATCATCAAGTAAACACAATTTTCGTGAATCATAGCCTGACCCTCATCACACCCTTTGTTTGCTAGTAACCCTTGCTCTTCAACCACTCCTTAACCTTCTCGCCATCCCTCTTAACATACCCGGCATTACCCTGAATGGAATCCCTGACAGTTACCAATCCCTTATCATATCCAGTATTATCCTTGTCCTTGAAAAACTCCTCAATCTCAGCCAGCGTCTCCAAAGAAGCAAACTTGTTAAGACTGTTCTTCAAGAACCGATCCAAGACGACCATGTTTCCACTCATCTGCTTGTAAATGATCTCCCAGTTCTTCTCAATAAACTTCCAAAGCCTATACCTAGCCTCCGAGTTGTTGGAAAGAGAGATAGCGGGGGTGTGCTTATCCTGAATCTTGACCACATCGGAAATGATGAGGTCAAGAACCTGCTGAATAACCTCGGGCTCGCGAGCACGTCCGAGGGATGCCAAGCAAATCTCACGACCGTCGACGGTGGTGGTGGCGAGGTACTCCTTCAACACGGCGTCGTAGGCAGCCTGTCCACCCTCGGCGACGACGATACGGAATACCGCAAGACGCAAGGAGGGGTGGATAGCCTTCTTGTCGCCGTTGGTGTAGGCCTCGAAGCGGCGCTGAGCTTCGGCGATGACTTCCTTGTGGCCGACGGTACCAGCGGTGGAGATAACGAGAGAGCGGAGACGTCCGGTAAGGAAGTCCTCTCCATCAGCGAATTCCCATCCGAGGCGCTCAACGGTGGGGGAAACAAGCTCCAGGGTGAACTTTCCCAGTCCCTCACGAACCTCGGGAGCCGACTCGGCGAATAGGGAACGCAGCTTTCCGAGCTGCTCGGTGATGGATGCCCAGACGAGGTAGGATTGTTCATCCTTCAATGCATCAAGGAAGTTAAGGAGACCCTCAGTGGAGCCGAGTCCAGAGAAAGCCATAGCGGCAGCATCGGCGATGAGACCAACGCGGTCAGAGACGGAGAGCCGGGCACGAGCCTCTCCAAGAGCGGCGAGACGAGATGAGGGGTAGTTGACGCGGTAGAAACCGTTTTGACCATGGTTGAGCTTGTAGAAAGAGGTGTCGATCTCAATGGTGGTGGACTTCTCTGTGAGAGCTGCAGTCTTGGCTCCGGATTTGGCGGTGGCCTCGGAGTTAAGCATAATGGGGACCCACCAGGTGGTCTCGTCCTCCTCCGGCTTCACATCACCGGTCATCAAGAAGCGGTTCTGCTTGAGAGTGATAGAGTTTTCATCCTCAGTGACGGAGATGACGGGGAACCCAATCTTCTTGATCCAGGGACCCTGTGGGGTTGTTAGTAAAACTTTACGACGGAAGAATCATGGGCAATTACCATGAATGCGCCGACATCAATCTTAGACTCCTCGCTCAAAGCAGCCCAGAGATCGTCGGTAGTGGCGTTTCCATAGGCGTGCTTCTTGAGGTAATTGGCAACTCCGTTGAGGAAGGTCTCAACACCAAGGTAGTCGCTGAGCATGCGGATGGTTCCGGATCCCTTCAAGTAACTGATGTGGTCGAAGATCTGGTCAATCTCCAAGGCGTCTAATCAACTGTTAGCATTGATATTACACCATCGGGAATGAGGTCCGTACTCTTGACAGGAACCTCAATGGGGTGGGATCCACGGAGACCGTCGAGTTGAAAAGCTGTTTGAAGGGACTCAGTCTAAGAATTTCGTTAGTGGGGAACAAAATGCATGCCTCTGGATTGACGACGTACGACAAACTGTCCCCACACATCCCACTCGGGGTGGAACTTGTCTGTAGCGAGCCTATTATTTGGTTATAAGCCGTGCATCGATAACTCGTGTGAAAACCATACCATCCGACCCAAGTAGCGAAACCCTCGTTGAGCTGATACTTGATTAGCAAGGTATCTCTAGAGCACTGAAAATGGGGCATCTTACCCAGAGCTCACTCCACCAGTCCATGGTGACCAAGTTACCGAACCACTGATGCGCCAACTCGTGGGCAACAACTAAAATAATTTAGTCAAGAGCTTCATTACACTAAAAGACGGCATTCTTACCGTATGCAACTCTGGTCTTGTAGCGAGAGTCGGAGGTCTTCTCGTCGAAGAGCACCGCAGTAGTTCTGTATGTAATCAAACCCCAGTTCTCCATCTTTACCGAGTTGTTAATCAATATGTTAATACTTGGAAACCAATTCACTTACAGCACCGTGTGACTACCACTCTCGTTAGCATATCAGTGGTCTTATCAGAGAGTACATGGGACATATAATTACAAATTCATGGACAGCCAAGAGGTCGACTTTGGGAAGAGGGTAGTCAATTTTGAAGATCTATCATTTGGTCAGCATGATGCATGGGTCGTCTTGGCGTGATTTTTGCTCACCTCAGAGAAGTAGTCGACAATCTTGCAAGCGTTCTCGAGAGCGAAGCGTCCCTGTTCAACGAGTCCCTTGGTGGTGTAAACTCTGACGGGAAGCTTTCCACGGCCCTCATACTCGCGCTCAGTGAAGGACTCGATGAACTCGAACTCTCCACAGGCCCAGGCGTAGAGCTAAACGTATTCAGTCAATGTAAATTCAACGAACTTGAGCAAAAGAATGTCATACGTAGGTGCTCATCTTGGGAGCAGTAATGAAGGAAACCTTCTTGAGACCTCCATCGACCTTAGTAACCTCCTTCTCAGGCTGGTTAGAAAGGGCGGTGTAGTTCTCAGGGATGACAATGGAAAAGTCGAAGGTAGCCTTGAGGTTGGGCTCGTCGAAGCTTTATGTGGTGTTAGTTTTTGGTGGTAAAATTGAACACGGTTGACTAACCAAGGGAAGGCACGGCGAGCATCGCAGGACTCAAACTGAGTAGAGTACATCCAATCGTCCTTTCCATCGTTCTTGTATGCGGATCTGTAGAATCCAGCCATCTCATGGTTCAGGGCACCAGAGAACTTGATAGTGAAGGAAGCAGTTCCCTCACCGGGAATCTCCTTCTCAAGCGAAAGCTTCGCAATCTCGCTCTTCTTGTCATAGCTGATGTCGGAAACCTTGACGGTCTCCTTAGAGCTCTCGATGTAGACCTCACCCTCATTCAGGGTCAACTCTTTAGCGTTTACCGAGATGGAGCTTGTCGCCTCCTGAAGGTTTAGCGCAATCTTGACGGTTCCATCGTAGGTGAAGCTCTCAAAGTTGAGGTTGTGCAAGTCGAGCTCGTAGTGAGTCGGCTTGACGCTATTCCACTGTGTTACTTGTTGTCATAGCCACAGATTATGATGGATTTGAGCTTACTGCGATGGAAGAATGTCTCTGTCTGAAGCCATGATGATGGTTGATGAGGAGAGAGAGGCGTTGCAGCACGATCTCGTCTAGCGGGGTAGCTTTTAGATCGGCGCGTGGAGATGGAAGCTGGGGTTGCCGCTTCTAGCCGTTTCTTCGGATCTCATCAATTTTACGGATACGAGCTTCTAAACAGCGAAAATATCTCAATTTATACAGATTACATTGTATCTGAAGTAGGTTACAGCTTTGGGTGTCAATTCGCATAGCGTTCTTTCGAAGCAGCCTTCTGACGCTGTTGCCCTCAATTCAGCACGACGTCATACCCCCGCAATTGCCAAACCAAGCTTCGTCCGAAGACACGCGACACGCTACACGCTCGCTACAAAACATGTATCGATCAAGCTCTAAAACGAAGAATATAGTTTGGGATCTTCTAGGAATTTGGAATTAAACAAGTTGTATAAATTCCATACAGAAAATCCGAAACCTTTCTTTATGCCAAAGACATACTAATAGATTCAGTATCTGAATCATCAAATGGTAAAATTCTCCAAGAAATGATTTTCAGGCTCAACATAATGTCTTAAATAAAACAGAAATCAAATGCCCCCGGAGATGCCAACATTGCTGTTCGGAGTTCAGGTGAGAACCCTTGCCCATTCAAACTAGCGGGCACGTGACGTAGGTGTTTTAGAACCCTTGGGGGTTCGTGCTCACCCCACCTCATCGCGTCTCCCTGTCAACCTCCACAGCCACCGCGCGACAAAATGAATTGCTCGTTACCGCTGGTAACACCACGCGACGTTTGCAACCTCACTCCCAGTCACGGATTGTGAATATTCACTAATGAACCCCGTGCTCTGGCAGTCCCACTCGCTGTGGTACACGCCCACCTCCACCTACTCGTTTGCTCCTGCACCGACACTCCCTTACAACAATAACCACCGCTCTCAGCATCCTGAAGGCGGTCCTACTCTCGCTGGACAGAACCGCGATACCCGTCCTAAGAATGCCGGACTCTCTGCTCTCCAGCAACTAGAACTCGACGAGGCCAATGTCGCAGCTCGCAAGCTCCACATCCAGCGCTTCGGCTCTACCTGGATTCGTCCTCCCGGAATGGCCAAAACTTACCAGGGAGAGCTCGACGAGAAGGCTGAACGCGAAGAGGCCGAGGCTCAGGAAATGATGGAGGATGTTGACCTTCCTCTCGACGGAACCTTTGACGAGGGAGAGGACGCAGCACACGGCAACAGAGATTTGGATGCTGACATTCCCAACGGCATCGACGGCTCCGACCTTGATGGAGATATCCAGACTGAGGCTGACTCCTTTGTTGGTGAAGAGGACGACCTTGACGGCGATGAGGCCGATCTCGACGCCGACATTCCTGAGGGAGAAGCTGAGACTCTCTGGGACGACAGCGACGAGGAGGACGACGAGGACGACGAGGAGGAGGAGATTTCTGGTTCCGAGGTTGAGGAAGGCTCTGAGATCGAGGAGGGTGCTAGCTACGCTAGTGCCTCCCATGAGCACTCTACCGAGCCTGACTCCATCTCTAACGACGGCTTCGACGCCGAGGTTAGCAACCACCAGGTCGCCTTCTCCCACGACGAGCGTTTCCCTACCGTCTTCGAGCAAGGGCGTCAAGGCTACGATTGGAGAGCTAGAGCAAGATACCGTCGCAATCGTGCCGATCACGAGATGGAGGTTGAAAGCGACTAAACTTGCATTTACTGCTGAGCATCAAACGGCGTTTTTTATCATACTTATCTTTTTGTTTTTTGATTTGCGCCAAGCATGGAGGGCATTTACGTTATGGCTCCTCTAATGGTGTACCTGTTATTACTTATGAACTGTGTTTTATAGCGATTGGGTTAACGAGAAGATTGGTACGATCAGAGTTTTGTACTTAGCTGTTTTGTTTCGGCGTTGTTGGGCGTCTTTTCACGAATGGAATAGTCTTAGCGACTCTTTACGCACTTGTTTTTTGCCCTTCGACGTCATATGCCATGTGAAACAATGCTTGTTTCCATAACGGAAGTGACGTCTGAAACGTCGGTAGCCGGCCAAAGCTTCTCGCAACGACCATTCAGAAGCTTGATCTCTACACATGTTTATCACGGCGAGAGGCAAGCCGTTTAGCCAATAGCCGTCAAACATTCGCCCGATCTCCGCTGTCCTCTCGATAAATACAGCCCCCTTCTCCCCCGCGCCTCATTCCCTCCTATCTCCACCATCATCACCATGAAGCCCACCGCTTCGACACTTTCCGTGATCGCCCTGCTATTTGCAGGTGCCTCAGCCCTCCCCGACCCTCTCCTCCCCACCGTCTTTCCTTCCTCTCCAGACGCCCACGATGCTTCCGAGCCCCAAGCCGAATTAGGTGGCCAATACGCCCTCTTCTCTTGGACTCGTTCCCTTCCCCGCATCCCGAAAGAGTCCTCTGATGACTTCGACTGGGAGCATTCCATCCGCGAACTAGTATCTACTCTCAACACTGCCTGGTTCGGAACCTTCTCCTCTTCGCTTCCTGATGCCGTTAAAGTCTCAAAGGCTACTGATGGTATTGAGGATTGGTTGGAGGTGAACTGGGATGGTGTTCCTTTCCCTCTTGATCCTAGTACCTCCGATTCCGATGATCTACATGAGGAAATGGTGAAGGAATACCAAGAGCAGGCTCTTGATACAGCCTTTGATGCGGCGGAGGAGGCTGAAGTGGAGGATTGTGAGGGACTTGAGTATTGGGATGTAGACGCCTGGGCTGCGGAGGATACGAAGAATAAGGCGATGTTTGAGGCGGGAAGAGAGTGGGATTTGTGGGAGAGGGTAGAGGAATTTGAAGAGATGTGGGAGGATGCGGAGGAGGAGGATAATATGCCATTGTCTCCGGTGTTTGAGTATACCAAGAAGGAGGATGTTCTGGATGGTAACTTCGATGAGGAGGACTTCGCGAGCTACGGACATCCAGATACCGGGGACCACGACGACCTGAAGCCGATCCATAAACCCAAGATGCCGTCTAAGGATCCTCACGGGCCTCATATGAACTCGACCATCTATGACCTCCTGCAGAAAAGCAAGCATAGCAAGCGTTTCTTCGAGTTCATCAAGGAGGATAAGGACCTCAGCGCTATGCTACAGGATAAGAATAATAACCATACTGTGTTTGTCCCGAGTAATAAGGCGTTTGATATGTTGGATAAATACAAGAAACATCATAATGTTAGCAAGGAGATGCTACATAATGTTTTGTTATATCATATCGCTCCCGGATACCATCAGGGACAAGATCTCAGATTCCATAATACCCTCTTATCCGCTCTCCCTGCCCCGGATCTCGGCGATGACCTGCACCAGCGTCTTAGAATTGGTCTCAACAAAAAGGGTCCCACTGTCAACTTCTACAGCCAATTCGTCATGCTTGACGTTGTAAGTCACCTATTCCTCCGTGTGATATTTCATGACTAACCACCTCTCTGCAGCGCGCCAACAACGGCGTCATCCACGGACTCTCCTCAATCCTTCTCCCTCCTCCTCCGGTTAAAACCATCCTCCACTGTCTCCCCAGCGAATTCAGCACCACGATCAGCGCTCTCAAAAAGACCGGTCTACTCTCCCAAATCGACAGCAAAGACAATCCAATGACATTATTCGCGCCCTCAAACCACGTCTGGAAGCGACTTGGTCATAAGGTTACTTCTTTTTTGTTTTCACGTCATGGAGAAAAGTATTTGAAGGCAATTATGAAATATCATATCGTGCCGGATCATGTGCTTTATAGTGATGCTATGGCGGGAAGCTATAGAGGGGGTATTCCACCGGGAGGTGCACCGGGTCATGGCAAACCTAGTAGACCTGGTCATGGGCATGATGGGGATGGGGAGGAGCCGGGTATGCCTGGTCAACCTGGTCATGGGGGAGATGGAGATGACGATGGAGATGATGATAGATATGAATATCCCTTCGGAATGGCAGTGGTTAACAAGGGAGTTGAAATCATGAATGAGATGGACGATAAAGAAGGATTGAACCATGGATATACACATTTGGATATGCCTACGCTATTAAAGAACAAGACATTGTCTGTCGATATTACTCGCATGGAGAGGTTTTTGAGTTTCAGGGTTAATGGATTATCGGAAGTTGGTAAGTCTTACTCTAGCTACCGCTGAGAGGAGAAGATGTCGAGGAGAGGTGGAGAGATTATTTTCCGAGTTTGAAGTTTTTTTGCGGGACTCCGAATCCGGAGATTTTCCAGAGTCTTACACCACATATTCCCCACCACCACGCTCCTATGCCAGCCTCAGATAAGCGATCTCCGGGTCTACCAAGCCACCAACGTCTCTACCCCGGATTTCGGGTCGTCTCGTTTGCTAGCGCGGACAGCTGTCACATTTGCTATGACAGTGCCAATATGCGGGGTCGGATGGCTTTCCTGCAGCTAGAGAACCCCTAGAGAACCCCTAGGACATACGGAAGCCCAAACCTAAATCCTGTCTATCGACATCCCTCCATCTACATACCTTACCTAAACCTTTCTACGTATGTACCTAGGTGTTATCCCCCTGCTAACATTCCATCTCCCAGTGATCTCCGACGGCATCACCAAATCCGGCGTGCTCCACGTTCTAGACCACCTGTTAATCCCACCCCACAGTCTAAGTGACCACCGTAACCCTCCTTCCTTGATTACCTCCGACTACGGTGTCGATGTGGACGAGGAAGATCTCGAACAGGATCTCGACATTGAAGTCCAGCAATTCCTTAATATTTGGACTCCTATTATCCGTGCAGAAGAGGAGGAAGAAATGAGGGTTGTGAGGGGAATTTTTGAGAGGATGATGCAGATGCAGGAGGAGATGCAGAATGAGCAGATGGGGGGCAATATGGAGGAGATGCCGATGTTTGTTGAAGAGGTGAATAAGATGGACGATGATAAGGGTTCGGAGGCGTTTTATAGCTTTGAGATCGGGAAGGATACGGATGTTGAGGCGGTGATGGAGCAGGTGGAGCAAGCTTGGGCTAAGCTTGGGGATGAGATGAGGATGATGTATAAGGGGGAGGAAGAGGAGGAGATAATTAGTGATTTAGAGCTTTAAAGCGGTGAAGCTTGAGGAGGGGGATGATTATGATTTTTTTTTTTTTTTTTTTTTTTTTTTTTTTTTTTTGGGGGGGGCAGGTTGTGGAGGAACGAATTGAGGATACGCATCGTGATTTTGGAAATAATTAGGTGAGAAAAGAGAGCATTGGATGTAGCATATCATAATCAATTAATAGTTAATCCAGACACCGTTCTGCAGAGGAGTCGTGGAAATCTTGGTTGAATGTGGTTTTCAAACATCGTGCAGAAGAGAGAACCGCGTGGAATTACATATCTCAAATTCTGTGACCGTTGAGCTGAGCCGTTACACTGAAGGTGGTAGTAGCCGCTGATGTCGTGAACACAGATCGTTTTCTGAAGCTTTCCCAGCGTTCAATAAATAGGTTCTTCACTGATTAAGTATCCTGCACATTGCACTCGTGATTTCTTGATTCCAACCAACCGCCAGATGTACTTGACAATCCCAACCCCATTTTATTGGTATCATAAATTCCAAAACAATCAAACCTTAAAAGTAATAGTCTTCGTAGTCATAAACTCCTCCAAACCCCAAGTACCACCGAACCTTCCATACCCACTGTTCTTCACACCACCATGCGGTAATGCAACCTCATCATGTACTGTCGCACCGTTGATATGAACCGCCCTATCCCCCATATATTAGCCTCGTAATCGCCATATCAACACCTAGACAACGATAAAAACTCACCCGCTCTCAATCCTCCTCGCAATCCTAATACCCCTCCCGATATCCTTGGTCCAAACAGCCGCCGACAATCCATACTCGGTATCATTGGCCATCTTAATCGCCTCTTCCTCATCCGTCCACTTGGACACCATAACCACGGGTCCAAAACTCTCCGTCTGCCACAGCTTCATCTTATCATTCGCATTACAAACCACCGTATTGTTGTACTCATTCAAATTCTGCTGTTTCTGTGCCTCCGGGAAAACACCAGCTCCTAACCTAGCCGCATCCTTCGCCAACCCATCTACTCTATCAACCCCTGATGACTGAATCAAATACTGACTCGTGCCATACATCTTCTGTACCGCCGCCTTCAACCCTTCGGTAAACTTCTCTGCCACTGACTCATGAACGAGGATTTTTTCAGTGCTCATACAGATTTGACCAGCATGGTGCATAGCACCAAACGCACCCCCAATAGCAGCAGCCTCTAGGTCCGCATCTTCACAGACAATCATGGGAGCCTTTCCTCCTAATTCCAGAGTGGCAGGAGTGAGGTGACGACCAGAGATCTCAGCGATCTTGCGGCCGATGGGTGTAGAACCGGTGAAATTGACCTTGCGCACCATGGGGGAGGAGATGATAGCCGTGGTGATAGTTTCGGCGTCTTCACGGACGTGGCCGAGCAAATTGACGGTACCGGCGGGGAAACCGGCTTGGGCAAAGATACGGGCGGTTAGGTAGTGGGTTCGGGGTGAGAGCTCGGAGGATTTGAAGACGACTGTGTTGCCGGCGGCGAGGGGGAAGACTATAGCGCGGATGGCGAGGATGATGGGTGCATTCCTGGGAGGTGTGAGCTTGATTCATTTCGCTTCAATTCGCTCGCTAAGTTGGGCTACACTTTGTTTCGCTTGAGGGGATAGTTACCATGGGGCAATAGCAAGGACGACTCCATAGGGCTCCTTGACAACCATCGCTGTCATATTGGGGTCATCACACTGAGGAATGCGTCCCTCAATACTCGGTAGTCTCTGGGCAACACCTCTCATAACTTCCAATGAAGTGTTGATATTGAACGCCGCCCATCCATCATCAGAGGCAGTTTCCTGCTTCATAGCCTCCGCAATTTCATCATAACTCGCCTCGAGGGCATCCGCAGCTTTCAAGATAAGGTTACGGCGATCTTTAAGCTGGGTGGCTTTCCATGCTGGGAACGCGGCGGTAGCGGCAGAAACAGCGTCGTCGACATCTTTGACAGAGGCGGAGGTGTGGGACCAGATTTGTTTACCTGTGGCGGGGGAGATGACGGGGCCGGTTTTGGGGCCGACGCGTTCGACGCCGTTGATTATGAGGGGGGAAATGAAATCGGAGGTCATGATGGCTGTGGTTGGTGATGTGATTGACGCGACGGGGTAAATGGGCTGGATGGTGATTTATACATCGTCTCTTGCTACGGAGTTGATACAGCTGAGGAATGTAATTCGTGAATTGTGCTACGGTGCTACGGCCAGATACAGAGATGCGGGGAAGCAACGCTCGCAACAGGCTCTCGGCGAAGAATCTCGGTAGGTCAGGTGTGGGGGCGGGTCGGTTAGTCGGCCCGAAGCAGGAAGGTCGGCGGGCTTGGTATTCTTGGTGGGATAATCGTTACCAATGTATCATTATTTCATTTTCCAAGATTAACCAGATTAAGCATTACAGCTACTATTTTGTCATTCATCGCCGAAGCTGCGTAGTGTTCGCAGGCTGAGCAGACTTCTTAACCTCGGACGGACTTATTTTTCCGTCCTGTGGAGCCCGGTGAGTATACCATGAAGCCCCGGGGCGCCCTGGGAGACCTGGGATACCAACTAGCAGACAGAACGTGTTTGAAGATTTTATATTGATTTCGTAAAAGTCAATAGATGTCTAATGATTACACTAATGAACACGACAACGCGATCACTTGTGATGTGCTTGTAGGAAAAACGTGAAAGCGGAGCCGCCGTGGTGTCGGTGATTAATACTTAACTACGACAACTAGTTTTTTCTTTCGGAAATTCGGTGACCGTGGCCGCTTCTACATCCGTTGCGGGGATCAGGAAGGCCGGAAATCCCCTCCTCCGCTTCAGCTTTGATAGATAGCCTCCGCGCCTTTTCTTTCAGCCCTAAAGATTCAGAAACCATCTAGAGTTTGCTAATAGTTAGTGCACGGAGGATGCCGTAGATAGATCCGCGATATGTACCTAACCCCATGTAGAAGCACAACGTATGCACTCCGGTGAGTTTGACCCAAAGTTGGGAGATGCGTTGAGATGACCCGGTGAGTGGGATGAGATGTGTTAATCGTGTTAATGTTTCCATTGGACCGTTCGGAACCCTAAACCCTGGATTTTTCCGGACCTCGTGCGCACCGCGCGGGATGATTGGTAAAGCGACGTCAAGCGGCGTATCGTGTTACCATTGAGAGCTGAGCGAACTCGGTTTTATAAGATTTTAGGAGATAATAATACGCGTCTTATGTGTATGGCTTCATGTTAGCCAGAACAATAGAGATGGGAATTAAGACAAAACTCTAGGCAGATATCGGCCTACACGGCCACTCGGGGACATGCCTGCGATGGGGTTGTGGATCACTTTAACGTTTGCTGGGATTGTGTAGCGATATCGATATCTCTGTGCGACCTGAAGATTGTTGGCATAGTAATCAATCTTACATTCCTACAACGACAGTAAGAAGAACTTCCTACATACTTAACGTAAGTACCAAATGACCAGTGAAGGTGGAATGTGGGAGGTCGCGCTTACTTGGATGGGCTTGGTACTCTAATCATGATCGAGTGACCGGCGAAGAACGAAATCCCAACAAGCGCCACAACTCATCCCGAAGGTACCATCTATATACGAAACAAAAAATGCATTATGCACCAACGGAATGTTTCACACTCCGCAACACCACTCCCAGCGACCGGAGTACGTCATTCGTGACGAAAAAAGTATGCATCCGTCGGGAATCGAACCCGAGCCAATTGCTTGGAAGGCAATTATGATACCATTTCACCACGGAAGCTTGCAGGTAAATTGTATTTATCTTATATATTTTTATAACAACACAACATTACGATTAACGAATCATCAACGAATCACTGTCCATGATTCTGAGACGCACACTTTGTGAGAAGACGACATGACATCATCGGTTAAATCACTTGCGAAGGTTTAAAGATTGTAGAAAGCAAACTCGGAATTCCAATTAAACAAATAATATCACTAACCAGCTACAGAATATGCAATTAGCAAGATGACTGTAACCGGATAGGTACTTCCCGCTTCTGTTATGTCAGCCACGGTGGGACCAGTTGTAGCTCGGGTGCCGTATTGCATCGCTGTGTGTGATAAACAACTATTATCTTGTACGGTCTCTTGGTCTTCGTCTCATAGGTACCTTATTTGTTTGCGCTACCATACTCTCATTAACTGTTGTTATTGATACTTCGGATGAAGAGACAGTACGTGATGGTTCTTTGCCTTTTTGAGGATTATTTTGAGGAGCATCATCATCCGAGTTAACAAATCCGGCCCAATAGTGCTCATTTGGCGGGTATGGGTCATCCTCCGTAGGTTTTAAGTACATCGTTTCTGTGTCCACCTGTTTTGTTTTCAAATTGTCGCTTTGGCCGGGTACGTTTTGGGATCCACCTTGTGAGCTAGATTTGCCTTTTGATCTAGATTCGCCTTTTGATCTAGATTCGCCTTTTGATTTAGATTCGCCTTTTGATCTAGATTCGCGTCTTGAGCTAGATCTACGGAAATTTGTCTCGGGATCGGCCCCAGGTGGGAGTTGTGAGCTAAGTTTGCCTTTTGATCTGGATTTGCCTTGTGTGCTGGATTCGCGTTTTGGGCTATATCCACGGTGTGAGGTTGGTCCTCGTTGTAGGCTAGATCTGCATTGCGAGGTAGATCTATGGACATTTGTTTCTGAGACGACCGCAGGTGGGGGTTGTGAGCTAGGTTGGCCTTGTGAGCTGGATTCGCGCTTTGAGCCAGATCCGCGGTTTGAGCTGGATCTACGGACATCTGGTGTAAGGTCGGCCGCAGGTGGGGGTTGTGAAGCAAGCGGTCGTGATATGGAGCTCGGTGGTAGAGAATCTGGCTTGTTGTGGGCCACAGGTGGGGGTTGTGGAGCAAGTGGTCCTGGTATGGGGTTCGGTGGTAGAGGAGCTGGCGGGGGGGGCTGGACTGGGGTTTGCTGTCATTATATTCCTGCCATTGTTTTCATCAAGTAACTGAACTGGTGGAGGTGGTGGGATTTGTACAACGATGTTGGGATCAATTCTTTCATCGCGGTGACGTACAGTTCTGCGTTCGTCAGCCGCAGGTACGATGGGGTCTGTCGCTGCGGACCCATATCGTTGACCAGAACGGCCCCTTTCGCCACGATTAACCGATCGGTGCCGTTCTGGACGATTCTGAGTAGAGCGTCGGCTTTCGTGAGAAGAAGCTCTTTGTTTACCCATCTCCCTTCCACCTCGTTCACGAGGCTCCTGAGAACTGCCATGACGAATTCGAGAACTTGCAGCTCCCCCTTTACCCTTGTCCCTTCCACCTCGGTCACGAGACTCCTGAGAATTACCACGACGATGTCTAGACCTTGAACGAAGGTCCGTCGCTTGGTTCCGATCCACTACGATGATTTCGAGGTCTGAATCGTCGCGACGTACTGTCCTGTTCTGCTTGTTAGTAATAATCGTGCATCATTTGTAGGAGGAATATGTATCTAGCGCCGGTGGCCGTGGTAGGTTGATGTATCACAGGGTTGTTTCCAGTAGTGGCTGATCTAGATGCCTTTTGTCTTCGTGAAACTTTCCTCGATAGTGATACCGGGCTTGTATCGGTTTTCTGGGTGGCTGAGTCCCCTTTCGCAATGTTGCTCTTTTTCTTTTTTTTCTTCGATCTGCGTTTAAGACAGCATATTATTAAACACAGCTCCGCAGTACACATGGTAAGGATGGGTTCTTTCGCAGGGTCTTTGCGCTTCGTTATTGGTATGTCGAGACTATCGCGGCCGGTGAATTAGATGTCCGCGAATGGGTTCAAGTCTGGGAGAGCCTGACTTATATAGTACTGCTAGGCAACAGTGAGGGCCAACATTGATCCACGCAAGCGCTCTACGGGAGAGGAACATCAGCTGATTTACAGTACTGTATTCAGTAGCTTCAATCCAGCCGAGTATCGTTGGTCTCTATCACAAGCGAATATAAAGCGCTTTCTAAGTTTAAACATCAATGAAATGCATTTAAAGCTCGAGTTTGGAACGTTTATGTAGACATTATTTTTCCGCACTATTTTCAGAGGGAGTGTAGAATTATTACATCTTCACGGGTACTCGCTTAGTAGCTTCAGAAGCCGGAACTCAACCCTGTACAACAGCTTTGAGGCTTTGAAATATGAAGATCCCGCCCTTTTAACTGTCAAAATCTTATACAGATGCATTTATTGCCTTGCATTTCCTCCGTCACGGCTTTCCTTAGTCGACGGTCTAGATAACTGCTTGATTTGCTCCACCGTATATCTTTTCGGCTCACTGAAAACTATATTATGAGAAAGCACCCCTCTACCATCGGAGTTGTTCCTCCTACTATCTCTCTTACTCCTTCGTCTTCCCGATGAATTCACACCAGGATACCTTGCACCTTCCGTGCTACATCTTGCCCTCAGCGTCTGTGCTACTTCCACAAATGCCACATTTCTCTGACTAGAGCTAGCAGTACGACTTGAAGCAGTGCCAGCTCTTTTAAGTTCCTTCGTAATGACCGGTCGTGGTTGCAGAGGCTTCGTCTCCATTGTATTCGAAGCTTCGAAAAGTGCACCAACACTTCCGAATCTTTGTGTAACCACCGTTCGTGGTGACAGTACGCTCATCTCCACGTTGTATGAAGGCTCGAAGATCGTGGCTCGGCTTGATTCCCGCGTGGTAGCTGGCCGAGGCGACAAACCCGCCATCTCAGTACCATCTGATGGCTCGAAAATCGAACCGCGCCCCAGGGATAGTGGTTCAAGCATCTCAAAAATTTCGTCCTCATCGTCTTCGCAGTCACTGCAACTGCTGATCGACTCTCCAGATCTGAATCGCGGTGTATCCGGGTCGGGTGGCCCAAGTGCACCGGACATGAAGACTTTAGGCGCGGGTCTAGGAGGTGGTCGTGGCTGGCGACGCTGCTTGCGATGTTGAGTACTTTGGTCGGCTCGTTGGGATTTATGTATTGGGGCGACTTCGTTGTTGGTATTGTTGTTAGGAGTGCTGGTGCTTCTGGAGCCTAGTTGTACTTGTGTAGGTGCAGTGCTCGAAAGAGATTCACCGGACAGAGCGGCTTCAAGACCGTCCGCAAAGCGAGAAAGTGACATCTGTAATCGGCTTTTTCCAGAGCTTTGGCTGGATCTATCATCTTCCCTTAACTGCAGTTGCTGACGGGAGTTGGTACGGGATGGTCGTTTCAGGGTATCGGGAGACTGAGGTGAATATGAAGCTTCTTCCGTATTTGCTGCAGCTTCGCGGTTGCGGTCTATGACCACGCCGAACATTTTTCGGAACTAGGGAGATAGAGAGAAATATTAGTGCTTGTTATTGTTAATTTCACAATCACCGAAGTAGCTAGGACTTACCATGTTGAGATCTTGTGAAGGTTCTCCAAAGGTACGAATATTTGTGATGATGTTTTGGCGGATGAAGACTAGGTAGAAGAGGTGTTGTAAGGATGTAAGACAAAATGTATTGTCACACATTTATGTAGAGGTGTTCCTTTGGCGTAAAGATCCCATCGGTAATTTCAGTGATCTGCACCAGGAACAGAGTGGCAGCGAATGAGATGCAGGAAGTGCTGCATTAAACGCAGTTGTACGACCGAGATGAGTTTCCAGGTGCAGATCTCATCGCGTATGGTGGGGGTGCTGAAATCTCCTGAGCCATGCCCGCGACAACAACATGCATCTTGCGGTGATTAATGTCGCTTTATTATTCGCGGCTGTGGAATCTTAGCGCCATCCCATTAGCTGCGGGCATAGGGCTTTGAGAACCCTAGACCACGAGTTGAGCGACGAAATAAGCACGAAAATCGTTTCCAAAAGCCTATTCAGCCATATGGTACGTGTGTAGAACCCCGGGTATTCGGATTACTCGTCTCACGCCTTATGTGCTACATGGAGACTGGAAGAGGATTATCTGTAGGATCTCCTAAACTAGAAGATTAACCGACATGCACGCTAAGGATCATCATAACTGCGCGGAACAAAGACTTCGGTCAAACTTTATAAAGTTTATAAATGTTTTACATTCTGCAGGTTATGTACAGATGGAGCGATGAGGGCGTTGACGCACGAGTTTACCGATATGCAGTATTGGACTTTGTGAGTCGATGCCCCAGTGCCTAGCAAACAGCACATTACCTTCCATTTCATCGCAAAAGCACATACTGGAAAGGCACAAGGGAATTATAACAGGCGCCCTATTGATAAAAACCTTATCAGAGAGACAGTAACACAAAAATGCAAGATAGAGATGCAATAGGACAATAATAGCAAGGGTCATGTGGAGTTTAAGGGCCGACGCGCGAGCGTAAACTGCACCCCTTACGTACCACACAAGTCACCTTGCATACTAAACCAAGAGTTCGGGCTATGTCATGATATATCATCGTCCATCCCCCGGTGAAATTCCCCAAATACTGGTTTCCATACCTGAGCTTCCGTACATCAATTATCACCATGTTTCACTAGCTTCCTCGCCCATTTCTCCGCGGCTTCAAGCCTACAACCCGATTCATGTCTCTACGCAGAAAGTGCTTCTCTGCTGTTGCTTGCTAATCACCATAGCCTACTGCTTGATCTCTTCCTGATCAGTTCTCCGTCGCCTCGAAAGTAATCCTCGTCACCGGCGGTGCTCGAGGCCTTGGCCTGACCCAAGCCTCCGCCCTCGCCGAAGCCGGGACAACCGTCTACGCCATCGGCCTTCACCCGTCTGCTCCAAGCTCATTCCATAACATTCCAACTCTCAACTATCGCTCAGTTGATGTCCGTTCTCAATCCACTCTCCAACAAACCTGTCGCAGCATCGCCGACAAGGAAGGTCGTCTAGATGGCATGATAGCCGCTGCTGGGATCATCGATGTGATGGACTCGTTGGAAGTTACAAAGAAGCAGTTTCAGAAGGTGATTGAGATGAATACTGTGGGTGCTTTTTTGACAGCGCAAGCAGCTGCGAGAGAGATGGTGAGGTTGCAGACGAAAGGAGGGAGTATTTTGTTGATTGCAAGCTTGGCAGCAAAGATCGCGTCCCGTGTAGGTTCAAGATATGTGTTGCAGAAAATGCTGTGCTGACAATTCATCTAGGGTATGCCCAACACAGCTTATTGTTTTTCGAAGGCAGCGGTGGCGCAGATGGGTAGGAGTTTAGCGTCGGAGTGGGGAAGAAGCCATGGGATTACGGTTAATAAATTGTGCCCGGGCGCTATCATGACGGATATGGTGAAGGATCTTTTGAAGGTTTATCCAGAGAAGTATGAGGAGTGGAGTGATGTGAATATGATGGGGAGTATGAGTGAGCCGGAAGAGTTCAAGTATGATACCGACAGAGATTGACGGAGTGGCATGTACTGACGAATGGGATTTAGGGGTGTTGCGTTGTTTATGATGTGGGATGCGAGTTCTTTCATGACTGGAACGGATTTGATGATGGATGGGGGTGAGCATTCGTGGTAGTCAATGGCTCACTGCGTTTGAGTCTGTATGAAAGGATGAATAATCTCACTACTTTTCCCCTTGATCATCTTCTTAAGCCGTCAGCGGCTCTACTGCCACTATCTGATTGCATATTGAACGCCGGCATAGCATTTGCATTCAATATGCTGAATAGTTTCGCGCTGTGCGTGCTGTATGATACACACGGGTTACAGACGGATTTCTACGACAGTCTAGTATCGGCGAAGGACCAGTATCTTCCCGTATCGGAAGCGTACAGTAGGCAGCAACTTTCGTTTGAGGCGTCACGGCGGTGGCACGGAGCAGCGAGGACGGTGGATTCTTCCGGTGACACATAAGCAGGCAATTCTATTGACTGATCTGAAACGAACGCGAGATGCTTCAAACTAACCAATTAATGGGGTTCTTTGTGTGCTGTTCGTTGTTTGCCGTGGATTGGCAAGACCACCAAACGCGTGAGCAGTGTGTCTCCAAAACCTGCTAGGCAGGATGCTACCACATCCCTGTGAGGAGGGCATCTGGTACAGGTAGACGAGGCGTAGCATAGAATGTCGAGAAGCAGACGCTTCTGTGAAAGCGGGACATGATGAACAGGCCCGTGCTAAAGGCTGTCCGGCGGCCGAATCTCTCCACGACGATGGCGCGGCAGAGACCCGAGGCTCGTGGATGATGCACTCGCTGACCTTCGATGAGATCTCTTCTCTATTATAAGTTGAGACTTAGTCCTTTAGTCGAGATTATTCTTGAACATGGCTGAGTTTGACAATGGAGAATGACCCGAAGAACATGTGGCTGCCGAAGCTGCGGATAATCAGAGTGAGAGATGATGACCCACATAAACTGAATGGCAGCGAAGTTACCCGGGCAATGACAAGGGAGAGTGAACAGCGGTCCAGAAGAAAGGAAGTCGCTGCATTTTGCTGGGCGATAATCCAACCGCGAAGAGTATATATGTCAAGATATGTAGTGGTTAGTGACAGAATCTTGGTTTCACTCTTTTGATCTTCGGGACTTGAAACCTTGTGACTGATCGACTTGATTCTTCTGTCTACAGAAATCATCCTCCTTATATACAAAAATTCACTCATTCGGATCAATAAGCCTCTTGATCGGATACAGTACCATGCATTCGTAAATGCCTCATTGCTAAACCATAAACAATTAAACCTAATGCCCAATAAATAAACTATACCAAATAAACCAATTCCTTCGGATGATTCCGTATATCCGTTCGTATCCCTATGTCAACGCTGAGACGTTAATCTCGGATGTCTGAATATCCGCCACTCCCCTGTAACCGTAAGGCACGAGCAACAGGTTGCTTCGAAAAAACGTCGAAGTGGTACAGCGGCGAGAACTGCGAGGTTGGTTGGTGGAGATTTAGGTGTTGCGATGGTTGAGGTCGCACTGGTTTTTGATGTTTTCGACGAGGAGGTGAGTTTTGTTCGAGGAGAAGAGGTCGAGAGAGACGCAAAAGGGAGAGGACGGTATATATATACCGAGAAAATTCAAAAATAGGTAATCGCAGAATGGGAATGAGGTGCGTTCATGCGATGTTGAATGCGCATGTGATAAACCATGTTGGAACAGGGTTAGGGTTAGTTGAGGCCAATATCGGCATGGAATTGCTTGATCGCAGGTCCGGGAAGAGCCTTGGTTAGAGCGTCTGCAATAATGAGGGGGTTGCCTTTGTGGATGACGTCTATGATGCCTCTCGCAATGGATTCTTTCATGTCGTAATGTCTGATCCTGAGGTGCCTGCTGTTGGATTAGAATTTTCCGGAGTGGAGGGTAGTGACGCTGTTGAGGCCGTCTTTGTAAATGATGGGTTTGGTGAGAGGAAGGCTAAGCTCATTGGTTATTCCTTCTAGTCATCGAACGGTTTGCAGAGCTGTGGAAGTTGAGATCATTTCTGCTTCCATTGTTGATTGTGCGACCAGGGTTTGCTTGCGCGATTTCCAACATACCAGTATTCCATCAATATAGAATAGATTACCGGATGTGGATTTGCCGTTTTCCGGGTTTCCCCCCAGATCTGCATCCGTGTATGCGCTGATGAAACCGGGATCTCATTCGCTGGTTAGTTGGAGACGGAGGTTGGAGGTTTAACTCGGCGATTAGTCCTGAAGCCGTGATATGTATCTGCACGCCGTTTGTCTCAGCCAGAGCTGCTAGACTTAGCAGATTGTAATTGCAGCTTGTCGCGCGTGCAGGACATTGGTCAGGGTTAGGGTCCTTCCCTTCAGCTGCATGGAGACGGTGCCTATGCCGGAGACTTCAATAACTTCATGATTTGCGGCACGGAGGTTATGATCTTTCGAGTTTACAGTATGGTATGTGTCGAAGAGGGTCTTATCATTGCAAATATGCTTCGTGGCTCCTGAATCACAGACCCAATGGATGATGTTGGATCCGGGAGTGCTTGCCAGGTTGGTATATTCGTATAATGGAGCATCAGGGGCATAAAGAAGATAATCATCGCTGTCGGAATGAACGGCGACGTTAGCATTGGAGCGCTGGAGCTTCTCTGCATTCTTCTTAGCACGAAGAGCTTCGCATTGTTGATAGGGGTGGCCCGTGGCTTTGCAGAAAGTGCAGGTTATCGTAGCCGATTTCCATTTTTGCTGTGCTTTCCCCTAGATTTGCCGTTGTTATTATTGCCGTTACCGTTGGGTTTATTGAAATTCTTCTCATCTTTCTCCGTAACGAGGTTTGCTACGTGTTTATTAACAAAGTTGGCTACGTCATCCTTCTTCAGTGTAGTTTCAAAGGCAACAAGATGCTCTTTGAGCTTTTTGGTAGATTCTCCCATTTAGGTGTAGCAGGGAGGTTATTGATGATCCATTGAATTCAGATCATGTCTGGTACAGTAATGCCGCAAATAAGGAGGTCCTTTAGGATTCGCTCCTGCGAAGCCATCCAATCGAGGACTGACGCATGGGATTCGTACTTATCATGAGCTATTTCAGTGATTTGTCTGAACCAGTTCTCCGAATTTGGTTTTTGAAGTCTTTGTCGAGGCTGACCATAGCTGCTGGGGAGCATTGAATTCTGCGCCGGAATACCGAATGAAGATGCTATCTTCCAATGTGGAGCAAATAGCCGCGAGTGCACGAGTGAGATTATGGGTGAATTTAATGAAATTCTCCTCGTATTTGTAGTAGGCATTGAGATAGTTAGCATCGCTGCTAACTGGATCAGTGAGTACGAGGTCTTCCTCAGTCCAGAGGGTGTTGGATCCAGAGACGCCGAGACCCAATCCGGAGGAAGTGGTATAAGTGGCCTGAGAAAAGGTGGTGTAGCCAGGGGTAGCAAGTGAGATGGCTGGTCGGGTGTTTGATGAGGAAGGAGTTGGTGTCTCTTCATGATTCTCAGATTCGAGCTGAGATTTGGGGTTAGCTTCTGTAAACTGGGGGATATCAGGTGGCCAATAGTAGGGTAACTCAAATTCCATGTAAAAGAAAGGTGAGAAGTAATAATCTCAATGATCCAAATTATTGACTTCTCTGGGGATTTTCACTTAAACTCGAATGAGTAAGACACATAATAATCTTACACTCTCCGGCTTATCTCAGGGAGTGGGCGAAATCATTGTGTATTGCATTCAAGGGTGAACAGGAATCCATGAGGGCCTTCAGTCTTGAGGGTGTTTGTGATCAACGCAAGGGACTTGGTAATTTGTAGAGGAATTGCATTCAATGATAAACAGCAATCCTATGAGGGTTCTTGAAGAATATCTTCCTGGGATGTAATTGTACTCAATGGGACAGTTGATTGATCTTGCTCAATGATAGCTTTGTCAAGTGGGGGCTTTTTCCATATTTATGTTTTCTGACTTGAGCTCCCCCCTCATATACCCACCAGGTACATTGTAGTGGTTGGAATGCCATGTACTGGTTGACATTGGTAGAGAGCATGCAAACATGATATTTTTTACATACAAATTCCATATTTCAGAAAACTCTCCAGAATTGGTCTAATAATCTTCTGGGCCAATTATGTCACTGGTGGTGACCTTCTTGGTCTTTAAAGATGCATCATTGCTAACAATATTGCCTTGGTAGGGCATTTGAGCACATATCGTGTTTCATATTACATCATAAGCTCTGGTGAAGTTTGCATGGCTCATTGCCACATTTCCTAATCCCTTTTTGTATTAGTCTGCAGCTTCCTTGGCCTTTTGCATGCATTGCAAACACTCCACCATGGTAAATGTTGTCAGGCCTTCCTAGGTCTCTGATAGCATCCAGCATCTATCTCTATCTGACTGCATACTTTAGTCTTATAATATCATGCTTGTTGAAGGTTGTCATTAGATGAGGTTTGCTGCATTGTCACCTACCTCTGGTCCATTTTGCCATGTATCAGTCTTCAATGCCTATTGACAATCTCTATCTCCTTTGGCTAATCAGACTCTGTTGCATATTCATTCATTTGTTGATGTCTAGTGTTACTCCTTTGGGTTTCCCAATCATCTCCACTGAGCTTCCTTGGTAACATATGATACTCAACTGGACTTGGCATTCTGCCATAACACCCATTGAATTCATTCTTAAATATCTGACATGATCCCTCTAGTCCATTGATCCCTCATGCTCATTGTCAACATTGAATATGTCATTGTCTTCAATACCCTGTTCTCTACTCAGGTGCATCTCTTTTCTTTTAACCTTGCTTATGTCCAGTAGTGTAGTGCCCTTCTATACTACATGAGCTTCCTGTTCTTCATATATGGTGACCTTTTACTCTATTCTATGAAGGTCCTTCTTCCTACCCTAGTGTACCTTTCTTCTGTACCAGCCCCTTCTATGTCTGCCTGTTGAGGTGGTCCTGTGTGACATGGCAAAATGTATGAATACAGTGAAGGGTATTCCTACTCTGACTGTCACTAGCAAGGACCACAGAGGATATTGGAGAGTGGTTACTGTGATAGGTAGTCTACCCCTTTCTCACAGATGCCACCGAAATGTTCCTGAGTCAGGGCCCAAGGTGCTGCATATTCCAGGTTTTGCTTAGTCAGTTACTGATGAGTGGGAGTGTCTCCTACAAAAGGTACCAGTCGCCTGACAAGATCTGAGGGTAATACCTTTTGTAACTGCCTATTTTTTCACCCTGGACCCCCATCATCTTACTTCCAGTGGGCAGTGGATGAAGGATAGCCCATAATGGCTCTTGTCCTATGACTTGAGTCATTACTTGTGAGAATCCCCATTCTCTTAACTTATCTTCTAGGATGGGTATGACAGCTTCCGTGGTAGAAGCATATCTGGTTTGTGTAGGCTCAGGACATAGGCCAAGAGTAGAGGGTACAATAGGAGGTTTCGGGATGATGGCTGTCCCCAGTGCGAATTCCATGTGATCTCCCAGTCGGAGAAATGTAATATTATGGAGTCGCCATTCCTTATAGTTTGCTCAATTTAGGAGCACCATCGGTGAGGTAATTGTAATGTCCATCTATCACAGGTTGTTATCTCGTATTCTCGTTCGTAATTACAGGGGTCGAATTACTGTCTGGCAGAGGTGTAATGATGTCGACTTTCCTACGTCCTTACCGAGTTATAATCAGAGGTTGAAGGCGAGATACTTGACGTTAATAGTGTAGGCGGAGAAGAAAAGAGGGGTGCAATGAGTTGGCGAGCTTGTGGAGGCGGTTCGACGGTATTCGAGTATACCTTGGAATGGCATTTGGTTTATTGTTTTTAAGTGGATCCGAGTTCGATCGAGGAGGTTGAGTTTTGTCTCAACTCGTCGAGACGAAGGTGTTCATGTCCAAAGTTCAGGGGTCGAGAAGGTTTCGAGGGTCTTGAAGGTTTTGAATAAGAGGCGTTTCTTTTGCAAAAGTAATAGGATGAAGTCAATAATAGTGTAGATAAACAGGAAGGCAGTTCTCAGAGTTTATATAGAGACTGCCGGGCTCATAACCTGACAGAATCTTGATTTCACTCTTTTGATCTTTGGGACTTGAAACGTTGTGATTGATCGACTTGATTCTTCTGTCTACAGAAATCATCCTCCTTATATACAAAAATTCACTCATTCGGATCAATAAACCTCTTGATCCGATACAGCACCATACATCTGTAAATGCCTCATTGCTAAACCATAAACAATTAAACCTAATGCCCAATAAATAAACTATACCAAATAAACCAATTCCTTCGGATGATTCCGTATATCCGTTCGTATCCTTATATCAACGCTGAGACGTTAATCTCGGATGTCTGAATATCCGTCAGTTAGCACACTATGTAACGGGGATAGAACGATAATGCCCAAATGAAGAAATTATGCGTAGATAATTTTGATCCTGTCAGCCATACGATCTAGTTTCTGTGAGGCCTCACTGGCGACATGTTGTATCCGTAGCCTTTCGTGACAGATGTAGTAAAGAGTTTATTGTATTTCCGTCGAGCGCGCGACCTACACGCAGGATCATCGAGTAGATATCATGAAGAGAACGCTGGAAGTGAGTTGTCTACATAGATAACTCGTCGGTTGCGCGCCATGTGTTGATATGTAACTCTGGCTGGGCAGTCGTCATGCCGGCGCGCGGCGCTGCAAAGCTCAGACATTTAATTAGCGCGCACAAGGGTTATCTACCCCCCGCATGACCATATATGAGAAAATGCAAAGCACAAATCATCACGCAACATACATTGCAGCTCATCAAGCCAATAACACAATTAAGAAAGTAACTAAGTAGTCATTTATTCTTAAAACTCCTATAAAGAACCCACACGCATTCTAGACCGAGATAATGAAATAATAACAATCGATGTTTTAGCAGCCCCTCAGTATGTTCTTACTAACGGGCCATGAAGCTCAACGGCTTCCAACCAAACTCCTCCAGCCATGGTTATGCCCTATCCTCCAATATAATCAACTTACAAATATTCACTCTACCGCTCACTACGTGCCTGTACGTTGGAGCTCTGATGACTGGCTCCGGTTCCTCGCGATGGGCATTGAAGAGGGGATCGACACATTCAAATGTATCTGTAGTCGTGTGGGAGTATCGACCACCTTGAACAGCTTCGCTAATATCAAACACTCTTATCTCTTTTGTTTCCCTGATCCTAACACGCTTGTACTTGCCGCTCTTTGTGCATTTCAACGTCGATCCAACAAGTGGTGTCCACTCGATTGCAATATTCCGAACGTCAGGGACCTCAGGGCTTCCACTGTACTGGGATGGAGCTGAATGTATTTCAGATGCATGAGCGATGTTATCGGAAGTCTTTCCGGAACCAGACTTGGCTCCACTGCGTTTTAGTAGAGGTCTCGGGCCCAACGGGCGGGGTCGAAATCCCATTCTTTGGCGAGGAACGGAATGGCAAGAGGATGGCGAGCCATGTTTCTTCTCAACAGAAGTAACCGGCGGATCAGGCTGTAGTACCGAAGAAATAACCGAGTTCTGTTCTTCACTCAGCTCAGATGCAACACAGAGCTGTGGTGGCGTTGTGCCCTGCGTGATAATCTGTGATGCAACACCGGAAATAGTTCTTTTCGGTGGTTCCTGAAACCTCTGTCCAGGTTCGCTAGTTCCCTCGCATGTAACACCATTTTTGCAGCCGAAGCACTTGCCGCACTCGGATTCAGAGGCAAAATTCAAAGACTTATCCTCCTTATCGGGCTTGCTTGATTCCAGTGTGAACTCTTGTGCAGGTACCTCTGGACTCTGGTGAATAGCGGCAGGGTTATTGGCGACGCTAATGCTGCATGATTCCTCCGCTGTTATCATTCCGATGATGAGATGTGGTTCTGATGCTTCGAAAGGATTTCCAGTGCCTTCGGAGGTCTGGTGACAGTTAGATAGTGGTCGGTTAGACTTCAGGGTATTCTTAGAGCTTACCGTGATGATAGTCAGCGGTTATTCGCCCGTGTAGATCTGCATTTGGCCCTCCTTATGGGGCTCTTGAAAGGCGTCCCTCCGAACCTCCTTATGTCTTTCTTCAGAGGCATGTTTGGTTTCCTTATTGGTGACTTCTTTATGGTCTTCATGATGGCCATCTTGACGCTCATCTTAATCATCATTTTCCTTGTCCACATGACGATCCTCTTGACGCTGCTCAAGATGAACTCCCTACACATCATACCATTAGTAAGTGCGCTCTCGCTTAACACCCGAAATGACTCCTACCTTTTGAGCCTTTGGTACCTCATGCACCTCGGGTACCTCATGCACCTGCACCTCGATAGATTCCTCACAACAATCAACAAAGACATCGATCTCCTCACACTCCTCCAACTCAACTCCGTACAGTCCTCCATAGTCGCATTACACCTTCCTTCATCACCGTGTAAGCCCCCTTCACTTTCTCTTCATCCATCACCAACTCTATCACCGGCTCCATCACCGTCCAAGCCAGCTCATAGACTTCATTCCCATCATCATCGATAACCGGTTCACGACTCTTCATCAAAACCCCTCTTCCAGCCTCATCACCGCTGTCATCGGGGGTATGTAGCCCATCCTCTCCATCATCGCTAATGTCGTCGGTGAGATCCCATGAATCGGTTTCGTCGCTGGAACAGATTTCAGTGTTGGTGGTGTCGGGGGCGTGGAAATTATCATGGTCCTGTTGATTGCTGCTATAGTCGGTGGGTGGCGAAGTGCTTCCTCCGCTGGATGAGTCGCTGGACAAGTCGCTAGATGAGAGGACTTCGACTATCTCTTGTGCAGGGCCTTGTTGTTGTTGGAGATAGTACTCAAGATGCTGTTGCTTCGCTTTGTCCTTCAACTGTCGCCGGAACTTTCCCCGTAGGTTGCAGGTGCTGGGAGATATTGCCTTTTTACGTCTGAGGCATGATTTGGACATTTGGAGGGCCTCCGGTGGTGGTTGGTGTCGTTGAAGGGAGTTGGATGTCTCGAGGCGGAGGTAGACAGGATGGACGGTATCCAGAGAGTAGAGGGATGGATAATGGGGACGAGGACTACGGGAATCAGTATTATGGGGAAGGAAGAGTATGGGAAGGCGGATAATAGGAAGAGGGGCAAATATCGACGGAGTAAATTGTCCTGAGTAGGAACACTCTTCACGGTAGAGTTTGATACTCACGAGGAAGCAGACGAAGCTCCGCACCCCACAGCCGGTATATATGCCCCCATCTGAAAGCTGACACACCACCCCCAAAGTCATTTTTCTTCAGAATTCCGTAGAACTGCTGCCTTTGCCGTAGTCATCGTTGAGGAGGCTTGGTAGGGGTGGTACCGAAGATATTCCTCCGGGACGGTGGCGGATGTTCAGTCGGGATTCGAATCGCGGGGAAACCGGTATTTCGATATTTCGGAGATCGGAACACATAGCTCTTTTAGAACGGTTATATCGGGGGTGAGGGTAGCCTGTTTCGGTAATTCGAACAGTCAAGGTGGGTGGAAAGATCCTACTAGATGGCCATGCTGTTCGCTGGTGGAGCCTAGCTGCTCTAGGTGTGGCCGATCGCTGTATTGCAGAGATTTAAGCTCATGCCTTATCAGTGGTGCAATATTCTCTTCTGGTAACGTGTGTATGAAGAAACTCAATAGAAGGTCGCAGCCTCAAATATCAACGGCTGTTGCGTTCGTCGGTGTGGGGACCTAGCGGTATCAAGAATATTATGGTGATTTCCGGACTCTTCCAAGAATTGCCGTTTCAGGGAAATTTCCCAGTCGAAGAGGTGAATAGAAAGGATATAACCTGTGTACGTTTGCTGTGTTTGCATGATGCATTTGTCGGTGGTAGCCTGGCTATTGGGGGCGATGCGTAGCTTGGAGAAAGTACCGGAGGTGTGCCGATGACGCATACGAAGATTGCGGAACGGTCCGAATGGATAGCAGTCGGTGCGCGTAAGTTCGCAGTGTTGCAGTCGTACCGGACCATTCAAAGGGAGTTGCCTATCGTGAGAGAGTCTTGTGTATGAATACAATCCACCAGCACTGGCGATGAGTGTCAGCAGAACAACACCAAGCGGTAAGGTCCCGTGTGGCGGCGACAATCTCCGTAGGGGTTACAGAGCCTCAGAATTGCCGAATAATGCGCAGGGATAGGCATCACCGGCGATTATACGACCAGATTTAAGCTCGAGGTCCGCTCTCGGGCTGAGTGATACAGCTGTGAAGATTCGGAGAATTAGGGTCTGCCCTTGTGTATTTGACGCACGCTATGCAGACGACATCATGACCGGCTTTGCGCGTTTCACACCCCTGTCACCTCATGCGATGACCAGTTATTGCACCGGCCAAAGTTAAGCAATACAGAATAATTGATGATTTGTGACTTTTATAATTTAGATCATATTCTACTATCTCTAATACGTAATATTCTGTGAATTCTAATCCGCATTCATGCAGAACATGTGACCATGTAATTCGAGTCATTCACTATGATTCTATGAGTGGACACCCTCCATGTAAAGTACGCAAGTACGACATCGGCATACACCACAACGCGAAATCTCCCGGAGCATCCAGAGCACCATCCAGCCAAGACATATTTAGTACCCTTCGGAAAATAAAAGAAAGAATTGCAAGCATCTGCCCTTCTCCTCCTGCTTCGCCAATGAGATTTTCTAACAATACTAGGTGGTCCGTGGTCGCACGTAGATAGAGTTGCAATAATCAGATGGCGTCATGCCCATAATGCTTGAATCATCTCTGGAGCTTACCATTTTCTCCTCCCGCCTCCGCCCTCCCTCCCCGCGGCCGGCCCGCGATAGCGTGACCTGAGACCCCCACCCCCCCCCTGCACATCTGCTTCCACCCTATCCTCTCCTTGTTGGCAGGGCTCCACTTGGAGTGCCTTGGACGGAGCGCTCCTCGAGTTCGCGCCTTTGTCTTCCAGCAGAAACGAGGATTAGTGCGGCAATAATTTCGTCCTTGAGTGCTTCATCGTCGCAAACTGACACCGCATCTGACACCGCATCTGACGCCGTATCTGCCCCCGAATCTGACCTATTTAAACGGGAATTGCTAAAGTTCCTTATTATATTCAGATTATGAGTGTGGTGATCATAAGGATGATGATGATTACTGGAGCTTGCGTTCGACCCAGAAGCCACCGACCCCTGATCTGTCGAAGTTATTGAGTTACTCCGTACTGCAGAATCGTGGTATCCATCAGCTTGCGCCGGATTTCGGGAATGGTATTCGGCTCCGCGACCGGTTGTAATTCGTTCTCCCCAATGCCTTCCTTGGTACTCCGCTGGATCATGATGTTTATCTCTGGCGTTTAGTACCGCTGTACGATGAGATACTCTGATGTTGTTATCGCTTGGCCCCGGCCCCGGCCTTGAATCGTCACGGTCTTTTCCCTTTCCTGAGACTCTAGAATGGTGTGGCGCTGAATTGTGTTCGGGGAATGAACTGGTTGAATATTTCTCTAATGGTGTAGGTGGCAAAGGACTTCCTTTTGGATGTCGGTTTGTGCTTACCGATGGTAGTGTCGATGATGCTGTGGATGATGTCAAAAATTGCCGTAACGTGCTAGAAGAAGAATAATGTGGATGCCCATTCCTACTTAATGGTGTCCTATCAAGCGAAACCGGAGTATGATAAGTGGTACAAGGTGAATCAGTTCACTTTGCAGTGATATAAGAATTACTCCGACGGTGACTCGAGTATGGGCCACTCGAAGCTGTATCATCCTCCCTATAACAATCTCTCGGGCCCACTGTTCCCTTCGCAGGCCGATGCTGCGAGTGAGATACCTCTTGGCTACGGCCCGTTGGATTAGTATCGTACCGTGTACCATTGGTACCGCCAAACTGGTCTGATTGATTGTAGAAGGCAGATATTTCTTGGAGCGAAGGTTGCTGATATGCGGACTGGGAAATTATTGATGATTCTCCTGACGCTGGTGGCGGCATAGGTGGCAACGGGTGTGCCTTGGAGCGTGTCGTTGCCGCTTGAATTTCTTCTTCTGATGGTATAAGTAGCAATAAATTTCCTCGTAGGTGTCGGCGCCCGCCCAGGCCCACTGGTCCTTCAGTATACCAATGCTGCAACCGAGATACCCCTTGACCACGGTCCACTTGGCCAGGGTTGTAATGATCATGGGCAGCGCCAACCTGGTTTGATTCACCGTGCAAGGCAAATGGTGCTTGAAGTTGCCCGACTGCGGATTGAGGCGGTGTTGGTGACGATGCAGGTGTCAATCGTCGTATTGGTACTAATGGTCGTTTATTCGCCGAAATATTGTTCGGTATTTTTTGCACTTTGCTCAAATCGCAATAAGCAAGTTCTCCCGCCGGTAAGGGCGCCTCCGGTCTCGGAAGTACGAATAGGTCTGTTATCGATACATCACCTTGCAACTTATGTAATAATGTTTTGGGGCTTTGTAATCTTTGCGATGGTTGAGGTGATTGGGGCGCAGTATTAGATGAATAGTTCGAAGCAGCCGCTGAAACAAGACTCCTATCATGATTGGCCGGCGGATGATTATCATAATCGGACCCACCGGAGGGATGGCAGACTGATGCAGGAGGCGTAAATGCATCTCTATCTCCGCTTTGCCGATGATGGCTATCCACAGGCAATCTATGGCCCTCATCATGCCCGCCACGGCCAACCTCCGTACCAGAGGTAGCATCACCATAGTTAAAGTTACGGTTAACATTGGTTGTAGTATGATATGTGGCCTGGAACGGCGTTTGCGTTACTGGTTCATCGTGAACCCGTTGTAAAGTAGCGCCGGATTGTTGGCACTGTCCACTATGAGACTGAGATTGTGGGTGAGTACCGGATGGACTCTGAGTGTTTACATCGCGAGATTGAAAAGTGCTTAGCGCGGCGCTTCCAACCCTAGCAACAATGCTCGAAGTAGGACTGTGGGACTGTCTGGACTGAGCATCATCCCCAGATTTGTCCCTCCGGTCTGATTTAACTGCCGCCGTCTTTCGGTGGCGCTCAGAACGGTTTTGTCTATCTTTCTTCCTTGGATCGCTAGGATGTCTGCGGTGTTCCCTCTCTGAACGATCCATGCGCTGTTGACCGGGCGCAGCCCTCCCAGAGGGAACCGGTGGCGCGGTAGCCTTTCTAGATTTCGATCTCCGACGCTGCTCTTCAGAAGACGGGCCACAGTTTTTGCTCCGATCGCGAGAGGCATGCTTCCGGGATTCACCACCACCTGTCGATAAACCCTGGCGAGAACCATCCCTCCTCTTAGCTTTTATAGCTGAAACTGAAGCCTTATCGTCGACGGAACGCGACCGAGATCGTTTTTCTTGTATCCCACTGCCGACAAGGAGACGCACTGGATGCGTGGTAGTCTGGTTGATCGTTAGCTATCGCGCACTCGGAATAGTAGTATGAGAATAAGCCACTTACTGTAGGGTTCCCCTTGAACAAATTGCGGATCCGCTTGAGGATGTAATAGCCGCCTCCCGTGGTACTAGACCTCAGAGGGGTACCTCGCAATACTGCTGTGTGATCTTTCCGTCTCGCAGTTGAGGACTGAACTCCAGATTCAAATACATCATATCGCTTAGTTGTAGACATCCTATTGATCCGGCAAGAGTAGTATCCGTATCGCTTCGTAGTTTCTACCCGCCCTTATCTTTCGCCAGTATTTCAGTCCTGCCGAAATCCCTCTGCTTGAGCCGGCGTGTATCGAACCGTTGTATCGCTCGCAGCTTCCGTGGTAGTAGTTATCGTCGAAACAGCAATCGATTGTAGAAATAAGCCTAGAAGTTTCATCAGGCCAATGTAGTTGGTAGCTGCCTAGAAGTCTCTCTATGTCGTCTGATGCTGCCTATATTACCAGCCTGGTCCAGCACTTTTAATGTCATATAGAATGGCGATTGTTTCGCCCATTGAATGTTGATGAATCAGCGTCGACTGTTATGCGGAATTTTGACCACATATCGGTACACTTCTAAGATGAAGCCTGCTGAAACAGTGGGGAAGTTTTGTATGTAGTTCCTTTCGCTATTCCGAGCACCGGCAGTGAAGGGGAAGGCGAAGTGCAGCTTCTGTTTCGCCGTTTGCTCCGAAGCCCGCTACAGCGCTATGTACTATATCCATCGGCGAGGCTGGAGAAAAGACTTACTGTACTCAGACATGAGTTAGAGTTGAAAAACTGTGATCCTGGGTTTTCCAGAACCTATAAGGTGGAGTTGATGGAGAAGAGTTGTGATCTAAAAGAGATCGCGTTGCTATGAAGTCGTCAGGCTGCCGGGAAGTGCATAAACGCCAAGCCGATTGAAGACCCGGCGATCCGCCCTTGCCGTCTTTGAGGCTGGGAAAATCTTACTGAGGATGCTTTCAGCTTCTTCCTCAGAAAACCGCAGAAGATATGCGATACTTACACGACGGTCGTTACATCAGATCGGGGCTTTTGAGTTCCTCGGGGGAAACCATTACATGCGCAGCGCACGTCGCGTGGTCACTAACCCTGTCAGCCCTATGCGATACCCCATTCACTGGGGTCAAATCACAACACTTTACTATCATGCACACTTAGGGCCCGGATAGATTCGCACGGAAAACTAGCGTCAGTATCTCGTCAGTTCCATTTACTGCTTAGGAATGGAACTGGTACTAAATGTACTACTGCTAGCTTCAGTATGAATACAAACAGCTTGCTATCCTTAGTGGGGAAGTTAAAGCTAAGCCCTGGAGTGAGTGGATCAGGCTCTGTTGAGAGGCCAAGGCAGGGATCACGCTAATTGAAAACTTTTCACCACCATCCCAAACCCTACCTCCCTCTTCTTCTACTCTACATACACTTTACATTGCCAGCTTCAGACTCATCATGCAATGCTCCAGAACTGCAATGCCCAGGACTGGAAGGGCTTGTGATACCCCAAAGTTATTCAAGATCACAACAAGCAAAGATTGACATCACAAGATGACATTCAACATTATATAATCATTCGATTCAATCATTACAGCTGTTATGATACACTAAGTTGTTTGTGTCTACATGGAGACTTCAGCCACTATTCCACCACTACAAAAGCCAAAGGATAACAACCAAACATCAAAATACAACAACCCATTATCAAGGCCAAAATCAACAGCCCACAACCAATCATCTTGAGTAAGCCTTAGGTGAAGACAATAATCCGGGACTGGATGATGAGCATGACAAGGCATTGCCATACATGGCATAGGAACTCTAGGATCCACAGGATAAGCTGGTGGAGCCTCATAGGCCTGTCGGCTAATCTCTAAAGGGTTCGGAGAAGGTTGATGGTCAACCTGCTGTGGGGCAACAGAGGGTTCATGATCAACTTCAGTTGGAGCCTCAGAAGGCTGGTGGCCCACCTCCAAAGGAACAGAGGAGGGTTTACGGTCATGCTTGAGTTGTTGGTAGTCAAATTCAGCTTCCAGGACACGGCTAGGGATAGGAGAATTGCCCAGACCATTCTGGATATCATCAATACTGTAATGACATGGTAGTCCATCAGGGGCTACAGGTGGAACATGATGACTGGTTCAATGAGCATAACCCTGGCAAAGATATGTGGTGGCAGGACTCTCTGGAGTTGGGATTTGTTGCCCAGAAGGAAAATGAGATTGGTTATCATCAACAAGAAGAGGGTAATTGGGGTAGTCCCCATGAGTTTAGGAGTGGAGGTAGGGATAAGTCATGATGAGTGGAAAGATGGATAATGGATATGGAGGAAGGACTGAGGGATGTTAGCCTTGTTATAAGATGGTGCTTGAATTGCAATCAGGAGGCCAGAGTTCAGAGTGATGAGATATGCATGATTTTCAACAATTGAGAATAATTGGTAGATCCAAGTGGGATTATTCGATACCAGAGTCTAATGAGCACACTACCAGGCCATGATGATACAAGGGCATTTCAGATTGGGAGGTGTTGAGGAAGTGCCAGCAGGACCAGGGTGTGCCGACACACAACCTTATCCTGGTAATCATGACTGCATATGATGTGCGTACGAACTGAAGGGTCAGATAAGAGAAATCCCTCAGATCACAGAAAGGACATTGACTGGAAGTAGCAGCAAGTCAATATGCAATCACCAGGAGTCATATGACACTTGTCAGATGGCATATGCCAATGACTCATGTTACTCATGATTTATTCCAAACTGGTTTCTTACATTTATGATGTAACTGAGTCATGGAATGAGTGAATTATGAGGTCATCGGACAGAGAGTCTGCTGAGGCTATGGATCAGAATTGGTCCACTAGGACTTGGCACTGTTCTATATAGATACTCAGAATTCTCCCATTGACTTCTCATCATCATCACAGTCGCATATCACTGAAACCCCAGGCTTACGACAACACGTGAGCCTAATTGATTATTCCACCATAATCAGGGTGAACTTTTAGTTTATCTTATCAATATACTTTGTACCTGCCTTCTCCCACCGAACCTTGCTTATCAATCCTCAATCAATAATGCAAATCAAGTGATCTCCTAGTGCCATGACTAACAATCGTTCTTAGTAAGTCTTTACTAAGAAAGTCAAACTCTTTATGCTCTGTTGGGTGCCGGTTTTACCCCCACCCGTTACAGGGCTTTATCTGTGGGTTTTCAAGATTTGCCGTGATTCTGAAGATGCAGGTGTGGTGATGACTTGATATATGTAGAATAGATTATTGGAAGCATTGGCTTTGATTGCGGGGTGTGGAGAGTGCATAGATTCACAGTGTGCAGTATGGGTGTGGATGGGGTGTGGTTGTTGGTTCATGAGTTGGGCGAAGTTTGGTGAAAACGGAGAAGAAATATACCTCTGGAGGTCAGTTTCTTTTAGTGCCATTCCGGAATTGTTTTATTATGGACAATTGTGGATACAAAAGTCATCTCTTAGCGTGATGGATGAAAACATTGTCACGGACCGATTTTCATTTTTGGTGGCGACGGACACCCATCAGTTTGAATCCATCCAGGCCCTTATCCGCAAATATTGGACAATCAACTACAGATCTCTTTGTACCAACCCATGGCGAATGAACTATGTTATACCCCATGGCCCGATCAAAACACAAAACTCCAATTTATTATCCCTATCTCCCACACCACATATCTCCATAATATCACTTAATACTTTTCCCTCTCCTAGTATCCCACTCCCATGGCCATCTCCCTATTTCTTTCCCCCTGTCTTATCCGTAACCCCCACCAACCTCTGCCCCACCCCCCTCTTCTCCAACGCCCCCCGAACCTCCTTCTCCATACTCCCCTGCACCGCCACCTCCATCAGCCCCGGCTTCAACCCCTGAGCCTGCCCCACAGTAGCAGCACCCGCACAAACTCTTTGCAACTCCTCCGCCATCTGCTTCGGATCCACCCCAAATGACTCCAACCCTATAATCCTAGTCACCGTCTTCCTTCCTTGCCGCTTCTCCATTATGATCTCAACCTTTGGTGCTGCTCCTGACTTGGGTTTTGATACTTCCCCTGAAGGGGTGGTGATACGATGGTAGGGAGAACAAGATTTTACCAACCGCTCGGCGAGAAGGTCGCGTTTGTAGACCCCACGTGCAGAGGCAAGGTCTTTTTCGTCCGCCGGGGTGGAAAGGAAGAAGGAGTTGCTAAGAAGGGGGTTTAAGGTGATTAAGCGTTTATTGTTTGGATTGGCGAGTTTGTTGGAGTCGACGTAGGTGTTTAGCATAGTTTTGAGGTCGGCGGAGGTGTAGAAATCTTTGGTTCTACAGCGGGAGGGGGTTAGTCAGCAGAATGTAGATGGGTGATATGGGATGATGATGGTACGAACCCGGCTCCGATTTCTTCGAAGAATTTAACTCCCTTTCCGTTGGGGCGGTATAACGCTTCTACTTTTACGGTTCCTATCTTTCCCTGTTCCCCCTCCGCTGCACCCCCGGATCCTCCAACCTTCTCCTTAGGTGCTTCTGGTAGCTTATACTTCTTGAACGACTGCGCCTCAGGATGTTCCCAATTCACTTCCAACACCACCACCTCCCCCCCATTCCTGGTCTTGGTATTAACCAACATCTTCCCCTGCAACATCTTCAAAAACTTCGCAATATTCTTCCAACTAGTTTTCTTCAGCACCAGGCTAGGATGTACCTGAGACTGTAGATAATTATGAGGAGGAAAATGGCTTGCAGGTGGTAAGTAGGGGTGTACCAACTTCTCCACAAACGCCGAGGAAGTAAGCGGGAAATCCAATGCCTCCGGATTGCTAGCAAGAGTCTGCAACCCAAACAGTAGAGCGGCGTAGAAAGCCGCATCGATTTCTTTCGTCTCCAACTGGCGAATCTCCTCCTGCCCATCATCGACCTTTGCCGCCTCCTTCGTCTCCTCCATCTGGGCTTTTTCCTTCACCTCCAACCCCGCCAATTTCTCCGCCATATTCCCATCAACCCCCGCCTCCCCTTCACCCGGTACCTTCAACGACTCAGGTACCTTCCCCCCTCCTCCACCCCATTTATAAACCTCATCCCCCACCCAATGCAGCACCCTAACCGCCCTCCCCCTTTCCCCCTCCACTTCATGCAGCGCACTAACATCAACCTCACAAACCCCCACCGCGACCGCCACTTCCGGCCTACGATAATCCGCCACCCCGACTAATGCCCCCAGTTTCGCCCCCTCTGGAAAAGGTGCTATAAGTCCCGGAATCATTAAATCCGCACCATCACTGATACGTTCAATAACATAACCATTCGTAACCAGAATCGGTAGCAGGGTAGGGTTTGCCCAGAGTGTATAACAAGTTGGGAATAGCTCTGGAATGTGGCGGTCGATTTTTACCCATAATGGTCGCTCTTCAGAGTCAGGGTGAGGCCCGAAGTAGATCACACCGTTTACAGGAGCAAGATCAGGCCCGTGGGTCGTAGTGAATTTACCGGAGGAGGTACCGTCGGGGAGAAGCAAATTGCGGACGGTGGCTTCGGGGATACCGGTGGGGTTGTAGGAGAGGGAGGAGATTATGGATTGGGCGATTTTGCGGCGGTCGGAAGAGCGGAGGGAGGATTGGGGTTTGACCTGGGGGTTTGAGTTAGTGGGGTTGTAGATGCGGGAAGGGGAAGATGTACGGAGGGCTTTTTCTTGAACATGTTTGCTTCTTGGTGGTGTCCTAAAGTCGGGTATCGTAAGGGAGGGATTGATCTGTTAAAGAGCGGTCTTCTTCGGTGTTTGTATTCGTCCAGCCGTCGTCGGCGTCGGGTTCGGAATTGTAATGTTCTCAATGTGGAACGAGACACGGCCAGTTTGATTTCCGGTCGATGTTGGCGGTGTTGGCGGGTATGTCGCGGTACGCGATGACGCGACACACGTGACTCTCTACAAGGATCCCAATTTATCGACTGGGATTATGGAAGTCCACGGGCGGTTCGGGAGAAAGCGAGAAACCCGGTGAGCTGGGCGGGGCGGCGCGTTTGTATCGGATCGGAGGGGTGGAGGCAGAGGTGTTACGGGAAAGTGTTACTCCGTTACGGGAGGGTGTTTACGGGGAGGCACCGGGCTGCTGTGAGCAGGTGAGGAAATTCCTGTTTCTCTTGCACTGCTTCGCTTTTTATTCACTTTCCAATCGGACCCACGAAGCCTCATTGTCTGTGCAACGTCGCGTGCATTGATTGTCATAAAGCTGCATGCCGGATTACGCACACAACCATACAACCATTCTCACAGGATTTTTCCAAGATTTTTGAAAAGCAGGAAAGGAACCAAGAGATGAGAAGATTCGCCTCACAGTCTATCATAGTACAAATGGCACAAATGACAACAAAAAATAACACCCAAAGACAAAAAATGAGAACAAGTAGAATCATGCAAACCCAAAGAAATATACAAAAAAAAAGAAGTAACAACCAAGTCGCTGTAAACAACTCTAGTAGTACATGTGTTATCGCTCAAACCAGCAACCAGCAATCAGCAACCAACAACGACTTAAACCAACAACTCCTTCACCTCCTTCTACTTCTTCTACTTCTTCTTCGGCTTCGGCTTCGCCTTTAACATATAGTCCAACTTTTATACCGGCTTCTCCAGCTTAGCGATCTTCGAGTCCGGCTTTTAGTCAATATCTATCGTAGGGTGTAAGTATCCAGTAATTTACTGCTGGACCTTCTCGTCGGCGGCAGCACGGCGGGCGGCCAAACGCTTCTCCTCAGCCTCGACCATGTCTATAAATTCATTAGCATCTCATTCATATTGCAGTAGATCGACCAAACACACCCTTCCAAAGATCCTCTCCCTGGTAGTGCTCACGGTGGACTCTAGCAGGAGCATGGGCGGGGTCAAGTTGCCTCTGCTTCTCTGCCTCCTTAGCCGCCTTCGCATCACTCAACTCAAACGCCGCGGTAGCGACAAGAATCATCAACGTCAATCCCTGAGCATAAACACGAGCCTGCACCAACTTCTGGGCAGTGGTGAGGTATCTATCTCTGCTGACATACCACCAAGCTCCGGCCATTGACGCAGCCCAAGAGCTAGAAACAATAGTATATCTGTACTCCTTTCCAAGTGCCATCGCCTTCTCCCAATTGGATCTGTTCGCCTGCTGCTCCGCAAGCAATCTCGAGGTGGTGTCCTGGTATCTGAGGTTCTCATGTCTGGCCGCCTCATATGCACGGGAGTAACGATCGGCTTGGATAATGGAGACGAAAGTTGCAACGGAGGTGACGTAGAATGCACGGAATGGCAAGGTGAGCTGTTTAAAGAATGGCCAGCGTTTATGAAGGATCAAGGCGGATCCCAATCCGGCTCCGAGACCGACGAGACCTCCGGAGATACCACCGCGGAGAACAGCGCGGTAGTGCTCGTCTTCTTCTTCTTTGGTGAGAATCTTCATTGTGGGTGTTGTATTCGGGGTGGTTGTAAGTTGAAAGTTGAAAGGTAAGTTAGAGGGTTGCAACGCGGGGATTAGAGGTTACTTATTTGTTCCGAGGTGAAGGGTTGTAGGGTTGGATTGGTAGAAGTTGAGATGACGCTAGAAATCGTCACAAACTAGGATTAGTCAACATTTGGTGCGGTGCGGCTCCTTCCTTCCCGGAAAAAAGTGTCAAGAGCCGGATGTCGTTTTGGAAGCTTGGTTTTCGCTGGTTGGCGATCGTGACAGGGGGAATTATTAGGTTCTTTTTCGAATTGTAATACTTGTCTTCTCTTTAACGAATCCCGTAACGTTTATTTTGTGTCAAGTCCGAAATTCTCGCGGTTTTTCGCAGAGAGCCCGGGTGTGGTCTGACAAAGTCAGCAAAGTGGGCAGATCGATGAAAATGAGGCTCCGCCACTTGCGCAGCCAATGCAATGACAAAGAAGAAACCAACAATCGGGTGGCACGATTACTATTCGGGGGATGGCCATAGGAACCATCGACAAATAACTCACTCTCGGTCCGGAGAATATTTCCGGAAAGCTTTTCATATGAGCTGTACGGTTGTTTTTTTGAAACGAAAAATTTAGAGCAACGGTTGGCAAAATCATCGCTGTTCATAGCTTCTACGGCTTGCTAGGTCTGCTGTTGTGTTGGGTCCACGGGATCAATTCGGGTTCTCTTGTCACCGGTGTGCTGATCATGCTCCGGCTGCGGACTCTGAGGGTCCCGAAAGTGGTGTGACAAACGACGTCACGAAAATCCGGTGACATCCCTGTGCCTTCCTTGTGAGCCTTGTTCCCAATAGGTCCAAGTTCGACACCGTCTAAATCTAACAGACAGTCGCCAGCTGGGACGCGGGATGGAACGAAGCAGAAACGAGAACCAAAAGGTCTTCAAGCGCACGAAAATCATCGGGTAGCTTAACGGGAGGCCCCATGATCTTGATAATCTTGATTATCTAAGGGAACGGAAAGCATTTTTCACTCTTCAATCCTTTTGTTCCATTCGTTCGACCCGAGTTCTTCATGAACCTGTTTTATCTCCGTACCCGTCCGTTAACAACGAACGCCTGTACTCATCACAATACAGACGCCCTAAACGCGGACCGTATGAATGATTGACCTGACCCTGCTTCTCGAAGCCCAAAGCTGGCTAGGGCAATGGCGAGCGATTCCCTGGGAATTCGCAATGAGGAATTCTGTGGTCCGGACCGCTAAGGAGCGTTAGGGGACCAAAATGTAGAGCTCTAGACAGCTCGGTTACTGACGCCACGATGGGCGCAAGGAGGTGTAACAATGGGAACCAATGGGGGAAGAGGGAAATAAATCAAGCCTACGAGAGAAAGCGAAGCAGCGCGAAGGAAAGCTTGAAGCTCTCTCCAGCAGTAGATAGGCGGTGCTAGGAATAGACAAATCGAAATAAACCCAAAGAAATAGTAATCAAGGGAAACATAAAGACTCCGGTTTCCTTCAGCTCCGTGACGAGTTTTCCACGGAGCACTTTTCATTTTTCGTCTCGGCCCCGAAGCATCTCATCGCCTCGGAGAACCCTCGGAGAGTATTCGCAAACTTTTCGCCATTTGGGATTTCCGAACTCCTCAAATTCCCGAATAGTGCTCATGAATCATGAGACCAGCTGCAGCTCATTATTACTCACTCTATTCGCCCTTCGCCACCCACCATTCACTAAACGCCTCTGTAGATATGGCTGATATGTAGAGGAACATAACCAACAACAGCATTCTCAAAATCCCATCCGCACCCAAAGCGTCTGGACGGACGTACGGATGCCGTGCAGCGGCGGACTAAAACAGAGACGCTTAGCTTAGAAGGAGATCTCTCGATCTTTGGTGTCCTGAACATCCTAGAGCATCCTAGAGCCCTAGCTTAATAAGCTCTAGCTACATACACTGCTTATTAAGACCCGTTCCGACTACTCCCCGCTACCACTACGATTTTCTCCGATGCCTGCCGGTGATTTCCGCTGTCACCCTGCCAGGCCCCTGCTAGTTAGGTGCGGTCATTGTGCAGGCGATGCGAACTGCGCGTGAACTAACCCGTCTACTCTAAGCTGGATGCGTACCAGGTCCCCACCAGTGTTGCAGGGTTTGGCTGCAGGGCTGAGGAATCCGGAGGAAGAAATGAAGCTGAAGTTTGAAAAAGTTTAAGATCACAATCTGTTGTGGCTGAGCTTGTTCAGGACCCACCTTCCACGTTGCGGAAGCCTAGTGCTGCACTGCGAGTAGCTAGCGGGCTGCTGTCAGGGACCTCTAGAGGTAACCTTGATGGTCAGTGGTCACTAGCGAGCGCGATGTGTACACGACCACCGAGCGACCTACAACAACTTCCCGCTTGACAACTAGTGGAGTTCTTAAGGAATAACAAGGTGGCAACGAGCATCCAGGATTTCTTTGACGAGATGGCGATCATCCGGGATTTCGTTGACGAGACTTGGCCTACCCCATCTACTCGTGATGTATGCACAGACAAGATAGAGCACGAAGAAACCAACTGAGGAAAGCGAGAGCATATTTGCGCATGAAGTAGTTTACAATCAAGTCGACTAATTTATTCAGTCGCTATTTAACCACTCTCTACGGCGTCGTACCTCCGTCTCCCGTAGTCACACGTCTTCCACCTCTTCTTCCATCTTTGTGGTCTTTACTGCGGGGGCATTCTCAGATCAACATTTTGTTTCGGCATGACTTTGGACCTTGCTTTTTGTCTCGGTATCTTGTTCTATCTCGCCTGGTTTCCGTTGCTGTCGATAACCATTGTCTCCACGTTTCCTTGCTGTATCGGGTCTTGCAACTCTGCTCAACACACGCTGTTTTTGGGACACGACATGTACCCTTAAGGGTTGTCTACTGTTACTAGTTACCAGAAGGACAGAACAGAAATTGAGCTATATCGTTGTCAAATTCTCTACCAAGCATCACCGGAAAGAATCACGACGCTCGGAAAAGGTTCGAATTTCGATCTCGGACACAGGTTTATGATTCATTGACTGATATGCTAGCTTTTACACACAGTCCTCTACACCTCCGAAATTTAAAAACGCAGAAACGGAAAGCAGATAGGTACAACTTGAACTTTTCTTGACCGATGTGATTTACCACAGAACTACTCATCTACCTCATCTGCCACAGCTGTTGGATACCCGCCAAGTTTAAGCTCAAAATCATACGGCGCAAGGTTTATATCAAGCTGAGGAAGTGTACGCCAACTCTCATAGTAAGTACTCATTAATCGCTTTGTCCACCCTCCTCAAGTTTCAAAGTCTCCCTAACCTTCATCAGACACTTTCCCAACAGGTTCAATCCCCATTGATCTCTCTTCTCTTCTGGTTTTTGCTGCGTTGTGAACCCAATACCCCAAATCCTATCTCTTGCGCTCGCCTCAACAATCTCTCTTTCACCAGTCCCTTGCAGTAAATCCTTCAACCCATCTACCTGCGAAAACTTGAGGTAATTTCCCATCTCCACAATATTCTCCCGCTCCCTTTCCCAGACATCATCAGAGAACCCCGGGATCTGTCGACCAAGCTTCTTGATGCTGGCAGGGTTGCTATTAGATAGGATCTTGTCACAGATGGGCGAGCCGGGAGCAAACAGCAATGCTTTGCGGTGCATCATGTACTGCTCGGTGCTAGTGTAGGTAATACCGGAGGTTGGGCACTTGAAGGTGCATGGGTACCACTGGGAGAAGGGTGCATAGGTGTCGCTGTGGCGGGCGGTGTAAAAGTAGAGAGTGCCGCTTTTACTACCGCTCTTGGCGACGGAGCTGGATGGGGAAGCCATGATTGTAGATCCGGTATCTTCAGAGGTAGATGCCATTGATTGAGATCTTGTGGTTGGTGACATGTTATGGATAGAGGTGAGATCTGGTAAGTATTCCGTGCGGTTGTTCCGTTGGGTATTAGGTTCGGATGGATGCTGATGATATGGTTAACAGATAGGAGATGATAGCCAGTTTATATGGACATTCTACGTCTGTGATCTTCTTCTTATCAGAGTCAAGGCAATCGTACATCTGAGACACCTTGATCGATGTCTCGTATTGTCAGCCACATCAATCGCGCTTATTACCGGTACAGATGTGGATATAGTTTCGCTTGTATGACTCGAACGGCCAGCGCTGATTGTTGCTATATATATTAGAATATGACTACTTCACCGGTATGTATGGTGGAGTCATCGCTGCAGCTCATCGGTGATGCCGGGGTTGTAGGGCTGACAAGGTTACAGAATGAAGCGCGCTGCGCGTGCATACTAGTGCTTGGGGTTTACCCTAGCCTAGAAACCTAATTACTCGCCGGAGAGACGACAGCAGGGCTGATTCACGAAGTATAAGTTATGAGTATGTAGCGTTGGTGGACAAGATCATCTCAGGATACCTAGGCACGGGAAGTAAGCTGCGCGGAACCGACAGTCTTGGCGCTCACTCCCGTCATTCCGCTCGCAACTGGTACTGCACTGACATTGCAACTTACAATGGCACTTCATGAGTCGAATACCAAACGATGGCGCGAAACCATCCGCTTCTGTAAATAATATACCACCGCTATACGCCGAATATCATGCCACGTTTGGGCCGCCAGGAAGGCCTCCGACAAACGCATCAAACGAGATTATGCACTTTCTATCCATGGCTGTCTCCCGAGCCATGCACTTTACATGAAAGTATGTCCGAAATTCGAATTTCCCTGATCCCGAAACTTCATACCCATGCCGGCCACAGTGCCGTCCTGTTATCTGATAAGCAAGTGGCACAGTTTTCCCATTATTAGTTGGTAGCTACCCGTTTCAGGAAACACAATATAGAGGGGGTTTGTATTTCACCCCACCACCCACTTCAAGAAGGAGAGGAATGTTCCTACAACACCTTTGAAAGTGAAGGAACAAACGAACCAAAAGCTTTACTATCAGCTCCATCATGTCGACCAACCCCACCTCTTCACTCTTCGTCGTACTGCTGCCTGAAGGAACATCGATCGCTTTTGAATGGGCCAAGAGATACACTGGTGTGGCATCCATGATGGGAGTTTATAGCCACTGCGAAATGGAGCTTGTTACGACCTATGTCCCTTCCTATACTACACTTCCGCATCACCAGACGAAACGAGCGAAATAAAACGGCAAAGCGACAAATCATCGGATAAACCTACATCTTTGTCTTGCGCCCTTGTTTGTTTTTAACGTCGACGAGAGGCCTATCATGTCCAGCAGTTCCAACAGCAAGCGCCGGATGCATCGTGATCGGTCTATCCGAGACGGCAAAGAAGGAGATGGCCGAGGGGAGGGGGATAGAGAAGGATTAGCTACAGAAATTTCTCGGAGGTCCAGAAGCCCAACGACCGATACCGGAAGTTCATCATGCCGGTGCAAGAGTAAGCGGACGAAGCGACACAAGGAACGCCTGGTACATATAGACAACAAAACCCTTAGCCCCTACATTATAGATGAATCAACGTCGTAACTAGCATCGGCACGGAGTTATCGCAAAGAGAGGAGATCCGTCGAAGGTGGCCAGCCAGAGGATAGTCAGTTCGATGCTACAAGCTGCAGACGTGCTGAGAAATGTGAGAAGGAACCTACCGAAGAATATCGATGGAAGCTGACCGTTGTGAATAGGACCCCGCGACGCAAAACATCTTTATTCCTGACAGCAGAGATCTCGGCCGCCTCCAAAGTACATCATACGCCGATGAACGATACAACGACGGCATCGCACAGGTCTTTAGAGCCTTGCCGTACCCTGCTAGCAGCTGCTTCGTCGACATTGTAAGTGTGACTCCCGAGCCTCTCACTACACCTACGACAAATGAAAGCAAGAACGAGCGTTCCACCAACGATGATCTTTTACATGACCAGTCTCTTGTTTCTCAGACCCCTTGTTTCCCTACACATTGTTATCTTTATCCTAAGTCATCTGCTTCAGTTGCCACACGTGTGCAACTCAAGGACTTACCAACGACTACCCCATTCGAGACAAAGGACTGTACCCTCTGTGATGAGGAGCTCACGAGGGTAGCTGGAAATATACTAGCTACATACGCAGCAAAGGACGCAACTGAGATCGCAACTGAGGCAGAAATGAAAAAGAAATTTATTTTCGTCTATTGTCTTGGTCTTCGGCGCTATAAGACGCTTACTGTTCGGAGCTATACAGCCTTTTACTGGTCGGATCAATATTGGTGTACGTCCTCATCTTCTCAAGCACCCAGTGATTCAATATCCTATTCAACCACTCGTTTCTCAGCGCCACACTCTACCTTCTGCGCCTGTCACTCATTCAAGTGCTACTCCCGATGCGAAATGCGAGGACATACAAAACGCTTCTGCACGAACCGCCGACGCAGTCACTGCAACGATAGAACCAGAAAGACAACCCTCCGCCACAATACCGATTGTTGGAAAATCCACTATTGACCCTCCGGCGAAGAAATTCAATGAATATGAGAAACCGCTGAAAGCTATCTCGGTATCAAAGGAGGCGGAGATTTCTACAGTTAACGTGAAACACGCTGAAGGGAAAGGGAGAAAGCGACACTGGATGCGACTAAAGATTCAGCGAGAGGGTTAAGATTGACAAATTCGAAGAAAGAAACTGATGAGCAGGAGATGAAGAAGGCGACTACGGAGACTGAAGATAGGGGGTGTAATTTCCAACCGAATAAGGAGAATAGTAAAAGGAGCCAGATGGACAAGGCAACATACCCAACAAACATCATGGAGGACCATCTATCCTGTCCAAATCCACAAGTTTACGAATATCTAAAGCGATGCTACCCCCAATGCATGGTGTTCTTTACCCCTGAATTCGTGTGTTGTCACCACTCCGATCCGTATTACAGATACCCCGACTGTTATTGGAACATGTATTGCCACCTATGGAGACATCCTCCAGTCTTCACGAAGATTTTTGATCCGCAGTTCGACACAGGCTTCAGCCATCAATATAAATCATCGCCGCATACCCTCTCAGATCAAAGTAGGGTTAACGTCCCTTCACCCCCCAGGGCAAGCCTCTTTCCGCGCTATCAAGTGATGACGACGCCACTCCTCATAACGGCAACACTTTGGCATCGCATCATGATTATGATGCTTTGAGACAGCACCATAATCATGCGAACAATGACAACCCGGTTCACACCCGGGCATCACCGACCGCTGCCAATTATTTTAACCCTCTTCAACCGTTGAACTCATGCTTCTCGCCTTATGTTCCTATTGCTGACCATACCGGCCATAACCCACTTTTCAACGAATGTAGCCCTTCATGCCCTCGCCGTCGATCTCGGGGGCAAGGATACGATCCACGCGAAAAAACTAACGAACCCGTGGTCAATCTCAATGTTGAGGCAGTGTAGACCGAGATTCGGTTTTCAGAATTACGGTATCGTGCTCAGAAGAGACTAGCCCTGATGCATCATCTAAAATGCTGCCTACTGAGGATGAAATCAGCCATTCCCAACCCCGAACCGAGGGAGTTGAATTTGCGGAAGCCCAGCCAGTAGAGACAGTGCAGAAAGTGGAGCCTCTTCCGCTATCACGGCTTCTTACTGTACTATCCGCTCATTATGAACCAGTGTCCGAAATGCAGCCCGTTGACCTAGAGACTGGAAATATCCATTCAAAATCTATATCTTCCCATCCAACATCGCCCAAACCGAATGACGATGTGGTTTCTGTTCTGGATACTGAGGTCGGCGACTATTTTACCTGTGTGGATGGCTATGATTCCGACGCTACTAATTTTCGCTCCTGCTTAGCATCTCCATACAATACCGGATCCCCTAATTCCTTATCTGATGCTGGAGATGGCGAATATACTCGAGCACCGTCTCTTCTGCTATCAGACGGTGAGACTGAGGATGAGATAGAGTCCATCGCCGCTCCTGTTTTGGAACATTCAGTCGTGAATGGCACTGATTTCAGCAATGCCAAAGCATTAAAGAAGCGGAAGGATATCACCGATCCAGAGTTGGTGATGGTGGCTGGTGCCAAGGGCATGCCGATTCCCCGCGATTCCGCAGACTCGCCTAAACAGTCCCAGTTTGATGAACCACCAGGTCTGCCATATTCAACTCGGGGTGATGACAGTGAGCCCGTCGTTCACGTTGTGAACTCCAGTACATCGGATCCACCTTACTTGGAATGTGGCTGCTTACAAAAACCACCAAGATGCAACCAATAAATCATTAAAACATCAGTATGATCACCGAGGCTAGTTGATCCCAGCAAGACCATCTCTTTCAACAGATGAACCTGGGGAGAAGGATACACCTATGGCCACTGCCGATCAAACTCGCGACCACAGTCCCGTGAAGACTGTTACAAAGGGAACTGCGGGTTTACCCATCCGTCCAATGATTCGCCGCAAGAGCCTGAGCGCAAGGATTCCGGTGGTAACGCCGACATCTGGTATTATAAGCTCTGGGGGAGATGGAGTGATGAATCGTTTAGCCGATTTTCTCAGGAGATAAAGTGCTTTGGGGGATATAGGTACGTGGGGACTTTTTAGTGATTTTTCTTTTCCTTTCTCATGATTTATCTTAAGTCTATCGTAGGATAGTGGTGGTATAAAACGAAAACTTAGATTAGTAATTTAGTAACTCGTGAAATAATAAATATAAAATCATCTCTGTTGTTGGTACCATTTTGCAGCGAGTGATGTGGGTACAGCTCATAGTTCAATCGTGATAGCCTATGCTCGAAGTTGCTCGATAAAGGCTTAAATGAAAACATAGAGACAATCTTCGCCAAAAGCCGCAACAGCGGGATGTGTACATGCCAATCTGACCGCCGTCACACCTCCATCAGAACCCGTAACTATTGGGATTTCATAAGTGATAAACGATGACGTCAAAGGTACTTATCTTAAAAGCCCTTGCTACGGCTCATGCAGTGTCCATCAGCATTCTAGCAACCGAAACATTCCACAAACCCTTAATTACTCGACATCTTACATATGTATACGACTTCCTGGCCTTGTTGGCTCACTCCTGCAGCCTTGCTAAGCCCGCATGCCGGAGCCCGAATGTTCGCTTTCAGTCATTGAAAATGGTAATTAATGCAGCAATTCGAGGGTACAGGCCGGTACAGAGCATTACCTAGGGATATACCACGTCATTGACCCGGTATAGGCTCAAGCCTTCAACCCAAAAAAAGGCGTCCGAGTGATCGGTTATGGCAATAATAATAATCTTTCATTTCTGTATGCAACCTTAATGGTTATGACAGTCGTAATTTCTATTACATTTTCCCCGAACTTAATCCAACGCTTGTCTATACCTAAGAAGGCATAGATCAGGTAAGCGGGGTTACTCTTGACACATGTCAAGTACCCTTTCACTGCAGAGAGTGACTACTTATCCTGAGCACCGGGTAAACCTCCTTTGAGGGCAAACCCCGGTAACCAAGAGACACCTGTGAGAGCGACACGGGATTCGAACCCGTTGGCTTTGCGCAGTTGCAGGGATTCATACCACTGCACCAAGATGCAAGGACTACTACCAATACACTACTGGGGCCGTCCCCGTGATCGGTCATGGTGCTTTAGTTATCTAAAAGGCCCTTTTTAAGGTCCAGCATCCATTGGCGAAACGTTTCAATGACAAAACCTCTCAATCTCTCCGTCTCCTAAAAATACCCGGTTATGTTGGCTCACTCTTCCTAAGCCCGTATGCTGAAGCCCGAAAGTTCACTTGGAGTGGGAAACATATTATATATCGATTCGATTCATGCAGTCATCCGAGGGTACAAATCGGTACGCAGCGTTGCCTAGCGATAGGCCACATCATTGACCAATTACATGGGGCCAGCCTTTCTATAAGTTAGACGCTTTGAATCCATGCGCTTAACATTGCCCTGCACTTAAATAACTGACAATAACCCATAAAGGAGCGAAACCACTTTTCATTTCTCGACACACCTACAACAACCAACCGCTCTAAAAAGATAAATAAGAAATGCCACAAAGATGGTATGTACCCTGGCGCTCTTTAATTACCAACAACGAAATCCAGAATTTATTAACGAACCAATAGGAGAAAATGAAACAGTTTCTTGTAAGCTACCTACTTCCCATTCTATGCTTTCGCAGCCTTGTACACCCGCCTTGGTCCTTTACTAACTTCAATTCAGAAACGCAAGCACTCTAAGGGCAAAGATCCAGAACAAACCGCCCCTCAAGAAGAGAACCTTACACAGAGACAACACGAATGGATGCTCCCTGCCAAGCCGGGACAGAAATGTCCACGCCATAACGATATCATAGACTTCGGAGGCTACTACGGGATTACTGGTGCAACAGCAAAGGCATTAGGTCTACTCAGGGATTCTGCTACTGGATCATCGGCAAATGTCAAGTCGGCTTCTCGATCCAGTACCTCTGCAAGTTCGGCAAGCATGACGCCTTTGAGCGCTACTTCGAAGACAACCCCCGCACCTGCTGCACCCAACGCTTCTAATACTCAACACTTGATGAGTGTCACCATACCACCTCGTATATCTAGCATCACTACAGGAAAGATGCCTTCGAGAGCTGGTCCGAGTACGCCGGCGATTGCTAAGGCACCACCTCCATCATCAGTGAACGATAACAAGGCCTCGACAGAGACGAAGTCAGTGAAGCCAGTGAAGCCAGTGAAGCCTCCAGTTTTAGGCAACGAATATATAAGGCAGATGGATGCTAAACTTCAAGCACAAAATAGCGCTGGAGCTAAGAAATGATGATGGAGGAGATTGTATTGACGATTGAGTTTGGATGATACGTTACTGGCTCGTTGAAATTGTTTTTGAGCGTTAGTATGATAAGAAAGGATTTAGTGAGAAATTGATTGTTTTTTTTTTAGTACCTCGGAAGATAGATGTGTATGCGTGTAAGGTGGGCACTAAACTTGACAATTCGAGTGATAGCTGTGACTAAGAGCACATTCATGGTGATCAAGTGTCCGACCTACAAAAGTCGAGGTTTTAATCACAATACTACAATTTAAAGTGAAATGTTTTGTTTTATGACGAATACCTAACCGTGATGTATAGGTACCCAGTATGGTTTCGGAATAACTGGCCAGTAACTAGCTAGCCAGTCATTCTATGTGTTTATTATCATGCCGAACCTATCACAGCAAGCTTTCGAATTCGTGACCTGTCCCGGTCACATAATGGAATTGCATTACACAAGAAGGCTTAGAAAAGGCATACATAGCTCGACATCTATAAATAATCAAGGTGTTGTCATATGACCCGCGAACTGGTTCATTTTCCCATCATCACTCATCATTCCAACGTCAGCAAGCAATCCTCACAAACAAACCACGAAAAATTACCAAAATGCAAAACATAAAGGTTAGCCTCAATCTTTACGTTATCTACAGCATCTACTAACATTATATACCACTAAAAGCTGTTCGGATTGACCGATGCAAAATACGCGGAATCCAGAATACACCCCGAATCTTCCTCATCCAGAGACGAGATCTTCAACATTTCCCCTCCTCCACACTTTAAAACCTTTTACAACCCTACGAAATCTTTTCAGCGCTTTCATCCTAGGAGGACTACATCAACTTCGTCGCCCGATGAGCGCAATATCTATGAGATGTTTCCGTATAATTGGGCCATGCCTCATAAAAGAGTCAGAAAACTTCAATATGGAACATCCGATTTCGACAGTTTTACATTACCTCGTTCAACGGATGCAAAAATGGTGATTGATGCCAAATATGAATCACAACGGAATGGCTATGAACAGGATATACCTAACCTACTATGGAAGGTTGTTTCCATTGATGACGTCGAAAACATCGAAGAAATCAAATTCGACGATGCCGCACGGCCAAGACGCGCGAAAGTTGTCAAAGCTCCCTCTCGCGAAAGCCCCCGGAACCGAAGTTTCAACCGGTGTAGAAGAGGTTTACAAAGTCGCTGCTCACATGTCACTCAATGAATTCGATATTACTAATGTGACAGTGTCACGATCCTCAGAGAAAATCCAAGGTATGTAACTAAAAAACGTCACTGTCGAATTTTGAGATCGCTAACAGTTTGTATCATAGATTGTAGTTGTTATACGATTTTTTGATGTCTCCCTCGATGGATAGCTAGTCGCGGGCAACTGGAAAAGAGTTATAAGTTATGAAGGATGCCTCGCGATGTATATCAGATTTGTCTACGACTTTAAATAACCTAATTATGTTTTCCAAAGCGAGCGCGGCAGGTTCCAGGCGTTCGGCTTTGTGTTGATCATTGCAGTCCTCTCCCTGGTTGATCAAGGAGGTTCAGAAATATACTCTTTCGACCCCTTGCATTCAGTTTAATTTCTGTTCTCCTTCTTTTTGTTCTCAGAATTTGAGTTGTTTGGTCGTTTAGATAACTTTCCAGCGTTCAATCTTTGTGTGTCATGAATTCTCACCTAGGTTCCGCCAAGCATACTCGAGTTGAATACCTTCAGCGGTGGTAGGCGGTCATGGTTATTCATGATTTTCCTTTCGTCCTGACAGACGCGTAAATACCATGAAGTGAAAGTGCAGACCGCGCTCTCGAGGGCATGTATGACACGTGTTTTGTGCATGGAAGATTGGGATGACCGGCTCATGGATGAGCTATATATTCGATGGGGTTTGGCATTAGTGGTCGTCATGCCCTTTCAATGCCTTCAACGTTGTTCTGAACCTATGTAACTTGCGGAGGAGGGGGTCATTCTCGCAGTACCTTACAACCGTACTAACGTCTCTACACTTCAAGCTTATACACGAAATACCACAAAATGGTACGTATAGAATGTCACTGCCGAGATTGGAACATGTGTTTGCTAACTGCCTCTCACAGGAATATATCAAAGAGTGGAAACGAGCGAGGAAGGTAAGTTTTGCTGCTTCCCGCAGTTTCAAAAGAACGCAACAGGTTACTAACTTGAACAAGCTCAAGACAGATAATTCCGTGGTAGTCGGTACCGACGGGATACAGCAGTCTGCTCCAATCCCGACCGCCTTTGAACGGATTGCCAAAGTAGCATCTAAGCTTAATTGTCTGCGAAATGGTTTGACCGATAGCGATTCCGACGAAGAGTCCATTGCGCGCAAACCGAGGAAGTTGAAAGGACCCACCGCGACTAAGACAGGAAATAAAGGCACACAGCCCAACGTAATAGTCCCAGATGCCGGCCCTTCCAGAGTACCAGGGAAACAGTTCCATACCCCAGAGGGAGAACCCCTAGGTAACTCACACAGTATGCCCTCTCTAGTAATAAGCCTTGATAATAACCTACAGCAGTGAGTATTGTCCGAAAGGTTGACCAAAACGCCCTGCCACCCACATTACGGCTTGTCCCACGAACGCCGTCGGCACCGACGTCGAAGCCGTCATATGCTTTCCGAATCCTCTTGCCATCGGGCCCATTACGTGTCGAACAAGAACAATCATCGTCAAACGCGCAAAGAGAGAAATCAAAATTTCCGTCCCAGTACCCTTTAGCGCTGATCAAAAGGACGCCAACCCGGCCGGTACTCGCGGATGCAAAAAAAAAGTAGCCATCATACAATCCTCGTCCGCTCCAAATCTCTTTGCTAATAGCCAACAGCGTCGGAAAGATTCCGCTACAATACAGCAAGACAACACAGGCCCAGCAGACTTTGCGAAGCAATTTCTGTTGACGAGGTGAAATTTGAAGCAGAGTCATTTCAAGAAAGAAAGCCCAAGAGGCCGGCATATCAAACTAATTCAGAGCTCGTCTATGATCAAAGCAATCGCTATGTTGTATCGAAACTCATCAGAAGAGTTCAAAATTGGAAGTAGAGGAGTGATGGGATGCTCATTTAGAAGTTCGTTGCTTTATGGCGTTGTTGATTTTGTCAATTTCCGGGGTTATCTTGATAGAATTGATCGGTCTCGGCTTTCGAGCGAAACGAATATTTCGAGTGACTACATGTTGCGAAGTTTTTTCGACATCTGACCCTTCTAATGGGTCCAACTTTGAACTTGAACCCTTTGCTTGCAGCGATGTAAAGGTTCTGATTGAGCCAGTTGCTCACAACCCCATTTCGTACTCAGAAGAGCATCGTATCTAATCCTCTCGATTGAAACCGTTACCCACAGTCCACTTTCATACCCAGAACAACATCCTACCAAGAACCTGTGACGACTTAAAAATGGTAGTACCGGCGCTTAACTGGAAGGTCAGTTTGTAATGCAAATGCAGTCACGATTATTCTAACCACCAGAGCTAGAACCCCTTCCACGCATATAAAGAATATGTAAGGCTCAGCCCTACATCACGTTCCTGTGCCACAATACGGACCGACTGACACTCAAAACCAGCTAGATGAGAAGAGAAGAAAAAAGAGACTCAAAAAATATCTAGACGGTCGCGTTCCAGTATCAGTTGGCACCAAGCGCAGCGAGGCGAATGTTTCCACCACGGGCGGGCGCCACATGTGGCCCGGACCAAATGATGTTCGCACACATTCAGCCGCCGAAGTTCTCGATGCCTACACTGCTCTAAACCAGCAAGCCAGAGGCCCAGTAAAATCGCGTATCCCAGGTAACTCACCATATATCTACCCTCTGTAGCAATAGCCAATACTAACAGACACTAGTGCCGGCAGCAGGGGTCTCTCCCATTCCTGTGCCCAAGGGCTTTAGAAATGCCTACGCTCCGAAATCACCCAGCAGACTCCGCCATGTCTCCTTTCCCACAGATACACCATCCGGCACGCCAACCGTCATAAGACCAACGACATATCCAGCCAACGAATAACCAGGAAATCCGGACTGGAGACTCCATTGCCAAAGAATCCTGTTGAGCGATTCAGCATCTGATATCTGTGCCAAAGCTGCGCGAAGCGATGATACGACTTACACGTGCAAATTCCCGCTAAAACTATTGATGGATAATAGGCTTGGCTAGAACGACGAGGCCGACGCGTGCGGTAGGGAACTAGACGCGTGTTTGAGGAGTATTTAGATAGTATAGAGTGTGTTTGGGATAATGATTAAATATTGTGGCTAGATTTAACCGCAAGTTGGCGAGATTCTGTTAGAATAGATGTTGCTTACTGCGCTGTCCGGGTTGTAAAAGTTGCGCAGGCTTTACCAGACGTGAAAACATCGTGGCGGGTTGCATCAATTGCTGAATATTCATTAAAGGTGAGAGCGAAGTTGAAGGGCTGGAGGTGTATTCTCGCAACGTGTATGCTACATATGTAAAAGGCCGTGGACTCGTCGTGGGGTATGACGAAGGTATCTTTCAAAGTCGAGGCAAGACGCGTAGGCGAAGCGGGTTGCGGCAATGCAAACGCCCGGTAGCACGCGTGTAGTAGCACCTTGCATTGTCCCTCGCGAAAATTCTATTTTCTTCTCAGCTACAAACACGCTCAGGCGGTTGGGAAAAACTGCCTTGCTTTACCGACACGTTTGGTGGAAGCTTCTCGGATTCTAGAAGCTTTGGTCATGTGCTAGGTATGATAAGGTGGCGACTGAAGCTGTGAGCTCCATGTGATATTAGGGCTGGACTGGTTCACGTGATAATGATATCACAACATGCAATGGAGAGATGGAGTTTTTGTTTTGAATCAAATTTTATTAATGCCACTTAAGCACTCATTCCTGAGTATGAGACCACCTCTCCTCTGCCAACTGTCACAGCTCAACTTTCCTATTCAGGTTATGCTCTCTTCTTTCCTTGTTTTCACATTGACTTTCCTTGTTCAAGTGGAAGGCAGAACATAACTTGAAGAGGAAAGTCGAGCCATGACAGGATCCCTCCATTTTGGCTAAGTTCTGGTGAAGTAAAGTTAGGATTCTCCAGAAGTTGACCAGGTTTGTTTGGGTATTTCTCATGGAATCTGCTGACTGCCTTACCCTCAGAATGTAGGTCAGTGGGCTCCTATTCAGGCTGGTCATAACCTACCCACTTGACATAGTTCTGTAGCTTGCAGTAGTGCATTTGGGAGTCTAGGATATCTTCTTTTAGGTATTCATCTTGACCTTCAATGTTAACTGATGGGGAAGGGGTGTCACACCCTATAATGTGTGATAATAGATTGGGTAACATGTATAACTTGAGAGAGAACATGGCAAACTCGACTGGAGAATGAATATTATCAATCAGCAATTCGGGCCGGAACCCTCCGAAGATCCGGCAAGCGAGGTCACGTGACTCGTGACCCCCGAATGAGACCTCATGAAGGTCCCGGCCCAAGACGTCGCACCTATTGAATGTCAGCAGGGCAAGATCAAGAAGGAGAAGGGAAGGACTTACCTCACTGATGGCACTTCAGCCATAAGAGGAGTGTTGGTGACGATGATGGAGAAACAAAGACAAGGGCGAACAGTACCTACTTATACATAAGGAGGTGCTCAGCAACTGACAGATACCAAGAGGGCTTGCATGGAGGAGAGCTCCATGGCATGTGCAAGGCATTGCAAAATCATCATTCAACATACCTGCATTCGGAGTTAGTTGACCAAGGCAGAGTCTAGTCGGTGAACAGGAGTGGCGCTGAGTACAAGGGTCAAGACTGCACAGCATGAGACAATGTACAATAAGCAAGGAACCCACTCAAGGAACCTGTTCAAAGGAACCCAATATGATGTGACCATCAGCTAGGGAACACTCCGTAGGGAATTGTTGGGATTGCGTTCACACCAGGGTGTGGCTGCGCACAGGTGAGCGCAGGTGGGGGACTCATGACATCACACGGAAAGTGCTAGAAACACACGAGTGATGGGGCATGATTGTCACCTCACAAGCAATCGAGATTTCCTTAGGGAATCTATGATGACGCGGCTCAGAAGGAAAATGGTGTCACGGCTCGAGTTTCTGCACTTGAAATGTGATCTCACGTGGATTCGAATCGCGGGCTCCACAGCCTGTCACTCGATCCGCTGGGTAAACACTTGGCCCTCACTTGTGCCGTAATCGCTTAGCCTAGCCAGCCCTAAGCTGCGATCGCACGCACCAGATAAGGGTTTTGTATTTTAGGGTTTTGTTTGTTGTGCCGTGCGCGGCCCGTAGTGCTTCCTTGGCTTTGTGCTTGTGTTTAGGGTTTTGCTTGTTGTGCCGTGCGCGGCCTGTAGTGCTTCCTTGGCTTTGTGCACGTGTGTGAAGAAGTTGCTTGTTAAATAGTTTTGCTTTCCCCATGTAATTAGTTCTTCACACAGTTATTTGTTTATTTCCTAAATAAATACCTTTTGTCAACATCTTTGTCCTCGTCTCATTTACGTGTTCTGATCACGTGCCCTTGTCCAGCCGCCTCCGCCTCGTCTCCCCGCCTTGCCTCACCTTGCCACGTTATGTCCCAGAGCCTCGCTTCAGAATAGATACATCACGGAGTAATTCAGTCACCTGATCTTTAAACACGGACTTGCAAGAAATTGATGCACGCACAATTTCACAAGTCTTAGGATTGAGATTACGAAAGGGACTTTATTTATTACTATCTATCTATATACAAGATGAGCCCTCGGGTAACCCCGCCCCTGACCACGCTGCCATAACAACATAACTGTGTAGCCCGAACCCGCCGGCTCACCAGCTATCACTCGATGCATTTCCCGACCCCCCGCCTATGATCACCAGCTTTTGGATTTATATCCTCCGCACAATCCTACATACCCACCACCACGAAATTCTCCCATACCACAACCCTACCTATGAAGAACTCCTCGTCACCCTTCAATTCGCCTTCGATGTTGATGCCACCAGGATCTCCTACGATGATGAACTTTTCCTCTGGTGTATCCGATAGACTCGCCCGAGTAGCCTATGTCCTCGTCCTCGACGCCGCTCAGGCAGACGCTGTCCAGGCCAATCCCTCAGCAATCCTCACCATCGAAAATGGTGTCGAAGAATATCGCCAACAGCTCACCCTGATCCTCGACCTAAAGACAGAACTTGAAGAAGCCCGCTCTGGCAACACCGAATATGCTCGGCGCCTTCTTACCCTTGAGGAAGACCTCCAAATCGCCAAAAAAACCATCCACATTCTCCAAGGCCTTCCAGCAAACCCTACACCCTGCATTATCGAGCTCCCACACCCTCCCCAGTATTCCGGAGATAGAAAGGATCTCCCCAACTTTGTCTCCAAGGTCCGTTCCAAGATTGCTGGGGAAGGATCCCGTTTCACTAGCGATCAGCATAAGCTCCGCTATGTGTATGGATACCTCAAAGGCAATGCTCAAAATCAGATCCAGCCTTATGTCCAGGCTGACGAGATAGCCCTGGACCATGTGGAGGCACTTATCAAAATTCTCGAAGCAGCTTTCAGAGACCCAGATGAAGTCGGAACTGCAGCTGCAGAACTGGAACGGTTAACCCAAGGGAACCGTGAATTCAGTGTCTATTATGCTGAATTCCAACGCCTCCTCGCTATCCTCGACTACGATTCCAAAGCGAAGAAGGCAGCTCTTAAGCGCGGACTGTCGAGAGAACTCCAGGCCAGTCTTGTTTACCAAACAGATGAGCCAGAGGACTTCGAGAAGTTCGTGCAGCTCTGCATGAAGCTCGATTACCGAATCAGAGCTCATGCCGCCCTCTCTTGCCGCACCACCATTCCCTCCACCTCTCGGTCCTCCCCTGCTGCACCCCGTACAACGCACCCCACCAATACCGACAGCGGCAACTATGGCCCTGTCCCCATGGACCTTTCCGCTGCCAAGAAGTCTCAAAACCAACATCGCCGAGATGAACGTATGGCCAAGGGACTCTGCCTATACTGCAGAGCGGCAGATCACTTCAAAGACCAATACCCCGCTCTGGCCAGTACCAATGCCCGCAAAGTCCGACTGGCACCGGCAGGAATTGCCCCTGTGGAGGAAAGCTCCGATTTGGATTCGGGAAAAGAATAGTCCACCAACAGCCCGTTGGCCCTATTGGTGGACCCACCCCGGCGTCGTCATTTGTTTCTGCCCAAGAAGTGTTATATGTATCTAGTAGCTCGCTGTCAAACAAACAAGAAAGCGAATTAGATGGAAGACACTTGATTGTCCCATGCACCCTGTCCGATAAACTTAACAAGATTGAGACCCACGCTCTTGTTGATAGCGGATGCACTGGAAATGCTTTTATAAATGATGAATTCGCCCGCCACCACAACCTCCCCCGCTTCCAGCTCAAAAATCCTAAGACCGTCGAAGTCATCGATGGCCGCCCAATCTCCTCCGGAGACATCATGGAGTATGTACAACTCAATTGCCTCATTGATGATCACCAGGAAACCCTCACTGTCTATGTTGCCTCGATTGGCCACTACCCCCCTCGTCCTCGGCATACCATGGTTAAAAAAGCATGATGTCTCCATTAACTTCCGGGATATGAGTATCCAATTCCCCTCCTCAACCTGCCTCGACCACCATACAAAGGTTACTCCATGACCCATCCAGGGTATCTCAACCCCGCACGGTAACAAGATCTGTGCCATCTCGGCCACCTCCTTTCGCCGAATAACCAACAACTCGAATAACCATTATTGAAAGGTCGAACCCTTCGCCCTTTCCCTCTATGAAATCAATTCCGCCCTGGCCAAAGACGACGAATCAAAAAACGACATCCAGAATATCGTCCCACCGGAATACCATGACCACCTCCCGATCTTCGATAAAGCAAACGCCGACAAACTACCACCACACCGACCTACTGACCACAAAATCCTCCTCACTGAAGGATTCCAACCCCCCTTCGGCCCCCGCTATTCCCTTTCCCACCCCGAGTTGGAGGAATTAAAGAGGTGGTTGGATGAAAACCTTTCGAAAGGGTTCATTCGGGCATCGTCGTCCCCCGCGGCCGCCCCGATACTATTCGTTAAAAAGGGGGATGGTTCCTTACGACTGGTCGTAGATTACCGAGGAATTAATGAAGCGACGATTAAAAACAGATATCCCTTGCCCCTGTTACAAGATACATTGATGAACCTTTCGAAAGCAAAATGGTTCACCAAGTTAGACATTCGAGGGGCCTACAACCTCATCCGCATGGCCGATAGCAAGGAATGGAAGACCGCCTTTCGCACCCGATATGGCCTGTTCGAATCCCTCATCATGCCCTTCGGCCTTACCAATGCCCCGGCAACATTCCAAAACTACATCAACGACGTCCTGGCCCCTTACCTGGACCGTTTTTGCACAGCCTACCTAGATGACACCTTCATCTACTCTGACAATCTCGAAGAACATCGCCAACATGTCCACCTCGTCCTGGATGCCTTCTCCAAAGCTGGCCTCCATCTTAAACCAGAGAAATGTGAATTTCACCGCCAGGAGGTAAAATACCTGGGGTTGATAATAAGCACCAACGGTATTAAGATGGACCCCGAGAAAATCCGGACGGTAAAAGATTGGGAACCCCCGAAGAACCTCAAAGATGTCCGTGCCTTCCTGGGATTCACCAATGTCTACCGCCGCTTCGTACGAAACTATTCGCGCATAGTCCAACCCTTAACCGCCCTCACCTGCAACAACGTCCCCTTTGCCTGGAACAATGAACAACAAGCCACCTTCGATCTCCTTAAAACGACTTTCACCGCTGCCCCGGTCCTCGCCCGCTTCGACCCTGATAAGGACGTCATCGTAGAGACCGACGCCTCGGACTATGTAACTGCCGGCATCTTGTCTCAGTATGACAGCGACAACGTCCTCCACCCCGTGGCCTTCTTCTCCAAAAAGATCTCGCCCGCAGAATGCAACTACGAGATCTATGACAAGGAGCTCATGGCTGTCGTTCGAGCCTTCGAGGAATGGCGGCCTGAGCTCCAATCCGTCATTAACCCTGTTCGTGTGCTCTCCGACCACAAGAATCTCGAGTACTTCATGACAACTAAACTCCTCAACCGATGCCAGGCCTGCTGGTCCCAATTCCTGTCACAATTCAACTTCAAAATTGTGTACCGGCCTGGCACCACGGGTGGTAAGCCGGACGCCCTCACTCACAGATCCGGAGATCTGCCTAAGGCGGGGGATGGCCATTCCACGGCAAACGAAACCATCATCATCAAACCGGAGAACGTCCTACACCTTGCGGCCTCAACAACATCCGCACCCCCGACCTCCGCTTCACCACCCATCACTCGCCAAACACTGCCGACGACACCCTCCCCGAACCCAACGACAAACCCGACCCTCACCCGCCTCTTCACCGAAGGATACGCCAAAGACCCCTTCCCAAAAAAAATCTTTCAGCTCCTCCGAGAAGGTTCGACCCACTGCCGGGAAATCTCCCTCGGCGAATGTGACCAAGTCGACAACCTCCTCCGATACCGTCAATGGTTCTGGGTTCCGGACTTCGACCCCCTTAAACTCCACCTGATTCAGCAACACCACGACGTCCCCGCTGCTGGCCACCCCGGTAGATCGAAAACCCTCGAGCAACTCTGTCGACAATACACCTGGCTAAAAATGCGAACGATGTCGACCGGTACACCAGGAATTGTCACACCTGCCAGTGTTCGAAGCCCAGCAGGCACGCACTATTTGGAGTCCTCCGCCCCTTACCCATCCCCGACCGGCCATGGCAAGACATCTCCATGGACTTTGTCATGGGCCTTCCCTGGTCAAATGGATGTGATGCCATCTGGGTGGTAGTGGACCGACTAACCAAGGAACGACACCTGGTCCCCTGCCGGACGGATGTCGATGCAAAGGACCTTGCGAACTTGTTCGTCGCCCACATCTTCCGACTACACGGCCTTCCCCTTACCATCATCTCCGACCGCGGCCCCCAATTTGCGGCCCTCTTCTGGAAACATCTCTGCCGGCGACTGGGAATCCAACCCCGACTATCGACGGCATTCTACCCGCAGACCGACGGCCAGACCGAAAGGCTTAACGCCGTAATGGAACAATACCTGCGAGCCCACGTCAACTATCTCCAGGATGACTGGGCCACCTGGCTCCCCCTCGCTGAGTTCGCCGCAAACAACCAAGCCTCGGAGACCACCAGATCTTCCCCCTTCTTCACCAACAAAGGGTTCGATCCCTGTTGCCAGTTCGACCTCTCCCCGGCGGCCCCAAATGACACCAATGATCAACGAGCCCTAACGACCTCCAAGACTCTCTCGGAAATCCACGACCACCTCCGCGCTGAGATCAACAGGGCGAATCTCCGCCATCAGGAGAACGCGGACACCCGACGCCTGCCCTCCCCAAACTACAAAGCCGGAGATCTCGTCTGGCTCGACTGTCGAAACTGGAAGACCCGGCGACCCAGCCGAAAATTAGACAACAAACGACATGGCCCCTTCTGAATCCTCGACAAGATATCATCCTATGCTTATCGAATTGACCTGCCACTGTCGGTCAAGTGCCACAACGTCTTCCACGTCTCCCTCCTTGAGCCCGCCGCAAACAATGCTTACCCCGGGCAAATTCCGGAGCCCCCGCCCCCGGTCGAAGTCGACGGAGAAGATGAGTACCACATCGAGTCAATCCTCGACTCCCGAATCCATCGACGGAAACTGCAATACCTTGTCAAATGGGTAGTATACGACCAACCAGACTGGGAGCCCGCCGAGCTCCACTCCGAGTCCTCCGCCGTCGACTCCTTCCATGACAAATACCCCGACTGACCCGGCCCCCTCTCCACCACCACTTAACGACCATCCTACTTCACCGGAGTTCAGTCTAAGAAGGGGGATCCTGTCACGGCTCGAGTTTCCGCACTTGAAATGTGATCTCACGCGGATTCGAATCGCGGGCTCCACAGCCCGTCACTCGATGCGCTGGGTAAACACTTGGCCCTCGCTTGTGCGGTAATCGCTTAGCCTAGCCAGCCCTAAGCCGCGATCGTACGCACCAGATAAGGGTTTTGTATTTTAGGGTTTTGTTTGTTGTGCCGTGCGCGGCCCGTAGTGCTTCCTTGGCTTTGTGCTTGTGTTTAGGGTTTTGCTTGTTGTGCCGTGCGTGGCCCGTAGTGCTTCCTTGGCTTTGTGCACATGTGTGAAGAAGTTGCTTGTTAAATAGTTTTGCTTTCCCCATGTAATTAGTTCTTCACACAGTTATTTGTTTATTTCCTAAATAAATACCTTTTGTCAACATCTTTGTCCTCATCTCGTTTACGTGTTCCGATCACGTGCCTTTGTCCAGCCGCCTCCGCCTCGTCTCCCCGCCTTGCCTCGCCTTGCTGCGTTACGTCCCAGAGCCTCGCTTCGGAATAGATACATCACGGAGTAATTCAGTTACCTGATCTTTCAACACGGACTTGCAAGAAATTGATGCACGCACAATTTCACAAGTCTTAGGATTGAGATTACGAAAGGGACTTTATTTATTACTATCTATCTATATACAAGAAGAGCCCTCGGGTAACCCCGCCCCTGACCACGCTGCCGTAACAAATGGCTCATTGGCATTTCCGGATGAGTTATTGCATTATGTGGCACGACGGGGATTGAATCCTGTTATGATCGCTAATCCCTTACCTTATGGGAAGGTGTGGTATCATAGTGAGGAATTTTCAAGAATTAACTCAAAGATGGTGGTCAGCATGCAAGTGAGTGATTAATGCAATCATGAGCTTGCACTGACGCAATCTATCCAAGATTATTGTTGGAAATGACTCATGTCTTATGTCCTAAACTCATTTTCAGCAATACCATCCTGGGGGATGGTTAGACGAAGTTGGAAGTCCCAAAGTCTATAAAGAGGTCTATGCCTCCCACAGTCTCCAAGCACAGGAGCAACGAAATCCTCCTCAAGAACAGTTACCAAAACAATCCCACCAAACCTCAGAAGACACCCCTTAAGTTTATTCCGCCTTGTGATCGATAGTTCGAATAAACTTCCTAGCTATTTCTGAGAGCAACAAACGAACCTTCGAATTCAACTGAAACGAATTATCGAAACCCCCTCCACATAGCAGAAACTGTGCCCAGGGTCACACTATAAACTTAAGGCACAAGCTACCAAGTTTATCAAATCGAACACGAAAATAAAAGACCCTCTTCTAGGGCAAGAAAAACACTCTACCTCCAAAAGTCAATCAATTATTCCAAGATGTCCCACCCTGAAGCCACCGGATCTGCCACTGTTGGCCCTGCCGATGACGTTCAAATGAGCAACACTGTCGAAATCTATCGCCCGAAGACTTGGGAGCAGCTGGAGAATCAAAAAGCTCCCTCTTTCACACAAATGGCTACAGTTAGCAAGGACCAGCTTCCCCAATGGTTCATCAGGATGGTGGAACGAATGAATGTTATAGAGAGGGATGTCTAAGGACTATTCCAGGCCCTGCAGAAGGAAGGAGCTATGGCGCAGGCCAATGTCAGTGAGATGAAGGCCTTATACCAGGAGATGGCAGCAACCATGCAAAACTCATATGATGTTGTCATCAAGAAGGGGAACATCGACCAAGAAATCAACCATGCAGCCATCGTTCGCCTTGTTCAGGCTAGCAACGAATTTGGGTCTCAGGTCTGGCAGACAATTGGAGGCCTGGCCATGGATATTCAGCAAAAGCAAGAAGCAAACCAGGAGGCTGCAGAAAGGCTGACTGCTGGAGTCAAAATCATCAATGATGTCCTGGAAGGTTTTGCAACCTACCAGGCCAACTGGAATAAGAATGTGGAGAGTTGGGCATCCGAGAAAGAGGATAGTGACAAGCGTCGTGACAGAAGGATTAGAGCACTTGTGAAGGCTGAAGAGCAGCAACAGCGGCGCCAGCTCGAATACGAGACCACCTGCCAGCAAGACAAGAAGGAAATCATTGACAAAGTTATTAAGGCTGTAATGGACAAGATGGCCCAAAAACAACCAATCGATGCACGATCCCTCACTGAGGCCCTACAGGATGAAGGACCCTCAGCTGAGACACTCAGAGATGCCATTGAAAGGGCATTACCCCCATCCACAGCCAACTCAGAACGTGGAGCATCAACAGGAAAGGGTGGAAATGGAGGCAGACCTCCAAAGCCTGGAGCAGAACTACCCCCATCAAACCATTCAGACCCCTCCTCATCAGACGATGATGGAAGCTCTGGGAGGAGAACCCTTGACAGCTTCCGCAGACACAGACATGAGTGGATGAAGCAAAGGGAACGAGATGAGAAAGTTACAGAGTTCTTTGAATCCTTGGTGGACAGGTTGACAGAGCCTGCCCCAGCCGAACGACACAAGAAACCAAAAATGCCTGAGATGAAGGCCCCTCAGATATTCACAGGCAAGGACAAAACCCTTTTCCGAGCCTGGTGGATGTCAGTTCAGGACTACATTGAGACCTACTCTTCTGCCTTCCCAGATGAGGATGCACAGGTCAAATGGGTTGGGAGTTTATTCTCCCACAAAGCCCTCAGTTGGCATCAAGAGCGTCGAAAGTCAATCAAGAGCCAAGGGTTGAAAGACAACTGGGCTGCTTTTTCAAGTGCCATCAAGACAACATTTATGGACAGGAGAGAGGTCCAGAAAGATGAGCGTCGAATCCGAGAACTCCAATATGATGGAGATATTGATGATTACATCACAAAATTGGAAGACCTCAACATGAGGGTAGGGGCTTCAGGCCCTATGTACCGAGCAGTTATCTGGGATGCAATGACCCCAGAAATCAAGAAGATGGTGTACCAAACATTCCAAGGGATCCCTAGAGATGATGAATCCATGATTGAAGCAGTCAAGGAGGCTGCATACATTGTGGAAAACATTGATGAAGAGATAAAGGGTCCCAAGAGAAGAACATTGGAAGTACGGGACACTTGTCCCCCTAAGGAAGCTGCTCGTTCTCGTGAGACACAGCAGAAGGACCGACAGGTCAAGGAAAAGAATGGGGACAAGAAAGGTTCTTCTGGAAAGAAGACCGACAAGCCTGCAATTTTTGCCTCAGGAAGGGAGGCCTTACAGAATGTTCCTCAGAGCGAAATTGATAAGCACAAGAAGGATAAAGCAGACTGTTGGAGATGCGGACGGTCAGGTCACAAGATGTATGACTGTTATGCAAAGAAAACAGTAGGAGGAACAGAGTTATCAAATGGAGGCAAGACAGCCTCTGCAGGCAAGAGAAAAAGAGATGATGATGAGGAAGAAGACAAGGGGCAGGAGAAGCCCAAGTACAAGAAGAAGGCCAAGACGGCAGCGGCTAAGCAGGGAAATGAGGACACTGAGATGCCAGATGCTCAGCCTAGATCTTGGGAGATCGAAGACAGCGAGGATTTGGAATCGGATTTTTAGAGTCCTCTAGGGAGGCTTCACCCGAGGAGGAAGATAGCTCTGATGCACAAGAACACAAGTGTGCAGGAGTCAAGAGATAGGCCCCAGACAACCTCCTGTCGATCAGGTCAAAGAATTGACGAACAGACAATGGAACCTCGACCCCAGCTACTCAAAGGAAAGACCCGGTTCCACCTCAACATGGACCTAGACCAATCATTGATATGGTTCTGACCTGGTCCAAAACCCAACAATGAATAGTGCGAGTCCTACTCGATACAGGATCCACTGCAGCCCTTCTGGACAAAGGATTTGTTCAGAAATTCAAAATTCCAACCATAAAGAGGGACACTCCACTCCAAATTCGCAACTTCAACAATGAGGTAGTTGCTGGAGCAGGTGAATTCTTTACAGTTCCTTTTATGTTGCAGCATAAGAAGCACTTTGCTGCCGAATCTTTTGAAGTCGCACCTCTAGATAGCGACTGCGATGTCATTCTTCCATATTGGTGGATGACAAAACACCAGCCATGCAACTTATGGGGAGACAAGAACAACATCTCATTCACTACCCCACGTTGCACAGAAAAATGCACAAAGGCTGAGGCTAGTGCATTCTCACTTAAGGTCGACAAAAGAGTGCTTGACCACCCAGAGGCCTCAGTTATAGGTCACATATCCACTGCCACCACAAAGGAGGAATTATCAGATGCACTTGAACAAGTACCTGAGAAATTCCGAAAATGGACCAACATCATGACAAAGGAAGCCGCAGACAGACTTCCTGACCACAAGCCTTATGACCATGTGATCGACTTAAAGCAAGGAGAGACTCCTCCCTGGGGCCCAGTCTATGCACTGAATGAAGTTGAACTGGAAACCCTGAGGGAATGGTTGAAGGAAATGCTTAGGACAGGCAAGATTAGACCATCAAAATCTCCTGCCGCAGCTCCCATCCTTTTCGTACCGAAACCTCATGGTCGAGGTCTGAGGCTATGTGTTGAATACCGAGGGATCAACAAGATAACCATTGCAAATCGTTATCCTCTACCACTGATGTCGGAACTTCAGGATAGAGTGAGAGGTACAAAAGTCTTCACTAAAATGGACTTAAAAAATGGTTATCATTTGTTTCGAATCAAAGAAGGCGATGAGTGGAAAACTGCCTTCAGATGTCATTATGGTCTTTATGAATTTTTGGTCATGCCCTTTGGGTTATCTAATGCACCGGCAACCTTCCAAAATATGATGAATCATATCTTTAGAGATATGTTGGATCAGGGAGTGATTGTCTACATTGACGATGTGCTCATCTATGCAGAAACAGAGGAAAAGCATGATGAGTTGGTCAAGGAGGTGTTGAAAAGACTCGAAGAGAATGGGCTGGCAATTTCCCCAGAACAGTGTGTCTGGGCGAAAAACAGAGTGGACTTTCTGGGGTACATCATAAGCGAGAAAGGGATTGAGATGGCACAGGACAAGGTGGCAACTGTGCTGGAATGGGAACCTCCAAGATCCTTGAAGGACACTCAAGCATTTCTGGGGTTCGCCAATTTTTATCGCCGATTCATAAAGGACTTCTCGAAAATATGTCGTCCACTGACAGAATCAACAAAAGGCGATTCGAGAAAATGGGAATAGACAGTGGCCATGGAGTTGGCTTTTGACGAGCTCAAGCAACGTTTCACTAAGGCCCCTATCTTGGGACATTTTTATCCAAGAAAGGTTTGCATAGTAGAAACAGATGCTTCAGATTTTGCCCTTGGAGCTGTCCTATCCCAAAAAGGAGAAGATGGAAAGCTGCACCCCATTGCCTTCCATTCGAGAAAATTCACTCCGGCTGAGATCAATTATGAGATCCATGACAAAGAGCTACTGGCTATTGTGGACTCATTTAAGGTCTGGAGAAGATATCTCGAAGGAGCAATGCACACTGTCCAAGTCTTCAGCGACCACCAGAACCTGGAGTATTTTACTACAACGAAAGTACTCAACCGACACCAAGCAAGATGGGCTCAGGAGCTCGCTGGTATTGACTTCAACATTTTCTATCGACCAGGAGTTAAGAATGGGAAACCAGATGCATTATCTAGGTGTCTGGAGTTTTGCCCTGAAAAGGGGGGAGGTGAAGATCAGCCGATTACGACAATCCTGCATAAGGAACATTTTTCAAATGCAGCTATCTCATCAATCAGCAGTTGTGGAGAAGGAACAATCTTTATTGCCTCTTCATCCCGACTCTCCTCAATTCCTGCAGTCAAATGGTCAGAAGAATTCTTGAAAATGGTCAGAGATGCTGGACTACAGGACGGAGAATATCAGGATGCAGTAAAGAGAATCAAAGAACCTTTGATGATGGAGAATGGCATACTCTATCGAAAGTTGAAACTATGGGTACCAAAGGGTTTAGTCAAGGCAGTCTTGGAATCAGAGCATGACTCGAAAATTGCAGGTCACTTTGGACAAGACAAAACGATTGAGTTAATTCGACGGAATTTCTGGTGGCCAAACATGGATGAATCAATTATTGAGTATATACAAAGCTGCATGGAATGTCAGAAGGACAAAGCAGCTCGCCATCAGAAATACGGATTACTCCAACCTTTGGAATTGCCTTATGCCCCATGGCAATCAATTGCTATGGATTTTATTACCGACCTACCAGATTCCAGTGGATGTGACCAACTATGGGTAGTAGTTGATCGATTCACAAAAATGGCCCACTTCATTCCACTGCAAAAAGAGGGCAAGACAACGAATGACCTTGCTAAGATCTTTGCGAAGGAAATTTGGAAGTTACATGGCCTACCAACAGACATAGTGTCGGACAGAGACTCCAGGTTTACAAGCACCACCTGGAAGGCATTTATTGGAACCTTGGGAATTAAGCCAAGGATGTCCACAGCATTCCACCCACAGACGGATGGACAAATGGAACGACTCAATCAGACAATTGAAGCATATCTACGCTCTTTTGTCAACTACGAGATGGATAATTGGGTTGACCTCTTACCAATGGCTGAGTTTGCATACAACAACTCAGTGACCAGTGCTACGGGACTATCTCCGTTCTATGCGAATTATGGTTACCACCCCATTGCAAGCAACCCTATGACAACTGCTGTGCACAATCCTGCGAGCAAAGCCTATGCCCACTGGATGCATACAGTTCACGAAGAAACAAAACTATCTCTGGAAAAGACTAGAGAAAGGATGAAGAAGTATGCAGACCTACACAGGCAGGGGGCACCAGTATACCAAGTAGGAGACTTGGTTATGCTCGATGGACGTAATATAAAAACAAGGCGACCATCACGAAAGCTGGATCACAAGTTACATGGTCCTTTTCAAGTCGAGAAAGTCATTTCCCCATCAGCAGTCAGGCTCACACTACCTCGCAAATGGAAGATCCATAATGCTTTCCATGTGTCACTGATTGAGCCATTGCGGGCCAGAACAAGAGCTCCACCAGATCCAAGGAAAATTTTGAGGGAAGCTGATGATGTTGAGGGGAGCAAGGAGTACGATATCGATGAAGTCATGAGCAGTTACAAGTCTGGCAATCGAGTACTCTACCTCGGTAAATGGCTTGGGTGGCCGAACAAAAAGGATTGGACTGCTGAACCCTACGACAATTTTTCAGTAGGAGGTCTGGAGAAATTACGAGAATTTTATCTCAAGTATCCTGACTCTCCGAGGGACTATCGACTCACAGACTAAAAGCTTAAGGGTTTTTTCCCATGAGGTTTTACCTTAACCTGAGTAGGTAGTAGGATGTAGGGGCTGGAGGACTACATCTAAATTTGATCACTAGTCACTAGGCTATGGCGTAGTGCGATCACAGAGGCATGGACTAGAGCTTCGGGACGAAGCTTGAAGAGGGGAGAGGTGGTGTCACACCCTATAATGTGTGATAATAGATTGGGTAACATGTATAACTTGAGAGAGAACATGGCAAACTCGACTGGAGAATGAATATTATGAATCAGCAATTCGGGCAGGAACCCTCCGAAGATCCGGCAAGCGAAGTCACGTGACTTGTGACCCCCGAATGAGACCTCATGAAGGTCCTGGCCCAAGATGTCACACCTATTGAATGTCAGCAGGGCAAGATCAAGAAGGAGAAGGGAAGGACTTACCTCACTGATGGCACTTCAGCCATAAGAGGAGTGTTGGCGACGATGATGGAGAAACAAAGACAAGGGCGAACAGTCCCTACTTATACATAAGGAGGTGCTCAGCAACTGACAGATACCAAGAGGGCTTGCACGGAGGAGAGCTCCATGGCATGTGCAAGGCATTGCGAAATCATGATTCAACATACCTGCATTCGGAGTTAGTTGACCAAGGCAGAGTCTAGTCGGTGAACAGGAGTGGCGCTGAGTACAAGGGTCAAGACTGCACAGCATGAGACAATGTACGATCAGCAAGCAACCCACTCAAGGAACCTGTTCAAAGGAACCCGATATGATGCGACCTTCAGCTAGGAATACTCCGTAGGGAATTGTTGGGATTGCGTTCACACCAGGGTGTGGCTGCGCACAGGTGAGCGCAGGTGGGGGACTCATGACATCACACGGAAAGTGCTAGAAACGCACGAGTGATAGGGCATGATTGTCACCTCACAAGCAATCAAGATTTCCTTATGGAATCTATGATGACGCGGCTCAGCAGGAAAATGGCTCATTGTCATTCCCGGATGAGTTATTGCATTACGCGGCCAGACGGGGATTGAATCCTGTTATGATCGCTAATCCCTTACCTTATGGGAAGGTGTGGTATCATAGTGAGGAAATTTCAAGAATTAACTTGAAGATGGTGGTCAGCATGCAAGTGAGTGATTAATGCAATCATGAGCTTGCGCTGACGCAATCTATCCAAGATTATTGTTGGAAATGACTCATGTCTTATCTCCTAAACTCGTTTTCAGCAATACCATTCTGGGGGATGGTTAGACGAAGTTGGAAGTCCCAAAGTCTATAAAGAGGTCTATGCCTCCCACAGTCTCCAAGAACATGAGCAACGAAATCCTCGTCAAGAACAGTTACCAAAACAATCCCACCGAACCTCAGAAGACACCCCTTAAGTTTATTCCACCTTGTGATCGATAGTTCGAATAAACTTCCTAGCTATTTCTGAGAGCAACAAACGAACCTTCCAATTCAACCGAAACCAATTATCGAAACCCCCTCCGCATAGCAGAAGCTGTGCCCAGGGTCACAAGGGGTGACATGCCTTGCTTATGGGTAGGGGTCATTGGCTGTAGGTTCCAATAGCATTACATGTTTGACATTGTGGCACTTCATTGTTGGAGGTTGTTCTATACAATAGGCATTGAGTGATGCTTTGGCAAGAACCTTGAAGGGCTCCTGTCATTTATTGTCTAACTTGCTTGATGGGTAGTATATCTTCCAATTATGGCCATTCAAGCAGACCATGTGTGACCCTGGGCACAGTTTCTGCTATGCGGAGGGGGTTTCGATAATTCATTTCGTTTGATTTCGGATGATCGTTTGTTGCTCTCAGATAAAGCTAGAAGGTTTATTCGAACTATTGATCACAAGGCGGAATAAACTTAAGGGGTGTCTTCTGAGGTTGGGTGGGATTGTTCTGGTAACTTGACTTGAGGAGGATTTCGTTGCTCATGTTCTTGGAGACTGTTGGAGGCATAGACCTCTTTATAGACTTTGGGACTTCCAACTTCGTCTAACCATCCCCCAGGATGATACTGCTGAAAACGAGTTTAGGAGATAAGACGTGAGTCATTTCCAACAATAATCTTGGATGGATTGCGTCATCACGAGCGCATGATTGCATTAATCACTCACTTGCATGCTGACCACCATCTTCGAGTTAATTCTTGAAAATTCCTCGCCATGATACCATACCTTCCCATAAGGTAAGGGATTAGCGATCATAACAGGATTCAATGCCTGTCTGGCCGCGTAATGCAATATCTCATCAGGGAATGACAATGAGCCATTTTCCTTCTGAGCCGCATCATCATAGATTCCCTAAGGAAATCTCGATTGCTTCTGAGGTGACAATCTTGCCCTATCACTCGTGCGATTCTAGCACTTTCCGTGTGATGACATGAGTCCCCCACCTGCGCTCACCTGTGCGCAGCCACACCCTGGTGTGAACGCAATCCCAACAATTCCCTACAGAGTGTTCTCTAGCTGACAGTCACATCATATCAGGTTCCTTTGAACAGGTTCCTTGAGTGGGTTCCTTGCTTGTTGTACGTTGTCTCATGCTGTGCAGTCTTGACCCTTGTACTCAGCGCCACTCCTGTTCACCAACTAGACTCTGCCTTGGTCAACTAACTCCGAATGCAGTTATGTTGAATGATGATTTCGCAATGCCTTGCACATGCCATGGAGCTCTTCTCCATGCAAGCCCTCTTGGTATCCGTTGGTTACTGAGCACCTCCTCATGTATAAGTAGGTACTGTTCGCCCTTGTCATGTTCTCTCCATCATCGTCGCCAACACTCTTCTCATGGCTGAGTCGCCATTAGTGAGGTAAGTCCTTCCCTTGCTCCTGCCTGATCTTTCCCTTGCTGATGTTCAATAGGTGCGACGTCTTGGGCCGGGACCTTCATGAGGTCTCATTTGGGGGGTCACGAGTCACCTGACTTCGCTTGATGGATCTTCGGAGGGTTCCGGCCCGAATTGCTGATTCATAATATTCATTCTCCTGTTGAGTTTGCCATGTTCTCTCTCAAGTTATACATGTTACCCAATCTATTATCACACATTATAGGGTGTGACACCATGGCCCTGGGCTGGTGGTTTGGTGAGACTAGTTGATGGGTGTCAGCATTATCCCAGTAGTGAAGGTTGGCAGTGTTGATTTCAGTACATAGGTGACTGTGTATGTTATATAGTACTTTAAATGTAATAAGGGCATTGGGGTCACTGATGTCATTGGCAGTGGTAGGCATTAAGTCAAACTGATATCTGGGATTGAAACCTCTGTTGGTATATAACACAGATGAGTGTTAACTGGGGGTTGTCTCATGACAGATGGCCAGGTAACTCAAGATTTCCAAAAAGAAAAAATGAGAAGTAATAATTCCATTGGTGGGAATTATTTACTTCTCGGGGCATTCTTGTAGAACTGAGTAATGACATATTATAATCTTAAACTCTCCTGCTTATCTCAGGGAGCATTTTGAGATTGTGGGTGGTAATTGTGTTCAAGTGTGAACAGCCATCCTTGAGGGTGTTATTGTATGAGGAGGGTCTTGCTTGTATTGTCTTGTAGGTCTTTCGAGTATTTTGTAAATAGTTGAGTATAAGATACTAATATCTTTCTGGAACTTGCTTGTAGTTGATGGGATGATTGTAGGTCTTTTGCTGGATGATGGCTTTTTCAAGTGGGGGCATTTTGATATTTTATATCTTCTGACTTGAGCTCCCCACTCATATACCCACCGGGTTTGTTGTGGTGGTCAGAATGCCAAGTACCGGTTGACATTGGTAGAGAGCAAGCAATCATGATATTTTTTGAATACAAATTCTGTATTTCGAATTTTTCCATGCAATGCTCCAAATCATTCCCAAACCAACCGGATGACCCTTGGTGATCCTCTTGGCCATATCATTCATGTGCTACTGCTAAGCCCATCATTTGCCAATATATTATGTCTAATAATATTGCCTCGGTAGGGCATTTGAGCACATATCATATTTCATGCATGTGTCATCAGCTGTGACCCTGGGCACAGTGTCTGCTATGCGGAGGGGGTTTCGATAATTCATTTCGTTGATTTCGAAGGTTTAATCGATCGGTGCTTTCTCAGAAAAAGCTAGGAAGTTTATGCGAACTATCGATCACAAGGCGGAATAAACTTAAGGGGTGTCTACTGAGATTCGGTGGGATTGTTCTTGGTAACTGTTCTTGAGGAGGATTTCGTTGCTGATGATCTTGGAGACTGTGGGAGACATAGACCTCTTTATAGACTTTGGGACTTCCATCTTCATCTAACCATCCCCCAGGATGGTATTGCTGAAAATGAGTTTAGGACATAAGACATGAGTCATTTCCAACAATAATCTTGGATAGATTGTGTCAGCGCAAGCTCATGATTGCATTAATCACTCACTTGCATGCTGACCATCATCTTTGAGTTAATTCTTGAAAATTCCTTGCTATGATACCACACCTTCACATAAGGTAAGGGATTAGCGATCATAACAGGATTCAATCCCCGTCTGGCCGCGTAATGCAATAACTCATCCGGAAATGCCAATGAGCCATTTTCCTTCTGAGCTGTGTCATCACAGATTCCCTAAGGAAATCTCGATTGCTTGTGAGGTGACAATCATGCCCCATCACTCGTGCGTTTCTAGCACTTTCCGTGTGATGTCATGAGTCCCCCACCTGCGCTCACCTGTGCGCAGCCACACCCTGGTGTGAACGCAATCCCAACAATTCCCTACGGAGTGTTCCCTAGCTGATGGTCACAGCATATCAGGTTCCTTTGAACAGGTTCCTTGAGTGGGTTCCTTGCTTATTGTACGTTGTCTCATGCTGTGCAGTCTTGACCCTTGTACTCAGCGCCACTCCTGTTCACTGACTAGACTCTGCCTTGGTCAACTAACTCTGAATGCAGGTATGTTGAATGATGATTTTGCAATGCCTTGCACATACCGTGGAGCTCTCCTCCATGCAAGCCCTCTTGGTATCCGTCGGTTGCTGAGCACCTCCTCATGTATAAGTAGGTACTGTTCGCCCTCGTCTTTGTCTCTCCATCATCGTTGCCCGCACTCATCTTATGGCTGAAGTGCCATCATTGAGGTAAGTCCTTCCCTTCTCCTTCCTGATCTTGGCCCTGCTGACATTCAATAGGTGTGACGTCTTGGGCCGGGACCTTCATGAGGTCTCATTCGGGGGTCACGAGTCACGTGACTTCGCTTGCCGGATCTTCAGAGGGTTCCGGCCCAACTTGCTGATTCATAATATTCATTCTCCTGTCGAGTTTGCCATGTTCTCTCTCAAGTTATACATGTTACCCAATCTATTATCACACATTATAGGGTGTGACATCAGCTCATGTGAAGTGTTTGTCTTTAGTTGCCAGATTTCCTGATCCATCCTTATCTGGGGCTGTGGGTTCCTGTGCCATCTGTATGCCTTGCCAACACTTCACCATGGTTGATGTCATCTGGGACTCCTATGGCTTCCAATAGGATCCAACATTCATATCTGTGTGTCTATATGCACTTATTCTTGTCATATTGTGCTAACTGAAGGTTGACTTTGAGATGAGGTCTCCTGTATTGTCGGCTGCCTCAGGGCTGCTGTGCCACATATTGGTCTTTACTGCCCATGACAATCCTTATCTCCTTCAGACAATGTAATACCCCACCTTTAAGACACATTTTAAGAATGGGGATTCTTACTAAGTAATAACTCAAGCCATAAGGCAAGAGCCATTACTAACCACCCTTCATCCACTTCCCGCAGGAAGTAGGATAATGGGGGGCCAGGAAAAAAGTCAGCATCATAAAGGGTTAGGAACCCGGGGTAGCCTCAGGAGGGACAGTTTCTGATCAACGGCTGAGGTTTCTAATGCCCAGCTGTATCCTGGGGAACGTACCACTGATGTTGACAAAAAACCTGGAATACTTATAGCCTGGGCCACTGTGGTTCTTACTTGCCACAAGTCCACAAAGGGACTACCCTCTGCCGTATGTGATCTGCCATATTCGAACATTGTGCCGTGTCATACAGGACCACCCCAACAGGCAGACAGAGAAGGGGCTGGGACAAAGAGAGGCAGAAGGAATAAGAAGAATGTAAAAAGGAGGAGTTTGCCATATACGACCGAGTCTGCCATGATTGACCATAGACGAAGGCTGGAGGAAGTCGGAGTTGGTAATGAGGATGAGGAATCGATGGATGAGAGGAACAGTTAGGTATTTAAGAATGAATTGAATGTACCCTACTGTCACACCCTACAATGTGTGATAATAGATTGGGTAACATGTATAACTTGAGAGAGAACATGGCAAACTCGACAGGAGAATGAATATTATGAATCAGCAATTTGGGCCGGAACCCTCTGAAGATCCGGCAAGCGAAGTCACGTGACTCGTGACCCCTGAATGAGACCTCATGAAGGTCCCGGCCCAAGACGTCACACCTATTGGATGTCAGCAGGGGCAAGATCAGGAAGGAGAAGGGAAGGACTTACCTCAATGATGGCACTTCAGCCATGAGAAGAGTGTTGGCAACGATGATGGAGAGACAAGACAAGGGCGAACAGTACCTACTTATACATGAGGAGGTGCTCAGCAACTGATGGATACCAAGAGGGCTTGCATGGAGGAGAGCTCCATGCCATGTGCAAGGCATTGCGAAAACATCATTCAACATACCTGCATTCGGAATTAGTTGACCAAGGCAGAGTCTAGTCGGTGAACAGGAGTGGTGCTGAGTACAAGGGTCAAGACTGCACAGCATGAGGCAACGTACGATAAGCAAGGAACCCACTCAAGGAACCTGTTCAAAGGAACCAGATATGATGCAACCGTCAGCTAGGGAACACTCCATAGGGAATTGTTGGGATTGCGTTCACACCAGGGTGTGGCTGCGCACAGGTGAGCGCAGGTGGGAGACTCATGACATCACACGGAAAGTGCTAGAATCGCACGAGTGATAGGGCATGATTGTCACCACACAAGCAATCAAGATTTTCTTAGGGAATCTATGATGACGCGGCTCAGAAGGAAAATGGCTCATTGTCATTCCCAGATGAGTTATTGCATTACGCGGCCAGATGGGGATTGAATCGTGTTATGATCGCTAATCCCTTACCTTATGGGAAGGTGTGGTATCATGGCAAGGAATTTTCAAGAATTAACTCAAAGATGGTGGTCAGCTTGCAAGTGAGTGATTAATGTAATCATGAGCTTGTCATGACGCAATCCATCCAAGATTATTGTGGAAATGACTCACATCTTATCTCCTAAACTCATTTTCAGCAACACCATCCTGGGGGATGGTTAGACGAAGTTGGAAGTCCCAAAGTCTATAAAGAGGTCTATGTCTCCCACAGTCTCCAAGATCATCAGCAACAAAATCCTCCTCAAGAACAGTTACCAAAAACAATCCCACCGAACCTCAGAAGACACCCCTTAAGTTTATACCGCCTTGTGATCGATGGTTCGAATAAAATTCCTAGGTTTATCTGAGAGCAACAAACGAACCTTCGAATTCAAACGAAACGAATTATCGAACCCCCCTCCGCATAGCAGAAACTGTTCCCAGGGTCACACTATAAACTTAAGGCACAAGCTACCAAGTTTATCAAATCGAACACGAAAACAAAAAGACCCTCTTCTAGGGCAAGAAAAACACTCTACCTCCAACAGTCAATCAATTATTCCAAGATGTCCCACCGTGAAGCCGCTGGTTCTGCCACTGTTGGCCCTGCCGATGATGTTCAAATGAGCAACACTGTTGAAATCTATCGCCTGAAGACTTGGGAGCAGCTGGAGAATCAAAAAGCTCCCTCTTTCACACAAACGGCTACAGTTAGCAAGGACCAGCTTCCCCAATGGTTCATCAGGATGGTGGAACGAATGAATGTTACAGAGAGGGATGTCCAAGGACTATTCCAGGCCCTGCAGAAGGAAGGAGCTATGGCGCAGGCCAATGTCAGTGAGATGAAGGCCTTATACCAGGAGATGGCAGCAACCATGCAAAACACATATGATGTTGTCATCAAGAAGGGGAACATCGACCAAGAAATCAACCATGCAGCCATCGTTCGCCTTGTACAGGCCAGCAATGAGTTTGGGTCCCAGGTCTGGCAGACCACCGGAGGCCTAGCCACGGATATTCAGCAGAAGCAGGAAGCCAACCAAGAGGCTGTGGAAAGGCTGACTGCTGGAGTGAAAATCATCAATGATGTCCTGGAAGGCTTTGCAACCTACCAAGCCAACTGGAATAAGAATGTAGAGAATTGGGCATCTGAGAAAGAGGATAGCGACAAGCGTTGTGACTGGAGGATTAGAGCACTTGCGAAGGCTGAAGAGCAGCAACAGCGGCACCAGCTCGAATACGAGACCACCTGCCAGCAAGACAAGAAAGAGATCATCGATAAAGTTATCAAGGCTGTGATGGACAGGATGGCCCAAAAACAGCCAATCGATGCACGATCCCTTACTGAGGCCCTACAGGATGAAGGACCCTCAGCTGAGACACTTAGAGATGCCATTGAAAGGGCATTACCCCCATCCACAGCCAATTCAGAACATGGAGCATCAGCAGGAAAGGGTGAAAATGGAGGCAGACCTCCAAAGCCTGGAGCAGGACTACCCCCATCAAACCCTTCAGACCCCTCCTCATCAGATGATGATGGAAGCTCTGGGAGGAGAACCCTTGACAGCTTCCAAGACACAGACAGGAGCAGATGAAGAAAAGGGAACGAGATGAGAAAGTTACAGAATTCTTTGAATCTTTGGTGGACAGGTTGACGGAGCCTGCCCCAGCCGAACGACACAAGAAACCGAAGATGCCTGAAATGAAGGCTCCTCAGATATTCACAGGCAAGGACAAAACCCTTTTCCGAGCCTGGTGGATGTCAGTTCAGGACTACATTGAGACCTACTCCTCTGCCTTCCCAGATGAGGATGCACAGGTCAAATGGGTTGGGAGTTTATTCTCCCACAAAGCCCTCAGTTGGCATCAAGAGTGTCGAAAGGCAATCAAGAGCCAAGGGCTGAAAGATAACTGGGCAGCTTTTTCAAGTGCCATCGAGACAAGATTTATGGACAGAAGAGAGGTCCAGAAAGATGAGCGTCGAATCCGAGAACACCAATACGATGGAGATATTGATGATTACATTACGAAATTGGAAGACCTCAACATGAGAGTAGGGGCATCAGGCCCCATGTACAGAGCAGTTATCTGGGATGCGATGACCCCAGAAATCAAGAAGATGGTGTACCAGACCTTCAAAGGGATCCCTAGAGACGATGATGCGATGATAGAAGCAGTCAAGGAGGCTGCATACATTGTGGAAAACATTGACGAAGAGATAAAGGGTCCCAAGAGAAGAACATTGGAAGTACGGGACACTCATCCCCCTAAGGAAGCTGCTCGTCCTCGTGAGACACAGCAGAAGGACTGAAAGTTCAAGGAAAAGAATGGGGACAAGAAAGGTTCTTCTGGAAAGAAGACCAACAAGCCTGCAATTTTTGCCTCAGGAAGGGAGGCCTTACAGAATGTTCCTCAGAGCGAAATTGATAAGCACAAGAAGGATAAAGCAGACTGTTGGAGATGCGGATGGTCAGGTCACAAGATGTATGACTGTTATGCAAAGAAGACAGTCGAAGGAACCGAGTTATCAAATGGAGGCAAGACAGCCTCTGCAGGCAAGAGAAAAAGAGATGATGATGAGGAAGAAGACAAGGGGCAGGAGAAGCCCAAGGACAAGAAGAAGGCCAAGATGGCAGCTGCTAAGCAGGACAATGAGGACACTGAGATGCCAGATGCTCAGCCTGGATCTTGGGAGATCGAAGACAGCGAGGATTTGGAATCGGATTTTTAGAGTCCTCTAGGGAGGCGTCACCCAAGGAGGAAGATAGCTCTGATGCCCAAGAACACAAGTGTGCAGGAGTCAAGAGAAAGGCCCCAGACAACCTCCTGTCGATCAGGACAAAGAATCGACGAACAGACAATGGAACCTCGACCCCAGCTACTCAAAGGGAAGACCCGGTTCCACCCCATCATGGACCCAGACCAATCATTAATATGGTTCTGACCTGGTCCAAAACCCAACAACGAATGGTGCGAGTCCTACTTGATACAGGATCCACTGCAGCCCTTCTGGACAAAGGATTTGTTCAGAAATTCAAAATTCCAACCATAAAGAGGGACACTCCACTCCAAATTCGCAACTTCAACAATGAGGTAGTTGCTGCAGCAGGTGAATTCTTTACAGTTCCTTTTATGTTGCAGCATAAGAAGCACTTTGCTGCCGAATCTTTTGAAGTCGCACCTCTAGATAGTGACTGCGATGTCATTCTTCCATATTGGTGGATGATAAAACACCAGCCATGCAACTTATGGGGAGACAAGAACAACATCTCATTCACTACCCCACGTTGCACAGAAAAATGCACAAAGGCTGAGGCTAGTGCATTCTCACTTAAGGTCGACAAAAGAGTGCTCGACCACCCAGAGGCCTCAGTTATAGGTCACATATCCACTGCCACCACAAAGGAGGAATTATCAGATGCACTTGAACAAGTACCTGAGAAATTCCGAAAATGGACCAACATCATGACCAAGGAAGCCGCAGACAGACTTCCTGACCACAAGCCTTATGACCATGTGACTGACTTAAAGGAAGGAGAGACTCCTCCCTGGGGCCCAGTCTATGCACTGAATGAAGTTGAACTGGAAACCCTGAGGGAATGGTTGAAGGAAATGCTTAGGACAGGCAAGATTAGACCATCAAAATCTGCTGCCGCAGCTCCCATCCTTTTCGTACCTAAACCTCATGGTCGAGGTCTAAGGCTATGTGTTGATTACCGAGGGATCAACAAGATAACCATTGCAAATCGTTATCCTCTACCACTGATGTCGGAACTTCAGGATAGAGTGAGAGGTGCAAAAGTCTTCACTAAAGTGCACTTAAAAAATGGTTATCATTTGATTCGAATCAAAGAAGGCGATGAGTGGAAGACTGCCTTCAGGTGTCGCTATGGTCTCTATGAATTTTTGGTCATGCCCTTTGGTTTGTCAAATGCACCGGCAACCTTCCAAAATATGATGAATCATATCTTCAGAGATATGTTAGATCAGGGAGTGATTGTCTACATTGACGATGTGCTCATCTATGCAGAAACAGAAGAAAAACATGATGAGTTAGTCAAAGAGGTGCTGAAAAGACTCGAAGAGAATGGGCTGGCAATTTCCCCAGAACAGTGTGTCTGGGCAAAAAATAGAGTGGACTTTCTGGGGTACATCATAAGCGAGAAAGGGATTGAGATGGCACAGGACAAGGTGGAAACTGTGCTGGAATGGGAACCTCCAAGATCCTTGAAGGACACTCAAGCATTTCTGGGGTTCGCCAATTTTTATCGCCGATTCATAAAGGACTTCTCGAAAATATGTCATCCACTGACAGAATCAACAAAAGGCGATGCGAGAAAATGGGAATGGACAGTGGCCATGCAGTTGGCTTTTGACGAGCTCAAGTAACGTTTCACTAAGGCCCCTATCTTGGGACATTTTGATCCAAGAAAGGTGTGCATAGTAGAAACAGATGCTTCGGATTTTGCCCTTGGAGCTGTCCTATCCCAAAAAGGAGAAGATGGAAAGCTGCACCCCATTGCCTTCCATTCGAGAAAATTCACTCCGGCTGAGATCAATTATGAGATCCATGACAAAGAGATACTGGCTATTGTTGACTCATTTAAGGTCTGGAGAAGATATCTTGAAGGAGCAATGCACACTGTCCAAGTCTTCAGCGACCACCAGAACCTGGAGTATTTTACTACAATGAAAGTACTCAACCGACGCCAAGCAAGATGGGCTCAGGAGCTTGCTGGTATTGACTTCAAGATTTTCTATCGACCAGGAGTTAAGAATGGGAAACCAGATGCATTATCTAGGTGTCTGGAGTTTCGCCCTGAAAAGGGGGGAGGTGAAGATCAGCTGTTAACCGGGGGTTGTCTCGTGACTGACGGCCCGGTAACTCAAGATTTCCAAAAGAAAAAATTGAGAAGTAATAATTCCAATGATGGGAATTATTTACTTCTCTGGGGATTCTCGTAGAAATGAGTTATAACGTGTTATAATCTTAAACTCTCCTGCTTATCTCAGGGAGCGTTTCGAGATCATCGATGGTAATTGCGTTCAAGTGTGAACAGCAATCTGTGAGGGTCTTATTGTTCGAAGAGGGTCTTGGTTGTATTGTTGTATAGGTTTTTTGAGTATTGTGTAAATAGTCGAGTATGAGGTACTAATATCTTTCTGGGACTTGCTTGTAATTGATGGGACGATTGTGGGTCTTTTGCTGGATGATGGCTTCTTCGAGTGGGGGCTTTTTCATATTTTATGTTTTCTGACTTGAGCTCCCCACTCATATACCCACCGGGTACGTTGCGGTGGTCGGAACGCCAAGTACTGGTTGACGTTGGTAGAGAGCATGCAAACATGATATTTTTCGCATAGAAATTCCGTATTTCGAATTTTTCCATGCAAACGCTCCAAATCGTTCCCAAACCAATCGGATGACTCTTGGTGATCCTCTCGGCCGTATCGTGCATGCGCTGTAGATGTCATCTGGGCCTCCTGTGGCTTCCGATAGGATCCAACATTCATATCCATTTGTCCATATGCGCTTATTTTCGTCATATCAGGCTAACCGAAGGTTTGTCTGCAAGATAAGGTTTCCTGTATTGTCTTGTATTGTCTGCTACCTCAGGGCCGCTATGCCAAGTATTGGTCTTTATCACCTATGACAATCCTCATCTCCTTCGGCCGACTAGACAATGTTATTGCATGTCTTATCTTAATGGCATTCGGTATTGTTCCTTCGGTCTTCCGATCATCTCTGCTGAGCTTCCTCAGTAACATATGATTCTTGATTTGGACTTGGCACTCAGTCGTAGGGTACATTCAATTCATTCTGAAATACCTAACTGTTCCTCTCCTCCATCGATTCCTCATCCTCATTACCAACTCTGACTTCCTCCAGCCTTTGTCTACGGTCGATCACGGCAGACTCGGTCATATATGGCGAACTCCTCCTTTTTACATTCTTCTTATTCCTTCTGTCTTTCTTTGTCCCAGCCCCTTCTCTGTCTGCCTGTTGGGGTGGTCCTGTATGACACGGCACAACGTTCGAATACAGCAGATCGCATACGGCAGACGGTAGTCCCTTTGTGGACTTGTGGCAAGTAAGAACCACAGTGGCCCAGGGTATAAGTATTCCAGGTTTTTGTCAACATCAGCGGTACGTTCCCCAGGATACGGCTGGGCATTAGAAACCTCAGCCGTTGATCGGAAACTGTCCCTCCTGAGGCTACCCCGGGTTCCTAACCCTTTATGATGCTGACCTTTTTCCTGGCCCCCCATTATCCTACTTCCTGCGGGAAGTGGATGAAGGGTGGTTAGTAATGGCTCTTGCCTTATGGCTTGAGTCATTACTTAGTAAGAATCCCCATTCTTAAAATGTGTCTTAAAGGTGGGGTATGACACTACCTCCCCCCTTATAAGATTTCGACCCGAAATCATTAACTTAGATTCTTGGCTTATGAATTCTTAGCTATATGATTATGAAACGGGATTTTTTGATGAAGTCCTCCAACCCCTTCATCCACCAACATGTTTTCTATCCCAAGACCATTAAAACCTCAGCGAGGAAAGGTATCTTGAGATAGTTGGTTGTTTAAACACGTTGGTCCCTCAGCATGCCTGGATTCCTTGAGTGGAACTCTCGGAGTGACTGCAGGCCACCTACTATGAAGCATTCATACGGTTCTTCAGTATGATCCTTCTTAAGTGGATATCCTTTCCATCTGACTCGGTAAAGGACTTTCCCCTTGACTTTCCTACTCGATAAGATTTCTTCTATCTCCCATTCCTCATTGCCTTCGATGTCATTGCATTCATCAATGATTTTTAATAGATCAGGCGGAGGTCTGGTCCCATTGTTGTATGGTTCGAGTAAGGATACATGGAAGGTGTTGTTGATCTTCCATTTTCTGGGTAGTGATAGTCGCATGGCTGTTGGAGAGATTACTTTCTCTATTGTGAAGGGGCCATGCTTCTTGTGGTCCAGTTTATGTTTTGGACGTCTGGTCTGGATGTTCCTTCCATCTAACATGACTAGGTCCCCAACCTTGAATTCTGGAGCATCCTTGCATTTATTATCGGCATATTTCTTCATTCTTTCTTGGGTTGCTTTTAGGTTTTTTGTGACTAGACTTTGGACTGAGAGGATGTGGTTGATGTATCCATCTTGAGTGTCCTCGCTGGTTGGTGTTGTACTTGGGTTGGTGCAACCTGGGTGTCGGCCATAGTTGGCAAAGAAGGGTGACATGCCTGTGGCCTGAGTTACTGAATTGTTGTATGCGAACTCAGCCATGGGCAAGAGCCCAACCCAATCATCCATCTCATAGTTGGTGAATGATCGTAAGTATGCCTCGATTGTCTGGTTGATCCTTTCTGTTTGGCCATCTGTTTGTGGATGAAAAGATGTGCTCATTCGTGGTCGTATTCCTAGGATGCCAAGGAACTGTTTCCACTCTGTGGAGGTAAAGCGGGAGTCACGGTCTGAGATGATATCGGTTGGGATGCCATGGAATCTCCATATCTCCCTGGCAAATATCTTTACTAGGTGTTCCGCTGTCTTTTGGTCCTTTTTGAGTGGTATAAAGTGGGCCATTTTTGTAAATCTGTCAACAATGACCCATAATTGATCACAGTCTTCGGATAAGGGGAGGTCTGTGATGAAATCCATGGCGATTGATGTCCATGGTGCATATGGGAGCTCTAGTGGTGAGAGTAAGCCATATGGCTTGTGGCGTGATGCCTTATCCTTCTGACATTCTAAACAACTTCTGACATATTCGATAATTTCTTGGTCCATCTTAGGCCACCAGAAGTTGTGTCGGATCAGCTCGATCGTTTTGTCTTGACCAAAGTGTCCGGCTACTGCGCTGTTGTGCTCGGTATGTAAAATCGCATGGCGTGCATTCTCAGGGACCCAAAGCAATCCCTTGTGATATAGTAATCCATCCTGTAGTTCCAAAATCTTTTCCTTTCCTTCTACTTCTTGCGCACTTCCACTCAGTTCCTCTAAGGCCTGGTAGTATGCTGCGTCCTGTTGTCCTGCCTCTCTTACTTCCTGCTCAAATACCTTTGTCCATTTTGACACTGATGTTGCAAGGTAGGCCAGCTGAACTGCTGAGCAACAAAAAACTGTTCCTTCCCCTGCACTACTGATTGCTGATATAGTGCCAAAGTGCTTTTCATTCAATACAGTCTGTATCGGCTGGTTTCCACCTCCCCCCTTTTCAGGGCAATACTCCGGGCGCCTTGATAATGCATCTGGCTTGCCATTACTTGTTCCTTTCCTATAAAAAATTTTGAAGTCCATGCCGGCCAGTTCCTGAGCCCAGCATGCCTGCCTTCTGTTGAGAACCTTGGTTGTCATGAAGTACTCAAGGTTTTTGTGGTCGGTAAATACCTGGACCATGTGGAGTGATCCTTCCAAATATCTTCGCCATGTTTTAAAACAATCAACTATTGCCAGTAATTCCTTGTCATGAATTTCGTAGTTGATTTCAGCTGGTGAGAACTTTCTGGAGTGGAAGGCAACTGGGTGTAGTTTTTTGTCCTCTGCATTTTGTGACAATGTGCCACCCAGTGCAAAGTCAGATGCATCTGTTTCGACGATGCATTCTTGTTGTGGGTTGAAGTGTGTGAGGATGGGTGCAGTCGTAAAGCAGTGTTTTAGTTGCTCGACTGCTTCTGTCATCACATCTGTCCAGATCCAGTCTTTTGGTGACCCTTTTGTTGAATCGCTGAGGGGTTTAGCAATTTTTGAGAATTCTCTGATAAATCGTCTATAAAAATTCGCAAAGCCAATAAATGACTGTACATCCCTTAAACTTCTTGGTCGTTCCCAATCTCGAATGCATTGAACTTTGTCTTGGGCCATCTCGATACCATCTTTTGAGATAACATACCCCAGGAAGTCGACTCGGTTGGTGGACCAAAAACATTTGTCCTGTGATATGGCTAGCCCATTTTCTGCTAGGCGTTTCAATACTTCTGTGACAATGTGATCATGTCCTTCTTCTGTTTTGGCATAGATTAGGATGTCATCTAAGTATACAATTAATCCTAGGTCTAGCAAGTCTCGAAAAATGTGGTTCATCATAGTCTGGAAGGTTGCGGGGGCATTGGATAACCCAAAGGGCATAACAGTGTATTCATATAGTCCATACCGTGTTTTAAATGCCGTTTTCCATTCATCTCCTGGTTTGATCCGAATCAAGTTGTATCCATTTTTGAGGTCAATCTTGGTGAATATTTTCGCACCTCTGACCCTATCTTGGAGTTCTGACATGATCGGTAGGGGATATCCGTTGGCAATGGTGACTTTATTCAAGCCGCGATAATCGACGCACAATCTGAGGCCTCGGCCATGGGCCTTTGGGACGAAGATGATTGGTGCTGCAGCTGGTGATTTCGATGGGCGGATTTTTCTTAATTCCAACATTTCCTTGAGATAATCCCACAGAGGTTCTAATTCGGTTTCATTGAGGGGGTACATTGGTCCCCATGGTGGTTGTTCACCCTCCTTCAGATCTATTGCATGATCGTAGGGTTTGTGATCAGGGAGCTTATCTGCAAGCTCCTTGCCTAGGACTTCGACATATTGTCGGAACTTTTCAGGTACCACTGTAGCTGGGTCTACCTCATTTGTGTCTGAGTTGACTGATGCAATATACCCAATTACTGTTGCATCATAGTGGTGTAGAATGTCTTTGTCCATCGTGAGGGAGAATTCTTGTGCTGCGGCTTTGGTGCAGTGTTGTTTACAGAATTCGGAGTCTAAGGTGATGTCTTGTGGTTTTCCCCAAAACTTGTTGGGTTGGTGTTTTGCCATCCACCAGCAAGGTAAGATTATGTCGGTACCTGATTCTAGAGGTATAACCTCAAAGGTTTCTCTGGTGTAGTGGTATTTGTACTGAAGCAGCAAGGAATGTGTAAATGCTTCCCCAGCACCTGATAAGGGGCGACCATCTGCCCCATTAATTTGTAGAGGGGTATCGCGAGTCATCATTGGTAGGTTATTTGCCTTGATAAATTTGGAGCTGATGATGGGTATGGCTGCACCTGTGTCGAACATCACTTGGACACTCTGTGTTTTTTGTCTGGGTACTGAAAGATGCATTTGGACAATTGGCCTGGAACCAACTCGGGGTGGCCTGTTGTTGGCCAACTGCAGTTTTGCCTCAGGTTCTTTTTTATTAGGTTTTGATTTTTTGAATTGTTTTTGGTGTTCTTGGTTTTTCGTACGTTTGACTCCAGCCACTGATATCCTCTGAGATCCTGATACGTCTTCTTCTTCTTGGATGCCTCTGCGTATCTTACGAGGCTTTCCTAGTTTAAATCTGAGAGGTCTGAGGTCTCTACTTCCCAACATCTTTTTGCTGGCTTTGGGTCTGGTTCTGATACTGTCTGGGTTACAGTGGCAACATTCTTCGGCCGCTTGGTTACTGGTTCCTTGGCAGCATCCTCATCATCATCTGAGTCTTCTGAAGGTCATTGGCGTTTAGCCTTTTTTGTGACAGCTGCTACTGTGGCAACTAATTCAGTTCCCTTTGAAGTCTTTTTCGCAAAGCATTCCAAAGTATGGTGGCTGTTACGGCCACAGCGCCAGCAGGAGGCCTTGTCTGCTTTGTGTTGGTCGATTTCAGGCTGGGGGACCCCAGCCAATGCTTCGCAGTTGTTTTGGAATTTCCTTTCTCGGTCGCCCTTGGGTGTGCGAGTGGTCTCCTTAGTTTTACCACGGTTGGATTTTTTGTCTTCATCTCGCTTCCGCTTCTCCTTCTCTTGTTTGGGTTCTGAGGAGGCCTGATAAATGTGGAGCAGTGGTTTTTCATGCATGTTCCGATGTTCTTCTTTTGCGGTTGCAAGTTTAATGAGTCTGGCCTTGAAACACTCATACTTTGGGTCATCCATGTCCTGAACATCTGTCCATGCCTGGCAGGCCAGATCCTCTGGGAATGCCTGGTCGTAAATTTCTCTCAGGACTTCTCCTTTGACTTGGGCCTTCTCTTGGTAGATGGCCATCCTGATTCCCCATTGATCTGCTGGAAGGCCGGTCTTATGGCATCCCGGTTTGTACTTCCAATGCAACCTGGCCATCTTGTTGGTGTAGTTGCGCTTCTGGTGGGGGTCACGGAAATAGTGGTCCATTGCTGCAGTGTATGAGGGCCAGGTATCAGGGCGTAATTCCTTTTCAGTAGTGTCAACATGGTTTTGGTGCCATTGGCGGGCATCACCCTTTAGGAGGGACCCCAACCAGTGGATTCGGGTGGCATCAGTGTTAAAGTCGATAGATCGCACAGTCATATATTCCTTGACTGCTTTCATCCATGGGATGTAATTTTCTCTATCCCCATCGAAAACCTCTGGTTCCTTCATCTTGGGAGCTTTTCCTAGGACAATTGCTTCTGGTCGCTTGGTGATGCGATTCTTTTTGTCCTTCTTCCGTAGGGCACGAATGAGTTTTGATATCTCATTCCCTAGATCCTTCGGTCTATCTGATTCTGAGTCTGAACTGGAAGAGCTGGAACTACTTCCTCCTGGTGGAGGTCCTGGGGGTGGTATCACTCCACCTGGTGGACTGCTGCCCCTAGACTCTGTCGCTCTTGAACGTCTACTTGATCGGTCACTGGGTGGTAGGGGAGGAAGGTCGCAGTCTGACTCCATCCCATCACTACTTGGGAGGGGAATTCTCCCCTGTCGAGCATGTTGCTCTAAGATGCTATCAATGACCGATGTTACATCTATATCCTTTGGGGACTGTTGAGCTAATTGGAACTGGGTTTTTAACTCTTCTCCAATGGCCTGAAGCTCCTCCCAGAATGATCGTCGCATGTCTTCTCGTTCTTGCTGAGAAATTGCAGATGCATTGGCCTGGTTCGGTTGGAGTTGTGACTGGAGACGCTTTAATTTCCGTAGGTCCTCCTTGACTTTCTTCTGGTCGACTCTTGCCCTGGCTTCTCGGGCATTCATTTCTGCAGCCCATCGTTGGCAATCATTGTTGAACTTCTCCTGCTTAACTGCCTGGTCTTTGTGGTATGCGATCCAGACATTTTGGTTGGCTTCCATTTGTTGGGCAAAATCCTGAAGCAACTTCTGTCTTCGTTCTTCGCTTTCTGCTGCATTGATGGTAATCGTCTCTACATGTCTTCTTAGGGCCATGTGGGCAGCTGCCACTTCTGCAAATTGCGTGGTGGTGAGGTTGAAGTGAGCACCGGTAGCATCTGCAGCATGCTGCTGGGCCTGAGCAATCGCAAGGTTTAAGTTGGATTTGATTTTGTGATAATCATTCTGCATTTGCATAAATATATGGTATGCCTCTGTTTCATCCCCTTGGATTTGTCCTCGGAGGCTGTTGATTTCAACTGCAGTATGGTGTAGTTGATTCATAAGGGTACGTCCCCACTCAGGGACAGGGTGCAATTTGATGGGTTCGACAGGTGGGATATTCTCTGATCCCCCATTGTTGGTGCTAACTAGTGCCCAGGAAGGCATAGGCAAGAAATCGATTTCCATTGGCTCGGGCATCATTTTTCTGTTTGGTGGTTCTGTCTTTCTTGTAGGACGTCTCTCAATACGCTCGGTGAGGCGTTGTGTAAGATTATAGTGTTAACCGGGGGTTGTCTCGTGACTGACGGCCGGGTAACTCAAGATTTCCAAAAGAAAAAATTGAGAAGTAATAATTCCAATGATGGGAATTATTTACTTCTCTGGGGATTCTCATAGAAATGAGTAATAACGTGTTATAATCTTAAACTCTTCTGCTTATCTCAGGGAGCGTTTCGAGATCGTCGATGGTAATTGCGTTCAAGTGTGAACAGCAATCTGTGAGGGTCTTATTGTTCGAAGAGGGTCTTGGTTGTATTGTTGTATAGGTTTTTCGAGTATTGTGTAAATAGTCGAGTATGAGGTACTAATATCTTTCTGGGACTTGCTTGTAATTGATGGGACGATTGTGGGTCTTTTGCTGGATGATGGCTTCTTCGAGTGGGGGCTTTTTCGTATTTTATGTTTTCTGACTTGAGCTCCCCACTCATATACCCACCGGGTACGTTGCGGTGGTTGGAACGCCAAGTACCGGTTGACGTTGGTAGAGAGCATGCAAACATGATATTTTTCGCATACAAATGCCGTATTTCGAATTTTGCCATGCAAACGCTCCAAATCGTTCCCAAACCAATCGGATGACTCTTGGTGATCCTCTCGGCCGTATCGTGCATGCGCTGTTGCTAAACCCATCGTTTGCCAATATATTATGTCTAATAATATGACCTCTGTAGGGCATTTGAGCACATATCCCATCTTATGCATGCGTCGTCAGCTCAGGTGAAGTGTTTGACCTTAGTTGCCGGATTTCCTGATCCGTCCTTATCTAGCCTGCGGCTTCCTGTGCCGTCTGTGTGCCTTGCCAACACTTCACCGCGGTAGATCTCATCTGGGCCTCCTGTGGCTTCCGATAGGATCCAACATTCATATCCGTTTGTCCATATGCGCTTATTTTCGTCATATCGGGCTAACCGAAGGTTTGTCTGCAAGATAAGGTTTCCTGTATTGTCTGCTGCCTCAGGGCCGCTATGCCACGTATTGGTCTTTATCACCTATGACAATCCTCATCTCCTTCGGCCGACTAGACTCCGTGATTGCATGTCTTATCTTAATGGCATTCGGTATTGTTCCTTCGGTCTTCCGATCATCTCCGCTGAGCTTCCTCGGTAACATATAATTCTTGATTTGGACTTGGCACTCAGTCGTAGGGTACATTCAATTCATTCTTAAATACCTAACTGTTCCTCTCCTCCATCGATTCCTCATCCTCATTACCAACTCTGACTTCCTCCAGCCTTCGTCTACGGTCGATCACGGCAGACTCGGTCGTATACGGCGAACTCCTCCTTTTTACATTCTTCTTATTCCTTCTGTCTTTCTTTGTCCCAGCCCCTTCTCTGTCTGCCTGTTGGGGTGGTCCTGTGTGACACGGTACAACATTCGAATACGGCAGATCGCATATGGCAGAGGGTAGTCCCTTTGTGGACTTGTGGCAAGTAAGAACCACAGTGGCCCAGGCTATAAGTATTCCAGGTTTTTGTCAACATCAGCGGTACGTTCCCCAGGATACGGCTGGGCATTAGAAACCTCAGCCGTTGATCGGAAACTGTCCCTCCTGAGGCTACCCCGGGTTCCTAAACCTTTATGATGCTGACCTTTTTCCTGGCCCCCCATTATCCTACTTCCTGCCAGAAGTGGATGAAGGGTGGTTAGTAATGGCTCTTGCCTTATGGCTTGAGTCATTACTTAGTAAGAATCCCCATTCTTAAAATGTGTCTTAAAGGTGGGGTATGACACCAGCCGATTACGACGATCCTGCATAAGGAACATTTTTCAAATGCAGCTATCTCATCAATCAGCAGTGGTGGAGAAGGAACATTCTTTATTGCCTCTTCATCCCGACTCTCCTCAATTCCTGCAGTCAAATGGTCAGAAGAATTCTTGAAAATGGTCAGAGATGCTGGACTACAGGACGAAGAATATCAGGATGCAGTAAAGAGAATCAAAGAACCTTTGATGATGGAGAATGGCATACTCTATCGAAAGTTGAAACTATGGGTACCAAAGGGTTTAGTCAAGGCAGTCTTGGAATCAGAGCATGACTCGAAAATTGCAGGTCACTTTGGACAAGACAAAACGATTGAGTTAATTCGACGGAATTTCTGGTGGCCAAAGATGGATGAATCAATTATTGAGTATATACAAAGCTGCATGGAATGTCAGAAGGACAAAGCAGCTCGCCATCAGAAATACGGATTACTCCAACCTTTGGAATTGCCTTATGCCCCATGGCAATCAATTGCTATGGATTTTATTACCGACCTACCAGATTCCAGTGGATGTGACCAACTATGGGTAGTAGTTGATCGATTCACAAAAATGGCCCACTTCATTCCACTGCAAAAAGAGGGCAAGACAACGAATGACCTTGCTAAGATCTTTGCGAAGGAAATTTGGAAGTTACATGGCCTACCAACAGACATAGTGTTGGAAAGAGACTCCAGGTTTACAAGCACCACCTGGAAGGCATTTATTGGAACCTTGGGAATTAAGCCAAGGATGTCCACAGCATTCCACCCACAGACGGATGGACAAATGGAACGACTCAATCAGACAATTGAAGCATATCTACGCTCTTTTGTCAACTATGAGATGGATAATTGGGTTGACCTCTTACCAATGGCTGAGTTTGCATACAACAACTCAGTGACCAGTGCTACAGGACTATCTCCGTTCTATGCGAATTATGGTTACCACCCCATTGCAAGCAACCCTACGACAACTGCTGTGCGCAATCCTGCCAGCAAAGCCTATGCCCACTGGATGCATACAGTTCACGAAGAAACAAAACTATCCCTGGAAAAGACTAGAGAAAGGATGAAGAAGTATGCAGACCTACACAGGCAGGGGGCACCAGTATACCAAGTAGGAGACTTGGTTATGCTTGATGGACATAATATAAAAACAAGGCGACCATCATGAAAGCTGGATCACAAGTTACATGGTCCTTTTCAAGTCGAGAAAGACATTTCCCCATCAGCAGTCAGGCTCACACTACCTCGCAAATGGAAGATCCATAATGCTTTCCATGTGTCACTGATTGAGCCATTCTGGGCCGGAACAAGAGCTCCACCAGATCCAAGGAAAATTTTGAGGGAAGCTGATGATGTTGAGGGGAGCGAGGAGTACGATATCGATGAAGTCATGAGCAGTTACAAGTCTGGCAATCGAGTACTCTACCTCGTTAAATGGCTTGGGTGGCCGAACAAAAAGGATTGGATGGCTGAACCCTACGACAATGTTTCAGTAGGAGGTCTGGAGAAATTACGAGAATTTCATCTCAAGTATCCTGACTCTCCGAGGGACTACCGACTCACAGACTACAAGCTTAAGGGTTTTTTCCCATGAGGTTTTACCTTAAGCTGAGTAGGTAGTAGGATGTAGGGGCTGGAGGACTACATCTAAATTTGATCACTAGTCACTAGGCTACGGCGTAGTGCGATCACAGAGGCATGGACTAGAGCTTCGGGACGAAGCTTGAAGAGGGGAGAGGTGGTGTCACACCCTATAATGTGTGATAATAGATTGGGTAACATGTATAACTTGAGAGAGAACATGGCAAACTCGACTGGAGAATGAATATTATCAATCAGCAATTCAGGCCGGAACCCTCCAAAGATCCGGCAAGCGAAGTCATGTGACTCGTGACCCCCGAATGAGACCTCATGAAGGTCCCGGCCCAAGACATTGCACCTATTGAATGTCAGCAGGGCAAGATCAAGAAGGAGAAGGGAAGGACTTACCTCACTGATGGCACTTCAGCCATAAGAGGAGTGTTGGCGACGATGATGGAGAGACAAAGACAAGGGCGAACAGTACCTACTTATACATAAGGAGGTGCTCAGCAACTGACGGATACCAAGAGGGCTTGCATGGAGGAGAGCTCCATGGCATGTGCAAGGCATTGCGAAATCATCATTCAACATACCTGCATTCGGAGTTAGTTGACCAAGGCAGAGTCTAGTCGGTGAACAGGAGTGGCGCTGAGTACAAGGGTCAAGACTGCACAGCATGAGACAACATACAACAAGCAAGGAACCCACTCAAGGAACCTGTTCAAAGGAACCCGATATGATGCGACCTTCAGCTAGGAATACTCCGTAGGGAATTGTTGGGATTGCGTTCACACCAGGGTGTGGCTGCGCACAGGTGAGCGCAGGTGGGGGACTCATGAAATCACATGGAAAGTGCTAGAAACGTACGAGTAATAGGGCATGATTGTCACCTCACAAGCAATCAAGATTTCCTTAGGGAATCTATGATGACGCGGCTCAGAAGGAAAATGGCTCATTGTCATTCCCGGATGAGTTATTGCATTACGCGGCCAGACGGGGATTGAATCCTGTTATGATCGCTAATCCCTTACCTTATGGGAAGGTGTGGTATCATAGTGAGGAAATTTCAAGAATTAACTCGAAGATGGTGGTCAGCATGCAAGTGAGTGATTAATGCAATCATGAGCTTGCGCTGACGCAATTTATCCAAGATTATTGTTGGAAATGACTCATGTCTTATCTCCTAAACTCATTTTCAGCAATACCATCCTGGGGGATGGTTAGACGAAGTTGGAAGTCCCAAAGTCTATAAAGAGGTCTATGCCTCCCACAGTCTCCAGGAACATCAGCAACGAAATCCTCCTCAAGAACAGTTACCAAGAACAATCCCACCGAACCTCAGAAGACACCCCTTAAGTTTATTCCGCCTTGTGATCGATAGTTCGAATAAACTTCCTAGCTTTATCTGAGAGCAACAAACGAACCTTCGACATCAAACGAAACGAATTATCGAACCCCCCTCCGCATAGCAGAAACTGTGCCCAGGGTCACATGCAGTCGTAAAGCAGTCTTTCAGTTTTTCGAATGATTCTGTCATTGCCTCTGTCTAAAGCCAGTCCTTTGGTGATCCCTTGGTTGAATCACTGAGGGGTTTAGCAATTTTTGAGAATTCTCTTATGAATCGGCGATAGAAATTCATGAAGCCAATAAATGACTGTACATCCCTTAAACATCTTGGTTGTTCCCACTCCCGAATGCATTGGACTTTGTCTTGGGCCATTTCAATACCATCTTTTGAAATAACATACCCCATGAAGTCGACTCGGCTGGTTGACCAAAAGCATTTGTCCTGTGATATGGCTAGCCCATTTTCTGCTAGGCATTTCAATACCTCTGTGACAATGCGATCGTGTTCTTCCTCTGTTTCTGCATAAATGAGGATGTCGTCCAAATATACAATCAATCCTAAGTCCAACAAATCCTGAAAAATATGATTCATCATATTTTGAAAGGTTGCTGGGGCATTCAACAACCCAAAGGGCATGACAGTGTATTCGTACAGCCCATACCGTGTCTTGAATGCTGTTTTCCATTCATCTCCAGGTTTGATCCGAATCAAGTTGTATCCATTCTTGAGGTCAATCTTGGTGAATATTTTTGCACCTCTGACCCTATCTTGGAGTTCGGACATAATTGGTAATGGGTATCGATTGGCGATGGTTACTTTATTCAAACCACGGTAATCAACACATAACCTGAGGCCTCGACCATGGGCCTTTGGAACAAAGATGATTGGTGCTGCTGCAGGGGATTTTGAAGGGCGGATCTTTCCTAATTCCAACATTTCCTTCAGGTAATCCTGCAGCGCTTGTAATTATGTTTCGTTTAGGGGGTACATTGGTCCCCATGGTGGTTGTTCACCTTCTTTCAGGTCTATTGCATGATCGTAGCATTTGTGGTCTGGGAGTTTATCTGCGAGCTCCTTGCCTAGGACTTTGACATATTGTCAGAACTTTTGTGGTACAATTGTTGCAGGGTCTACCTCATTTGTATCTGAGTTAACTGATGCAATATACCCAATTACTGTTGCATCATAGTGGTGTAGGATATCTTTATCCATCGTGAGGGAGAATTCTTGTGCTGCGGCCTTGGTGCAGTGTTGTTTACAGATTTCGGAGTCTAAGGTGATGTCTTGTGGTTTTCCCCAAAACTTGTTGGGTTGGTGTTTTGCCATCCACTAGCAAGGTAAGATTATGTCTGATCCTGATTCTAGAGGCATGATCTCGAAGGTTTCTCTTGTATAGTCGGATTTTTATTGAAGTAGTAGGGAATGTGTAAAGGCCTCTCCAGCCCCTGAAAAAGGCTTACCATCTGCTCCATTGATTTGAAGTGCTGTGGCATGAGTAACCATTGGCAGGTTATTTTCCTTAATGAATTGGGAACTGATAATAGGTATGGCTGCACCAGTGTCAAACATGACTTGGACACCAAATGTCCTTTGTCCAGGTACTGAAAGATACATTTGGACAATTGGCCTGGGACCAACTTGGGGTGGCGTGCTGTTGGCCAGCTGCAATTTCGTCTCGGGTTCTTTTTTATTCAGTTTTGATTTTTTGGATTGTTTTTGGTTTTCTTGGGTTTTGGTGCATTTAACTCCAGCAACTGATATCGTCTGAGACCCTGATACGTCTTCCTTTTCTTGGATGCCTCTGCATATCCTACGAGGCTCTCCTAGTTTAAATCCGAGAGATCTGAGGTCTCTACTTCCCAGACCCTTCTCGCTGGGTTAGGGGCTGGCTCTGATACTGTCTGGGTCACTGTGGCAACATTCTTTGGCCGCTTGGATACTGCTTCATCTGTCTCCTCTTATTCATCTTCAGAATCTTCTGATGGTCATTGGCATTTAGCCGTCTTGGTGACTGCAGCCACTGCCGCAGTCAATTCGGTTCCTTTTGAGGTCTTCTTGGCAAAGCATTCTAGGGTGTGGTGGCTATTCCGGCCACAGCGCCAGCAGGAGGCCTTGTCTGCTTTGTGCTGGTCGATTGCAGCCTGGGGAACCCCAGCTAATGCTTCGCGGTTGTTTTGGAATTTCTTTTCTCGGTTGCTTTTAGGTGTGCAGGTAGTTTCCCTAGCCTTACCATGGTTGGATTTCTTCTCCTCATCCTTCTTCCGCTTGTCCTTCTCCTGCTTGGGCTCTGAGGGGGTTTGATATATGTGGAGCAGTGGCTTTTCATGCATGTTCCGATGTTCTTCTTTTGCAGTTGCAAGCTTGATCAGTCTGGCCTTGAAACACTCATACTTTGGGTCATCCAAGTCTTGAACATCTGTCCATGCCTGGCAAGCCAGATCTTCTGGGAATGCCTGGTCATAGATCTCTCTCAGAACCTCTCCTTCTACTTGGGCCTTCTCTTGGTAGATGGCCATTCTGATTCCCCATTGGTCTGCTGGGAGGCCGGTCTTGTGGCACCCAGGTTTATACTTCCAATGCAATCTGGCCATCTTGTTGGTGTAGTTGCATTTCTGGTGGGGATTGCGGAAATAGTGATCCATTGCTGCAGTGTATGAGGCCCAGGTATCAGGGCGTAATTCATTCTCTCTAGTATCGACATGGTTTTGGTGCCATTGGTGGGTATCACCCTTGAGGAGGGACCCTAACCAGTGGATTCGGGTTGCATCGGTGTTGAAGTCAATGGATCGTACAGTCATATATTCCTTGACTGCCTTCATCCATGGAATGTAATTTTCCCTATCCCCATCAAATACCTCAGGCTCCTTCATCTTGGGAGCTTTTCCCAGGAAGATTGCTTCTGGTCGCTTGCTGATGTGATTCTTCTTGTCCTTTTTCCAGAGTGCACAAATGAGTTTTGATATCTCATTCCCTAAATCCTTCGGTCTATCTGATTCTGAGTCTGAACTGGAGGAGCTGGAACTGCTTCCTCCTGGTGGAGGTCCTGGAGGTGGTATCACTCCGCCTGGTAGACTGCTGCCCCTAGACTCTGTCGCTCTTCATAGTTGAGTTGAACGTCTACTTGATCAGTCACTGGGTGGTAGGGGAGGAAGGTTGCAGTCTGACTCTATCCCATCACTACTTGGGAGGGGAATTCTCCCCTGTCGGGCATGTTGCTCTAAGATGCTATCAATGACCGATGTTACATCTATATCCTTGGGGGACTGTTGGGCTAATTGGAACTGGGTTTTCAACTCTTCTCCAATGGCCTGAAGCTCTTCTCAGAATGATCGTCGCATGTCTTCACGTTCTTGCTGAGAAATCGGAGATGCATTGGCCTGGTTCTGTTGGAGCTGTGATTGGAGACGCTTCAATTTCCGTAAGTCCTCCTTGACCTTCTCCTGGTCGACTCTTGCCCTGGCTTCTTGGCCATTCATTTCTGCAGCCCATCATTGGCAATCATTGTTGAACTTCTCCTGCTTAACTGCCTGGTCTTTGTGGTATGCGATCCAGACATTTTGGTTGGCTTCCATTTGTTGGGCAAAATCCTGAAGCAACTTCTGTCTTCATTCTTCGCTTTCTGCTGCATTGATGGTAATCATCTCTACATGTCTTCTTAGGGCCATGTGGGCAGCTGCCACTTCTGCAAACTGCATGGTGGTGAGGTTGAAGTGAGCACTGGTAGCATCTGCAGCATGCTGCTGGGCCTGGGCAATCGCAAGGTTTAAGTTGGATTCGATTTTGTGATAATCATTCTGCATTTGCATACAAATATGGTATGCCTCTGTTTCATCCCCTTGGATTTGTCCTCGGAGGCTGTTGATTTCAACTGCAGTATGGTGTAGTTGATTCATAAGGGTACGTCCCCACTCAGGGACAGAGTGCAATTTGATTGGTTCAATAGGTGGGATATTCTCTGATCCCCCATTGTTGGTACTAACTAGTGCCCAGGAAGGCATAGGTAAGAAATCGATTTCCATTGGCTCGGGCATCGTTTTTCTGTTTGGTGGTTCTGTATTTCTTGTAGGACGTCTCTCAATATGCTCGGTGAGGCATTGAGTAAGATTATAGTGTTAACCGGGGGTTGTCTCATGACTGACGGCCAGGTAACTCAAGATTTCCAAAAGAAAAAATTGAGAAGTAATAATTCCAATGATGGGAATTATTTACTTCTCTGGGGATTCTCGTAGAAATGAGTAATAACGTGTTATAATCTTAAACTCTCCTGCTTATCTCAGGGAGCATTTTTGAGATCGTCGGTGGAAATTGCGTTCAAGTGTGAACAGCAATCTGCAAGGGTCTTCTTGTTTGAGGAGGGTCTTGATGGTATTTGTCACACCCTATAATGTGTGATAATAGATTGGGTAACATGTATAACTTGAGAGAGAACATGGCAAACTCGACTGGAGAATGAATATTATGAATCAGCAATGTGGGCCGGAACCCTCCAAAGATCCGGCAAGCGAAGTCACGTGACTCGTGACCCCCGAATGAGACCTCATGAAGGTCCCGGCCCAAGACATCGCACCTATTGAATGTCAGCAGGGTCAAGATCAGGAAGGAGAAGGGAAGGACTTACCTCAATGATGGCACTTCAGCCATAAGATGAGTGTTGGCGACGATGATGGAGAGACAAAGACAAGGGTGAACAGTACCTACTTATACATGAGGAGGTGCTCAGCAACCAACTGATACCAAGAGGGCTTGCATGGAGGAGAGCTCCATGGCATGTGCAAGGCATTGCGAAATCATCATCCAACATACCTGCATTCGGAGTTAGTTGACCAAGGCAGAGTCTAGTCGGTGAACAGGAGTGGCGCTGAGTACAAGGGTCAAGACTGCACAGCATGAGACAACGTACAACAAGCAAGGAACCCACTCAAGGAACCTGTTCAAAGGAACCCGATATGATGCGACCTTCAGCTAGGAATACTCCGTAGGGAATTGTTGGGATTGCGTTCACACCAGGGTGTGGCTGCGCACAGGTGAGCGCAGGTGGGGGGCTCATGACATCACACGGAAAGTGCTAGAAACGCACGAGTGATAGGGCATGATTGTCACCTGACAAGCAATCAAGATTTCCTTAGGGAATCTATGATGACGCGGCTCAGAAGGAAAATGGCTCATTGTCATCCCCGGATGAGTTATTGCATTACGCGGCCAGACGGGGATTGAATCCTGTTATGATCGCTAATCCCTTACCTTATGGGAAGGTATGGTATCAGGGTGAGGAATTTTCAAGAATTAACTCGAAGATGGTGGTCAGCATGCAAGTGAGTGATTAATGCAATCATGAGCTTGCGCTGACGCAATCTATCCAAGATTATTGTTGGAAATGACTCATGTCTTATCTCCTAAACTCGTTTTTAGCAGTACCATCCTGGGGGATGGTTAGACGAAGTTGGAAGTCCCAAAGTCTATAAAGAGGTCTATGTCTCCCACAGTCTCCAAGATCATCAGCAACGAAATCCTCCTCAAGAACAGTTACCAAGAACAATCCCACCGAACCTTAGAAGACACCCCTTAAGTTTATTCCGCCTTGTGATCGATAGTTCGAATAAACTTCCTAGCTTGTTCTGAGAAAGCACCGATCGATTAAACCTTCGAAATCAACGAAACGAATTATCGAAACCCCCTCCGCATAGCAGAAACTGTGCCCAGGGTCACACTATAAACTTAAGGCACAAGCTACCAAGTTTATCAAATCGAACACAAAAACAAAAAGACCCTCTTCTAGGGCAAGAAAAACACTCTACCTCCAAAAGTCAATCAATTATTCCAAGATGTCCCACCCTGAAGCCGCTGGTTCTGCCACTGTTGGCCCTGCCGATGACGTTCAAATGAGCAACACTGTCGAAATCTATCGCCCGAAGACCTGGGAGCAGCTGGAGAATCAAAAGGCTCCCTCTTTCACACAAACGGCTACAGTTAGCAAGGACCAGCTTCCCCAATGGTTTATCAGGATGGTGGAACGAATGAATGTTACAGAGAGGGATGTCCAAGGACTATTCCAGGCCCTGCAGAAGGAAGGAGCTATGGTGCAGGCCAATGTCAGTGAGATGAAGGCCTTATACCAGGAGATGGCAGCAACCATGCAAAACACATATGATGTTGTCATCAAGAAGGGGAACATCGACCAAGAAATCAACCATGCAGCCATCGTTCGCCTTGTACAGGCCAGCAATGAGTTTGGGTCCCAGGTCTGGCAGACCATTGGAGGCCTGGCCACGGATATTCAGCAAAAGCAGGAAGCAAACCAGGAGGCTGCAGAAAGGCTGACTGCTGGAGTCAAAATCATCAACGATGTCCTGGAAGGTTTTGCAACCTACCAGGCCAACGGGAATAAGAATGTGGAGAACTGGGCATCTGAGAAGGAGGATAGCGACAAGCGTCGTGACCGGAGGATTAGAGCACTTGCGAAGGCTGAAGAGCAGCAACAGCCGCGACAGCTCGAATATGAGACCACCCGCCAGCAAGACAAGAAAGAGATCATCGATAAAGTTATCAAGGCTGTGATGGACAGGATGGCCCAAAAACAACCAATCGATGCACGATCCCTCACTGAGGCCCTACAGGATGAAGGACCCTCAGCTGAAACACTCAGAGATGCCATTGAAAGGGCATTACCCCCATCCACAGCCAACTCAGAACGTGGAGCATCAACAGGAAAGGGTGGAAATGGAGGCAGACCCCCAAAGCCTGGAGCAGGACTACCCCCATCAAACCCTTCAGACCCCTCCTCATCAGATGATTATGGAAGCTCTGGGAGGAGAACCCTTGACAGCTTCCGCAGACACAGACAGGAGCGGACGAAGAAAAGGGAACGAGATGAGAAAGTTACAGAATTCTTTGAATCTTTGGTGGACAGGTTGACGGAGCCTGCCCCAGCCAAACGACACAACAAAACCGAAGATGCCTGAAATGAAGGCTCCTCAGATATTCACAGGCAAGGACAAAACCCTTTTCCGAGCCTGGTGGATGTCAGTTCAGGACTACATTGAGACCTACTCCTCTGCCTTCCCAGATGAGGATGCACAGGTCAAATGGGTAGGGAGCCTATTCTCCCACAAAGCCCTCAGTTGGCATCAAGAGCGTCGAACGGCAATCAAGAGCCAAGGGCTGAAAGATAACTGGGCAGCTTTGTCAAGTGCCATCGAGACAAGATTTATGGACAGAAGAGAGGTCCAGAAAGATGAGCGTCCAAACCGAGAACTCCAATATGATGGAGATATTGACGATTACATCACAAAATTGGAAGATCTCAACATGAGGGTAGGGGCATCAGGCCCTATGTACCGAGCAGTCATCTGGGATGCAATGACCCCAGAAATCAAAAAGATGGTGTACCAGACCTTCAAAGGGATCCCCAGAGACGACGAATCCATGATCGAAGCAGTCAAGGAAGCTGCATACATCGTGGGAAAAATTGATGAAGAGATAAAGGGTCCCAAGAGAAGGACATTGGAAGTACGGGACACACGTCCCCCTAAGGAAGCTGCTCGTCCTCGTGAGACGCAGCAGAAGGACCGAAAGGTCAAGGAAAAGAATGGAGACAAGAAAGGTTCTTCTGGGAAGAAGACAGACAAGCCTGCAATTTTTGCCTCAGGAAGGGAGGCCTTACAGAATGTTCCTCAGGGTGAGATTGATAAGCACAAGAAGGATAAAGCAGACTGTTGGAGATGCGGACGGTCAGGTCACAAGATGTATGACTGTTATGCAAAGAAAACAGTAGGAGGGACAGAGTTATCAAATGGAGGCAAGACAGCCTCAGCAGGCAAGAGAAAGAGGGATGATGATGAGGAAGAAGACAATGGGCAAGAGAAGCCCAAGGACAAGAAGAAGGCCAAGACGGCAGCTGCTAAGCAGGACAATGAGGACACTGAGATGCCAGATGCTCAGCCTAGATCTTGGGAGATCGAAGACAGCGAGGATTTGGAATCGGATTTTTAGAGTCCTCTAGGGAGGCGTCACCCGAGGAGGAAGACAGTTCTGACGCACAAGTGCATAAGTGTGCAGGAGTCAAGAGAAAGGCCCCAGACAACCTCCTGTCGATCAGGACAAAGAATCGACGAACAGACAATGGAACCTCAACCCAAGCTACACAAAGGGAAGACCGGGTTCCCCCTCATCATGGACCCAGACCAATCATTGATATGGTTCTGACCTGGTCCAAGACCCAACAATGAATGGTGCGAGTCCTGCTTGATACAGGATCCACTGCAGCTCTTCTGGACAAAGGATTTGTTCAGAAATTCAAAATTCCAACCATAAAGAGGGACACTCCACTCCAAATTCGCAACTTCAACAATGAGGTAGTTGCTGGAGCAGGCGAATTATTTACGGTTCCTTTCATGTTGCAGCACAAGAAGCACTTTGCTGCCGAATCTTTTGAGGTCGCACCTCTAGACAGCGACTGCGATGTCATTCTTCCATATTGGTGGATGACAAAACACCAGCCATGCAACTTATGGGGAGACAAGAACAGCATCTCATTCACTACCCCACGTTGAACAGGAAAATGCACAAAGGCTGAGGCTAGTGCATTCTCGCTTAAGGTCGACAAAAGAGTGCTCGACCACCCAGAGGCCTCAGTTATAGGTCACATATCCACTGCCACCACAAAGGAGGAATTATCAGATGCCCTTGAACAAGTACCTGAGAAATTCCGAAAATTGACCAACATCATGACCAAGGAAGCAGCAGACAGACTCCCAGACAACAAGCCATATGACCATGCAATCGACTTGAAGGAAGGAGAGACTCCTCCCTGGGGCCCAGTCTATGCGCTGAATGAAGTTGAACTGGAAACCCTGAGGGAATGGTTGAAGGAAATGCTGAGGACAGGCAAGATTAGACCATCAAAATCTCCTGCCGCAGCTCCCATCCTTTTTGTACCTAAACCTCATGGTCGTGGTCTAAGGCTATGTGTTGATTACCGAGGGATCAACAAGATAACCATTGCAAATCGTTATCCTCTACCACTGATGTCTGAACTTCAGGATAGAGTGAGAGGTGCAAAAGTCTTCACTAAAATGGACTTAAAAAATTGTTATCATTTGATTCGAATCAAAGAAGGCGATGAGTGGAAAACTGCCTTCAGATGCCGTTATGGTCTCTATGAATTTTTGGTCATGCCCTTTGGGTTATCCAATGCACCGGCAACCTTCCAAAATATGATGAACCATATCTTTAGAGATATGTTAGATCAGGGAGTGATTGTCTACATTGACGATGTACTCATCTATGCAGAAACAGAAGAAAAACATGATGAGTTGGTCAAGGAGGTGCTGAAAAGACTCGAAGAAAATGGGCTGGCGATTTCCCCAGAAAAGTGTGTCTTGGCAAAAAATAGAGTGGACTTCCTGGGGTACATCATAAGCGAGAAAGGGATTGAGATGGCACAGGACAAAGTGGAAACTGTGCTGGATTGGGAACCTCCAAGATCCTTGAAGGACACTCAAGCATTTCTTGGGTTCGCCAATTTTTATCGCCGATTCATAAAGGACTTCTCGAAAATATGTCGTCCACTCACAGAATCAACAAAAGGCGATGCAAGAAAATGGGAATGGACAGTGGCCATGGAATTGGCTTTTGACGAGCTCAAGCAACGTTTCACTAAGGCCCCTATCTTAGGACATTTTGATCCTAGAAAGGTGTGCATAGTAGAAACAGATGCTTCGGATTTTGCCCTTGGAGCTGTCTTATCCCAAAAAGGAGAAGATGGGAAGCTGCACCCCATTGCCTTTCATTCGAGAAAGTTCACTCCAGCTGAGATAAATTATGAGATCCATGACAAGGAGCTACTGGCTATTGTGGACTCATTTAAAGTCTGGAGAAGATATCTGGAAGGAGCGATGTACACTGTCCAAGTCTTCAGCGACCACCAGAACCTTGAGTATTTTACCACAACGAAAGTACTCAATCGACGCCAAGCAAGATGGGCTCAGGAGCTTGCTGGCATTGATTTCAAGATTTTCTATCGACCAGGAGTTAAGAATGGGAAACCAGATGCATTATCTAGGCGTCCAGAGTTTCGCCCTGAAAAGGGGGGAGGTGAAGATCAGCCAATTACGATGATCCTGCATAAGGAACATTTTTCAAATGCACCTATCTCCTCAATCAGCAGTGGTGGAGAAGGAACAATCTTTATTGCCTCTTCATCACGACTCTCCTCAATTCCTGCAGTCAAATGGTCAGAAGAATTCTTGAAAATGGTCAGAGATGCTGGACTACAGGACAAAGAATATCAGGATGCAGTGAAGAGAATCAAAGAACCTTTGACGATGGAGAATGGCATACTCTATCGAAAGTTGAAACTATGGGTACCAAAGGGTTTAGTCAAGGCAGTCTTGGAATCAGAGCATGACTCGAAAATTGCAGGTCACTTTGGACAAGACAAAACGATTGAGTTAATTCGACGGAATTTCTGGTGGCCAAAAAAGGATGAGTCAATTATTGAGTATATACAAAGCTGCATGGAATGTCAGAAGGACAAAGCAGCTCGCCATCAGAAATACGGATTACTCCAACCTTTGGAATTGCCTTATGCCCCATGGCAATCAATTGCTATGGATTTTATTACCGACCTACCAGATTCCAGTGGATGTGACCAACTATGGGTAGTAGTTGATCGATTCACAAAAATGGCCCACTTCATTCCACTGCAAAAAGAGGGCAAGACAATGAATGACCTTGCTAAGATCTTTGCAAAGGAAATTTGGAAGTTACATGGCCTACCAACAGACATAGTGTCAGACAGAGACTCCAGGTTTACAAGCACTACCTGGAAGGCATTTATTGGAACCTTGGGAATTAAGCCAAGGATGTCCACAGCGTTCCACCCACAGACGGATGGACAAACGGAACGACTCAATCAGACAATTGAAGCATATCTATGCTCTTTTGTCAACTACGAGATGGATAATTGGGTTGACCTTTTACCAATGGCTGAGTTTGCATACAACAACTCAGTGACCAGTGCTACAGGACTATCTCCATTCTATGCGAACTACGGTCTTCACCCCAATACCAGCAACCCAACGGCAACTGCTGTGCGCAATCGTGCCAGCAAAGCCTATGCCCATTGGATGCATACCATTCATGAGGAAGCAAAACACTCACTGGAAAAGACCAGAGAACGAATGAAGAAGTATGCAGACCAACATCGAGAGGGCGCACCAGTTTACCAAATGGGAGACTTGGTGATGCTTGATGGAAGAAACATAAAAACAAGACAACCATCAAGAAAGCTGGACCACAAGTTGCATGGTCCTTTTCAAGTCGAGAAAGTCATGTCCCCATCAGCAGTCAGGCTCACACTACCTCAGAAATGGAAGATCCATAATGCTTTCCATGTATCTCTGATCGAGCCATTCCGGGCCGGAACAAGAGCTCCACCAGATCCAAGGAAAATTTTGAGGGAAGCTGATGATGTTGAGGGGAGCAAGGAGTACGATATCGATGAAGTCATGAGCAGTTACAAGTCTGGCAATCGAGTACTCTACCTCGTTAAATGGCTTGGGTGCCCGAACAAAAAGGATTGGATGGCTGAACCCTACGACAATTTTTCAGTAGGAGGTCTGGAGAAATTACGAGAATTTCATCTCAAGTATCCTGACTCTCCGAGGGACTACCGACTCACAGACTAAAAGCTTAAGGGTTTTTTCCCATGAGGTTTTACCTTAAGCCGAGTAGGTAGTAGGATGTAGGGGCTGGAGGACTACATCTAAATTTGATCACTAGTCACTAGGCTAAGGCATAGTGCGATCACAGAGGCATGGACTAGAGCTTCGGGACGAAGCTTGAAGAGGGGAGAGGTGGTGTCACACCCTATAATGTGTGATAATAGATTGGGTAACATGTATAACTTGAGAGAGAACATGGCAAACTCGACTGGAGAATGAATATTATGAATCAGCAATTCGGGCCGGAACCCTCCGAAGATCCGGCAAGCGAAGTCACGTGACTCGTGACCCCTGAATGAGACCTCATGAAGGTCCTGGCCCAAGACATCGCACCTATTGAATGTCAGCAGGGGCAAGATCCGGAAGGAGAAGGGAAGGACTTACCTCAATGATGGCACTTCAGCCATAAGATGAGTGTTGGCGACGATGATGGAGAGACAAAGACAAGGGCGAACAGTACCTACTTATACATGAGGAGGTGCTCAGCAACCAACTGATACCAAGAGGGCTTGCATGGAGGAGAGCTCCATGGCATGTGCAAGGCATTGCGAAATCATCATCCAACATACCTGCATTCGGAGTTAGTTGACCAAGGCAGAGTCTAGTCGGTGAACAGGAGTGGCGCTGAGTACAAGGGTCAAGACTGCACAGCATGAGACAACATACAACAAGCAAGGAACCCACTCAAGGAACCTGTTCAAAGGAACCCGATATGATGCGACCTTCAGCTAGGAATACTCCGTAGGGAATTGTTGGGATTGCGTTCACACCAGGGTGTGGCTGCGCACAGGTGAGCGCAGGTGGGGGGCTCATGATATCACACGGAAAGTGCTAGAAACGCACGAGTGATAGGGCATGATTGTCACCTCACAAGCAATCAAGATTTCCTTAGGGAATCTATGATGACACGGCTCAGAAGGAAAATGGCTCATTGTCATCCCTGGATGAGTTATTGCATTACGCGGCCAGACGGGGATTGAATCCTGTTATGATCGCTAATCCCTTACCTTATGGGAAGGTATGGTATCAGGGTGAGGAATTTTCAAGAATTAACTCGAAGATGGTGGTCAGCATGCAAGTGAGTGATTAATGCAATCATGAGCTTGCGCTGACGCAATCTATCCAAGATTATTGTTGGAAATGACTCATGTCTTATCTCCCAAACTCGTTTTTAGCAGTACCATCCTGGGGGATGGTTAGACGAAGTTGGAAGTCCCAAAGTCTATAAAGAGGTCTATGTCTCCCACAGTCTCCAAGATCATCAGCAACGAAATCCTCCTCAAGAACAGTTACCAAGAACAATCCCACCGAACCTCAGAAGACACCCCTTAAGTTTATTCCGCCTTGTGATCGATAGTTCGAATAAACTTCCTAGCTTTTTCTGAGAAAGCACCGATCGATTAAACCTTCAAAATCAACGAAACGAATTATCGAAACCCCCTCCGCATAGCAGAAACTGTGCCCAGGGTCACAGTATTGTTGTCTAGGTCTTTCGAGTATTGTGTAAATAGTCGAGTATGAGGTACTAATATCTTTCTGGGACTTGCTTGTAATTGATGGGATGATTGTGGGTCTTTTGCTGGATGATTGCTTCTTCGAGTGGGGGCGTTTCGATATTTTATGTTTTCTGACTTGAGCTCCCAACTCATATACTCACCGGGTACGTTGCGGTGGTCGGAATGCCAAGTACTGGTTGACGTTGGTAGAGAGCATGCAAACATGATATTTTTCGCATACAAATTCTGTATTTCAAATTTTTCCATGCAAATGCTCCAAATCGTTCCCAAACCAATCGGATGACTCTTGGTGATCCTCTCGGCCGTATCGTGCATGCGCTGTTGCTAAACCCGTCATTTGTCAATATATTATGTCTCATAATATGACCTCCATAGGGCATTTGAGCACATATCTCATCTCATGCATGCGTTGTCAGCTCAGGTGAAGTGTTTGTCTTTAGTTGTCAGATTTCCTGATCCGTCCCTATCTGGGGCTGCGGCTTCCTGTGCCATCTGTATGCCTTGCCAACACTTCACCATGGTAGATGTCATCTGGGCCTCCTGTGGCTTCTGATATGATCCAACTTCCATATCCGTTTGTCTATCTGTGCTTATTCTCATCATATCGGGCTAACCAAATGTTGTCTGCAAGATAAGGTTTCCTGTATTGTCGGCTGCCTCAGGGCCGCTGAGCCACGTATTGGTCTTTACTGCCTATGACAATCCTTATCTCCTTTGGCCAACTAGACTCCGTTTTTTCATGTCTTATCTTAATGATGTTCAGTATTGTTCCTTCGGTTTTCCGATCATCTCCACTGAGCTTCCTCAGTAACTTATGATTTTTGATTTGGACTTGGCACTCAGTCGTAGGGTACATTCAATTCATTCTTAAATACCTAACACTGTTCTCCTTATCCATCACTTCCTCATCCTCATTATCGACCTCGACTTCCTCCAGCCTTCGTCTATGGTCGACTATGGCAGACTCGGTCACATACGGCAAACTCCTCCTCTTACATTTCTCTTCTCCTTATCCTTCTGCCTTTCTCTGTCCCAGCCCCTTCTATGCCTGCCTGTTGGGGTGGTCCTGTATGACACGGCACAATGTTCCAATATGGTGAAATGCATACAGCGAAGGGTAGTTCCTCTGTGGACTTGTGGCCCGTAAGAACCACAGTGGCCCAGGCTATAAGTATTCCAGGTTTTTGTCAACATCCGCGGTATGTTCCCCAGGATATGGCTGGGCATTAGAAACCTCAGCCGTTGATCAGAAACTGTCCCTCCTGAGGCTACCCCGGGTGTCCAACCCTTTATGATGAACTGACTTTTTTCCTGGCCCCCCATTATCCTACTTCCTGCAGGAAGTGGATGAAGGGTGGTTAGTAATGGCTCTTGCTTTATGGCTTGAGTGATTACTTAGTAAGAATCCCCATTCTTAAAATGTGTCTTAAAGGTGGGGTATGACATCCAACCTGTTTTCCATGTCAACCTCCTTGAGCCCATCCATGATGATCCATTCCCTGGCCAGGTTGCCACACCTCTTGGCCCCATTATTATTGAAGGAGAACCTGAGTAGAAAGTCGAAGAAGTTCTCAATAGCCACATGTTCTAACACCAGCTCCAATACTTGATCAAGTGGTGCAGATGGGACATACTTACCTGGGAATACGCAAAAGGTGTGAACAAGCTTAGGGCCATTGAGCAATTCTACACCTGGTACCCAAATAAGCCAGGACCACTGCTGGAGGATACTGACTGAGCTTCGGTGGTCCTCAGCCCTAGAGGGGGGATACTGTCATGGCTTGATCCTTCCCACAACTGCCAGCAATACCTATACTATTAATGCTTCTGCAGGCTTACCCATCTGCTTATGTTCATCTGTTTTATGCTTATGGTTTTTTATGCTTTGCTTATGTTGCTCACATTTGCTGCCTGCTTATACACCTCTGTCTATGCTTATGGTTTCTTATGTTTGCTTATGCATGCTTATGTATGTTATCTGTTTGCTTATGGGTCATGATATCAGCAAAGGAATTTTCTATTTGGGTCTATGGGCTAGGGAAGCAAGAGAAGTGTTTAGGGGAGGATTTATGTATATAAGAGGACTTGTCCTCCCACTGTCTTGTCTTTCTTTTGTTTCTTGTTCATGCAATGTCTTGTATTATCTCTACAATACAATCTTGCTTCCAGCCTCTGCCTCTCTGTGTCTACCATCCTCTGTCCCCAAGCCCAAGCCTAACCCTCATCCCTGTTACCCAGCCCTGCCCTAGATACCTTGCCCTAGATCACCTGACTCCCCCGCTCTCTGGTCTAGCTCATCCCCGCCCAACACTCTGGACCCCCAGTCTGTGCTCCTGCATTGCTCCTGTCCAGCCACAAGTTCCCTGGAGCCTGCTCCTATCCCTAGCCACCCATCACACTTGTGACATCACAAGGAATATACTAGAATTGCACAATTCAGTAGGGCATGAGTGGTACCACAAGGCAATATCCTGCAAGCAGAGCAATCAAGATTTCCTTAGGAATCCATGATGACACAGCTCATATGAGAAATAACTCACTGTTATCTTCAAAATGAGTTATTGCATTACACATTCAGACAAAAACAGGTCTTCATTGATGACTGCTAATCCCATTGCCTTATTGGAAGGTGCAGTATCAGGATGAGGTATTTCCAAGATTAATTTGACAATGGTAGTGTCATACCCCACCTTTAAGACACATTTTAAGAATGGGGATTCTTACTAAGTAATGACTCAAGCCATAAGGCAAGAGCCATTACTAACCACCCTTCATCCACTTCCCGCAGGAAGTAGGATAATGGGGGGCCAGGAAAAAAGTCAGCATCATAAAGGGTTGGGAACCCGGGGTAGCCTCAGGAGGGACAGTTTCCGATCAACGGCTGAGGTTTCTAATGCCCAGCCGTATCCTGGGGAACGTACCGCTGATGTTGACAAAAACCTGGAATACTTATAGCCTGGGTAACTGTGGTTCTTACTTGCCACAAGTCCAAGAGGACTACCCTCCGCCGAAAATGCTTCGCCGTATTCGAACGTTTTGCCGTGTCACACAGGACCACCCCAACAGGCAGGCATAGAAGGGGCTGGGACAAGAAAACAGGAGGAGAATGAATAAGAAGAATTGAGATCGAGGAGGAGGAGTTCGCCGTATATGACTGAGTCTGCCGGAATGGATAGAGGAAGGTCGAAGGAAGTCAAGGTCGATGATGAGGATGAAGGATTGATGGACGAGGAAAGATTGTAGGATATTTAAGAATGAATTAAATGAACACTACGACTGAGTGCCAAGTCCAAGATCAAGAATCATATGTTACCGAGGAAGCTCAGCGGAGATGATCGGAACCCGAAGGAATCATACCGAACGTCATTATGATAACACATGCGATAGCGGAGTCTAGTCGGCCGAAGGAGATAAGGATTGTCTTAGGCAATAAAGACCAATACGAGGTGCATTAACCCTGAGGCAGCCGACAATACAGGAAACCTTATCCAAAGGCAGCCTTCGATCAGCACGATATGACGAGACTGGATGCATACAGACAAACGGAAAGATAAGATGAAACCTATCGGAAGCCACAGGCGGCCCGGATGACATCTACCGTGGTGGAGTGTTGGCAAGGCATACAGACGGCACAGGAGGCCGCAGCCCCAGATAAGGACGGATCAAGAGATCCGGCAAACAAAGTTGAACACTTCACCAGAGCTGACGACATACGCATGAGATGAGATATGCGCTCGAATGCCCTACGAAGGCGATATTATTAGAAATAATATATCGGCAAACGACGGGATTAGAAGCGACATATGCACGATACGGCCGAGAGGATCACCAAGTGTCATCCGATTGGTTTGGGAACATTTTGGGGCGTTTATACTGAAAAAATCGAAATACGGAATTTGTATGCGAAAAATATCATGATTGCATGCTCTCTACCAACGTCAACCAGTACTTGGCGTTCCGACCACCGCAACGTACCCGGTGGGTATATGAGTGGGGAGCTCAAGTCAGAAAATATAAAATATGCAAAAAGCCCCCACTCGAAGAAGCGATCATCCAGCAGAAGACCCACCATTGTCCCATCAACTACGACCAAGTCCCAGAAAGATATTAGTATCTTATACTCGATTATTTACACAATACTCGAAAGACCATACAACCAAGACCCTCTTCAATACTTAAGACCCTCACTGATTGCTGTTCACACTTGGACACAATTAAGAACGACGATCTCAAAAACGCTCCCTGAGATAAGCAGGAGAGTTTAAGATTATAACACGTTATTACTTATCATCCCTACGAGAATCCCCAGAGAAGTATATAATTCCCATCATTGGAATTATTACTTCTCATTTTTCTTTTTCGGAGATATTGAGTTACCCTACCGTCGGACACGAGACAACCCCCGGTTAACACTATAATCTTACTCAACGCCTCACCGAGCGTACTGAGAAACGTCCTACAAGAAATTCAGAACCACAAAACAAAACGAACAATGCCTGAGTCCATGGAAATCGACTTCCTACCTATGCCTTCTTGGGCATTGGTTAGTACCAACACTGGTGAAATGGACAATATCCCACCTATCGAACCGATCAAACTTCAGTCTGTCCCTGAATGGGGACGCACTCTCATGAGTCAATTACACCACACGGCTGCTGAAATCAACAGTCTCCGTGGACAAATCCAGAATGATGAATCAGAAGCATACCGCATCTTTATGCAAATGCAAAATGATTATCACAAGATCGAATCCAACCTCAATCTTGCAATCTCTCAAGCCCAGCAACATGCGGCGGATGCTACAGGAGCCCACTTCAACCTCACAACAACCCAGTTTGCAGAAGTTGCTACTGCCCACATGGCCTTGAGAAGGCATGTGGAAATGATTACCATAAATGCTGCGGAAAATGAGGAACGAAGACAAAAAGTGCTCCAGGATTTTGCTCAACAAATGGAAGCAAATCAGAACATCTGGGTGGATTACCACAAGGATCAGGCAGCTAAGCAAGAAAAATTTAACAACGACTGTCAACGATGGGCCTCTGAGATGAACACCAGAGAGGCGAAGGCCAGAGTAGACCAAGAAAAGGTCGAAAAGGATTTACAAAAGTTGAAACGTCTCCAGGAACAGCTACAACAGGATCACATCAATGCCTCAGCTGTTTCCCAGCAGGAACGAGAAGACATGCGACGATCATTTCGAGAAGAACTCCATGCAATTGGAGAAGAACTGAAGGTCCAATTCCAATCAGCACAACAGTCCCGCAAGGATATTGATGTACCCTCGGTCATCGATAGCATCCTAAAGCAACATGCCCAGCAGGGAAGAATTCCCCTCCCGAACAGTGATGACCCAGAGTCAGAATATGACCTCCCACGTTCCCCACAAAATGAGCAATCGGGAAGAGGCTCAATCCGAAGTAGAAGGACCACCGAATCCAGAGACAGTAGCCCACCAGGAGGAAGGATACCTCCCCCAGGGCCTCCACCTGGAGGAAGTAGCTCCAGCTCCTCCAGCTCAGACTCAGAATCAGATAGACCTAAGGATTTAGGGCAGGAGATATCAAGACTCATTCGTGCCCTACGGAAGAAGGACAAAAAGAATCGCATCACCAAGCGACCAGAAGCAATTGTTCTAGGAAAAGCTCCCAAGATGAAGGAACCAGAGGTTTTCGATGGGGATAGAGAAAATTACATCCCATGGATGAAAGCAGTCAAGGAATATATGACTGTGCGATCTATCGACTTTAATACCGATGCAACCCGAATCCACTGGTTGGGCTCCCTCCTAAAGGGAGATGCCCGCCAATGGCACCAAAACCGTGTCGATACTACTGAGAAGGAATTACGCCCTGACACCTGGCCCTCATACACTGCAGCAATGGACCACTATTTCCGTGACCCCCACCAGAAGCGCAACTACACCAACAAGATGGCCAGGCTGCATTGGAAGTACAAACCTGGATGCCATAAGACTGGCCTCCCAGCAGATCAATGGGGAATCAGGATGGCCATCTACCAAGAGAAGGCCCAAGTTGAAGGAGAGGTCCTGAGAGAAATTTACGATCAGGCATTCCCAGAGGATCTGGCCTGCCAGGCTTGGACAGATGTTCAAGACTTGGATGACCCAAAGTATGAGTGTTTCAAGGCCAGACTCATCAAGCTTGCAACCGCGAAAGAAGAACATCGGAACATGCATGAAAAGCCACTGCTCCACATTTATCAGGCCTCCTCTGAACCTAAACAGGAGAAGGAAAAGCGAAAGCGAGATGAAGACAAAAAATCCAACCGTGGTAAAACTAAAGAGACCACTCGCACACCCAAGGGCGACCGAGAAAGGAAATTCCAAAACAACCGCGAAGCATTGGCGGGGGTCCCCCAGGCTGAAATCGACCAACACAAAGCAGACAAGGCCTCCTGCTGGTGCTGTGGCCGAAATAGCCACCACACCCTAGAATGCTTTGCGAAGAAGACCTCAAAAGGAACCGAACTGACCACCACAGTGGCTGCAGTCACAAAGAAGGCTAAACGCCAACGACCATCAGAAGATTCCGAAGATGAAAAGGAGGAGACAGAGGAACCCATATCCAAGCGGCCAAAGAATGTCGCCACAGTGACCCAGACAAAATCAGAGTCAGCCCCTGAAACAGCAAGAAGGGTCTGGGAAGTAGAGACCTCCGATCTCTCGGATTTAAACTAGGAAAGCCTCGAAGGATACGCAGAGGCATCCAAGAACGGGAAGACGTATCAAGTTCTCAAAAGATATCAGTCGCTGGAGTAAAACGCACCAAAAATCAAGAAACCCAAAAACAATCTAAAAAATTGAAACCTAATAAAAAAGAACCTGAGACGAAACTGCAGCTGGCCAACAACAGACCACCCCGAGTTGGTTCCAGACCAATTGTCCAAATGCATCTTTCAGTACCTGGACAAAGGAAAAGGAGTGTCCAAGTGATGTTTGATACCGGTGCAGCCATACCAATCATCAGCTCCAAATTTATTAAGGCAAATAACCTACCAATGATCACTCGCAATAACCCATTACGAATCAATGGAGCAGATGGTCGCCCCTTATCAGGTGCTGGGGAAGCATTTACACATTCCTTGCTACTTCAGTACAAATACCACTACACCAGAGAAACCTTCGAGGTCATGCCCCTAGAATCAGGCACCGACATAATCCTACCCTGTTGGTGGATGGCAAAGCATCAACCCAACAAGTTTTGGGGAAAACCAGAAGACATCACACTAGACTCCGAATTCTGTAAACAACACTGCACCAAGGCAGCGGCACAAGAATTCTCCCTCACAATGGATAGAGAGATCCTCCACCACTATGATGCCACAATAATTGGTTACATTGCAGCAGTCAACTCCGACACCAATGAAATAGACCCTGCCACAATTGTACCCAAGAAGTTCCAACAGTACGTCGAGGTTTTAGGCAAAGAACTTGCAGATAAACTCCCAGATCACAAACCCTATGATCATGCAATAGATCTAAAGGAGGGCGAACAACCACCATGGGGACCAATGTACCCCCTCAATGAAACCGAATTACAAGCTCTGCGGGATTATCTCCAGGAAATGTTGGAATTAGGAAAAATCCGCCCATCGAAATCACCAGCTGCAGCACCAATCATCTTCGTCCCAAAGGCCCATGGCCGAGGCCTCAGATTGTGCGTCGATTATCGCGGCTTGAATAAAGTCACCATTGCCAACAGATATCCCCTACCGATCATGTCAGAACTCCAAGATAGGGTCAGAGGTGCGAAAATATTCACCAAGATTGACCTCAAAAATGGATACAACTTGATTCGGATCAAACCAGGAGATGAATGGAAAACGGCATTTAAAACACGGTATGGACTATATGAATACACCGTTATGCCCTTTGGGTTATCCAATGCCCCCGCAACCTTCCAGAATATGATGAACCACATTTTTCGAGACTTGCTGGACCAAGGATTGATTGTATACTTGGATGACATCCTGATCTATGCCGAAACAGAAGAAGAACATGACCGCATTGTCATGGAAGTGTTGAAACGTCTAGCAGAGAATGGGCTAGCCATATCCCAGGACAAATGTTTTTGGTCAACCAACCGAGTCGACTTCTTGGGGTATGTTATCTCAAAAGATGGTATCGAAATGGCCCAAGACAAAGTTCAATGCATTCGGGATTGGGAACGACCAAGAAGTCTAAGGGATGTACAGTCATTTATTGGCTTTGCGAATTTTTATAGACGATTTATCAGAGAATTCTCAAAAATCGCTAAACCCCTCAGCGATTCAACAAAAGGGTCACCAAAAGACTGGATCTGGACAGATGCGATGACAGAAACATTCGAGCAACTAAAACACTGCTTTACGACTGCACCTATCCTTACACACTTCAACCCACAACAAGAATGCATCGTCGAGACAGATGCATCTGACTTTGCACTGGGTGGCACATTGTCACAAAATGCAGAGGACAAAAAATTACACCCAGTTGCCTTCCACTCCAGAAAGTTCTCACCAGCCGAAATCAACTACGAAATTCATGACAAGGAATTACTGGCAATAGTTGATTGTTTTAAGACATGGCGAAGATATTTGGAAGGATCACTTCACACGGTCCAGGTATTTACCGACCACAAAAACCTTGAGTATTTCATGACAACCAAGGTTCTCAACAGAAGGCAGGCACGCTGGGCTCAGGAACTGGCCGGCGTGGACTTCAAAATTTTTTATAGGAAAGGAACAAGTAATGGCAAGCCAGATGCATTATCAAGGCGCCCGGAGTATCGCCCTGAAAAGGGGGGAGGTGGAAACCAGCCAATACAGACTGTTTTGCATGAAAAACACTTCGACACAATCTCAGCAATCAGTACTGGAGGAGAAGGAATGGTGTTCTGTTGCTCAGCAGTTCAGCTGGCTTATTTGGCATCATCAGTATCGAAATGGACAAAGGAATTTGAGAAGGAAATAAGAATGGCAGGACAACAAGACGCAGCATACTACCAGGCCTTAGAGGAACTGAGTGGAAGCGCACAAGAAGTAGAAGGAAAGGAAAGGATTTTAGAACTACAGGATGGATTACTATATCGCAAGGGATTGCTTTGGGTCCCTGAGAATGCACGACATGCGATTTTACATACCGAGCACAACAGCGCAGTAGCCGGACACTTTGGTCAAGACAAAACGATCGAGTTGATCCGACGCAACTTCTGGTGGCCTAAGATGGACCAAGAAATTATTGAATATGTCAGAAGTTGTTTAGAATGTCAGAAGGATAAGGCATCACGCCACAAGCCATATGGCCTGCTCTCACCATTAGAGCTTCCATACGCACCATGGACATCAATTGCCATGGACTTCATCACAGACCTCCCCTTGTCTGAAGACTGTGATCAATTATGGGTCATTGTAGACAGATTTACAAAGATGGCCCACTTCATACCACTCAAGAAGGATCAAAAGACAGCGGAACACCTAGTAAAGATATTCGCCAGGGAGATATGGAGATTCCATGGCATCCCAACGGATATTATCTCGGACCGCGACTCCCGCTTTACCTCCACAGAATGGAAACAATTCCTTGGTATACTGGGGATACGACCACGAATGAGCACATCCTTTCATCCACAAACAGATGGCCAAACAGAAAGGATCAACCAGACAATTGAGGCATACCTACGGTCATTCACAAATTATGAGATGGATGATTGGGTTGGACTCCTACCCATGGCTGAATTTGCCTACAACAATTCGGTAACCCAAGCCACTGGCATGTCACCCTTCTTCGCCAACTATGGCCGGCACCCAGGTTGCACCAATCCAAGTACAATACCAACTAGCGAGGATACTCAGGATGGATACATCAACCACATCCTTTCAGTTCAAAGTCTAGTTACGAAGAACCTAAAAGCAACCAAGGAAAGAATGAAGAAGTATGCAGACAACAAATGCAAGGATGCTCCAGAATTCAAGGTTGGGGACCTAGTCATGTTAGATGGAAGGAACATCCAGACCAGACGTCCAAAACATAAACTGGACCACAAGAAGCATGGCCCCTTCGCAATAGAGAAAGTAATCTCTCCAACAGCCATGCGACTATCACTACCCAGAAAATGGAAGATCCACAACACCTTCCATGTATCCTTACTCGAACCATACAACAATGGGACCAGACCTCCGCCTGATCTATTAAAAATCATTGATGAATGTGATGACATCGAAGGCAATGAGGAATGGGAAATAGAAGAAATCTTATCGAGTAGGAAAGTCAAGGGGAAAGTCCTTTACCGAGTCAGATGGAAAGGATATCCACTTAAGAAGGACCATACAGAAGAACCGTATGAATGCTTCATAGTAGGTGGCCTGCAGTCACTCCGAGAGTTCCACTCAAGGAATCCAGGCATGCCGAGGGACCAACGTGTTTAAACAACCAACTATCTCAAGATACCTTTCCTCTATGAGGTTTTAATGGTCTTGGGATAGAAAACATGTTGGTGGATGAAGGGGTTGGAGGACTTCATCAAAAAATCCCGTTTCATAATCATATAGCTAAGAATTCATAAGCCAAGAATCTCAGTTAATGATTTCGGGTCGAAATCTTATAAGGGGGGAGGTAGTGTCATACCCCACCTTTAAGACACATTTTAAGAATGGGGATTCTTACTAAGTAATGACTCAAGCCATAAGGCAAGAGCCATTACTAACCACCCTTCATCCACTTCCCGCAGGAAGTAGGATAATGGGGGGCCAGGAAAAAAGTCAGCATCATAAAGGGTTGGGAACCCGGGGTAGCCTCAGGAGGGACAGTTTCCGATCAACGGCTGAGGTTTCTAATGCCCAGCCGTATCCTGGGGAACGTACCGCTGATGTTGACAAAAACCTGGAATACTTATAGCCTGGGTAACTGTGGTTCTTACTTGCCACAAGTCCAAGAGGACTACCCTCCGCCGAAAATGCTTCGCCGTATTCGAACGTTGTGCCGTGTCACACAGGACCACCCCAACAGGCAGGCATAGAAGGGGCTGGGACAAGAAAACAGGAGGAGAATGAATAAGAAGAATTGAGATCGAGGAGGAGGAGTTCGCCGTATATGACTGAGTCTGCCGGAATGGATAGAGGAAGGTCGAAGGAAGTCAAGGTCGATGATGAGGATGAAGGATTGATGGACGAGGAAAGATTGTAGGATATTTAAGAATGAATTAAATGAACACTACGACTGAGTGCCAAGTCCAAGATCAAGAATCATATGTTACCGAGGAAGCTCAGCGGAGATGATCGGAACCCGAAGGAATCATACCGAACGTCATTATGATAACACATGCGATAGCGGAGTCTAGTCGGCCGAAGGAGATAAGGATTGTCTTAGGCAATAAAGACCAATACGAGGTGCATTAACCCTGAGGCAGCCGACAATACAGGAAACCTTATCCAAAGGCAGCCTTCGATCAGCACGATATGACGAGACTGGATGCATACAGACAAACGGAAAGATAAGATGAAACCTATCGGAAGCCACAGGCGGCCCGGATGACATCTACCGTGGTGGAGTGTTGGCAAGGCATACAGACGGCACAGGAGGCCGCAGCCCCAGATAAGGACGGATCAAGAGATCCGGCAAACAAAGTTGAACACTTCACCAGAGCTGACGACATACGCATGAGATGAGATATGCGCTCGAATGCCCTACGAAGGCGATATTATTAGAAATAATATATCGGCAAACGACGGGATTAGAAGCGACATATGCACGATACGGCCGAGAGGATCACCAAGTGTCATCCGATTGGTTTGGGAACATTTTGGGGCGTTTGTACTGAAAAAATCGAAATACGGAATTTGTATGCGAAAAATATCATGATTGCATGCTCTCTACCAACGTCAACCAGTACTTGGCGTTCCGACCACCGCAACGTACCCGGTGGGTATATGAGTGGGGAGCTCAAGTCAGAAAATATAAAATATGCAAAAAGCCCCCACTCGAAGAAGCGATCATCCAGCAGAAGACCCACCATTGTCCCATCAACTACGACCAAGTCCCAGAAAGATATTAGTATCTTATACTCGATTATTTACACAATACTCGAAAGACCATACAACCAAGACCCTCTTCAATACTTAAGACCCTCACTGATTGCTGTTCACACTTGGACACAATTAAGAACGACGATCTCAAAAACGCTCCCTGAGATAAGCAGGAGAGTTTAAGATTATAACACGTTATTACTTATCATCCCTACGAGAATCCCCAGAGAAGTATATAATTCCCATCATTGGAATTATTACTTCTCATTTTTCTTTTTCGGAGATATTGAGTTACCCTACCGTCGGACACGAGACAACCCCCGGTTAACAGGTAGTCAGCATGCAAGTAAGGGATTAATTTAATCATGAGCTTACTATGACACAATCTATCAAAGATTATTGTTGGGAATGACCCATGTCTGATCTCCTAAACTCACTTTCAGAAGTCATATCCAACAGACAGGTTAGGCGACGAAGGGCAATGAAAGTCTACAAAGAGCTCTAAATCTCCCACTGTCTCTAAGGCAATCAGCAATGAAATCCTCCTCAAGGATCATCTACAAGATCATACTCCTCAAGTGTTACCAAATGAATACACCAAAATCTCCAAAGACACCCCTTAAGTTTATTCGGCCTGTGATCAATTAGTTTGAACTTCCTAGCTTATTCTTTGGAAACTGAAAACCAAACAATTGAATTCCCCTCCACATAGCAGAAACTGTGCCCAGGGTCACATGAGACTACCCCCTGTTAACATTGGCATTCTAACCACCATGATGTACCTGGTGGGTATATGAGTGGGGAGCTCAAGTTAGAAAACATAAATACAGAAAAAGCCCTCACTCAAAAAAGCTATCATCTAGTAAGATCACTTAACTGTCCCACCAAATACAATTAAGTCCCAGAAACATATTATTCAAGAATCCTCATAGGATTGCTGGTAGTTATTGAATGTGACTCCTCTACAAATTACCTAGTCCCTTGAATTGATTACAAAGATGCTCAAGACCAAAGACCATCATGGATTGCTATTTACACTCAGATGCAATACCTAATAATCTCTACTACTCTCTGGGATAAGAAGGAGAGTTTAAGATTATTATGTTTCTTAGTCATTTGAGTTTAAGTGAGAATTGCTAGAGAAGTAAATAATTTCTATCATTGAAATTGAGTTACCCTACCATTGGTCACCTGATAGCCCCTAGTTTACAGACAAGCATGCAGCCACATGGGCATGTGAAATGACCTAAATCATAACATGGACAATGAAGGGATAATGTCACTGAAAAAGGAAGGCAAGTATGAAAACAAGGCAAAGGCAGAACATAACTCGAATAGGAAAGTAGAGCCATAATAATCAACATCAAAAATCTTGCTCTGCAATCCAGGCTGTGATGGACAGGAAATCTGCCAGTTTGCATATGGCTAGCAATGCCCGCTCGTATTGGCCATCGAGCTGCATAGCAACCTTATATTTCTTAGTGGGGGTCTTCCACAGTGTCTTGCAGTCATTCCGGTGTTCTTGGAAGGTTCTGACCAATGAGGGTTCAATGCTTGCTATTATCATGGCCCCAGCCTTGATTTTGTTGCATTTGTCTTTGAAAAGTTCATCTTGGAAGTGGTAGAATGCTGACTGACAGACGGTATCCATAGCATTCATTGTTTTGCATCTGGCATCCATCGGCTCCAACCTATTGGGGGTCGGGTCAGAGCTGCTCGTGACGAATTGTGGATGTTGGGGGGGGTCTGTTGCTTCAATATAATGCAGGCGGCCAGCCATAGCAAGGGCATGCAGGATGGCCATTGACCAGGTAAAGTTGTGCTCATTGAGCTTGGAGATGTTGGTGGACATGGATTGATTTAATTCCATGTTCGGTTGATTTTTTTGTTTTTATGTCCGATTTCGCGAGTGACATTACGTATATCAGAGTTTTTTTTTTTTGTGCGGAAGGTGTAATTAGATTCAGAGGACTATTTTTGCGTCAACTTGTGTGCGATTTTATGAGGTTCGGGTCTTTCAAAGTCGTACGTTGGGTTTTTTTGTGTTTAATAGTCTTGAGGTATGATCTAATCACAGGAGCATCGGATGCTCATTACCTGTTGACTGTAGCGAGTAGAATATTGTTGGAGAGATGATCCTATTATTGTTCGAACAGTATGGCTATATACAGGAAATGCTCTCAATACAAATCTATCTACGAAACAAACTGTTTGTTATGATTTCCATATTTGCGTGACATCTTATGCACTTCAATTGCTGTGAACGCTAACAACATATACTCCTTACATTGATTACCCCTTGCTAACAAACAACCTCCTTGCCCTTTGCACTTTGTTGTCGTCAACAGTATCGACTAGGGTACTCGGAGTGATGTTATCGGTGAAGTCGGGTACGACGGGCAGATGGATTGTGTTTTAAGCTAACGGTTTAGTTGATGGGATATTGACGAACAGTGTTTGATGGTTGTTTGTCGATGATGAAGGACGAGGAGATGAGTCTGTTTTTGATTACAGCGTAAGTGATTGTGGTTGAAGGTGACGGAAGGAGAGCTGACGTAGTTGCAGTGATGACTACGCGGAGATATCGCGGTCTGTGTTTGTTTTTTGATTAAAACAAACAAGTTAGATGTTGACGGGCGAGTAGTTCGATGCTCACGTTGGAGTAACCAAATCCTTGTATCTGTGATGATTTATATATCCTCCATTCCCCCGAGCCAAAACAAATCCTCATCACAACCAAATATAATCATTTAGCATTACGACCACCCCCACGAACTCCCTCAACTTTCTCCTCCGTCACGAACCGCATCAAAAACATCAAAAACATTATTATCATGACTAAGTTCACCATCTTCCGCACCATCTTCCGCAGCTGGAGTGTCACCATTCCTACCCGTTCCAGAGCCAACTCGATCTCCGGCGCTTCTTCCTCGGATATGTGCCTGAACCCGACCACCGAACGCCGCTGGTCTCCTTCAATTTTCTCTGGTCGCCCTTCCGCCAGCGATATCAACGAGATCGAGCTCCCCGTGGACCTCGAGAAGCGATGGGCCGAGGCCTGGGACAGAGCACCTATCAGTGCGACGGAAACCCCCTCCTACCTTAAGCGACTTCTCCCGAAGAGACCTACCAGTGCACCGGCCATTCTTGGAAGAGCTTAGATCAGATATGTTTTTATAAATACGGATTCATGATAGATACGAGCGATACACGACGTGCGGAATACGAAACGGCATTCCTCTTTGTTAGGATCACAATATACACAGCGTTGATTTTTTGTTTTTTGTTTTTGCATCGGCTAGCTTTGGCAGCCATTCTTTTTATGTTTACGTACCACTGGATGACGAGATTTTTCATGCATTTTGTTCCTTTTTTCCTTTTTGTTTTTGTTTTTACGTGTTTTAATAATTCCTGTATTACCGAGCCCTGGGGCTAGATTTGCTACTACTATGTATTAATATTAGATGAGATGTTTAGGAGGCTGTTGTGGTGTATTATTAAGGGTATTTTGATTGTAGGATAAAAGGGGGGTAATATGAGCTACGTCATATGTTAAAATGTGCAAAAATTTGTCTGGACAAGGTGTTTTTACGCGTGATATCTGGTGACGCACTACTTCGACGAAATAAGTACGGTGAAATATAAAACTCCAGATATAAAGATTCTTCCGATATTAGCCAATTATTAATATTCCCAAACAAAACTCAACTCTCCGCAATCTATCACTTGTAATTTTATGTATATTTATGACGTCATCCTAATGGCGCTCATTCATGACTAAGCCTCTGGCCATCACTCGCTATGCACGTGCATAATCGCGTTTCGAGTTTTACATTCCTGTGGGTTATTCTTCAAACTGACCTAACGATATTGATGCCGACATTTCTTTCAGTAAGCATGGTGGTAACCCTACCTTTGGGTGCCTCCGGATCTAATCAGCGCCTGCTGACCGAAAACGCGGGCGCGGGGGCGCCGAGCCCCAGAATTCCGGTGGCGTTTGTCAAGGGGTTTCCCGAGATTACTCCAATTATAAACCGAATAAACGACCCCTCTCGCCTACCCGTCGGGAGTCTCATGAACTAAATGAGCCGCCGCCTTGACTGGCCTTGTTCGGTATGGTTACCGATAACTTGTTGCACTCACCTAATATTGAATCCGGGAACCGGCAGACAAAACAATGCAAATTCGTTTGCCCCGGTTACAGAACTATGGGTATCGATAAAAGATACTCCGCACCTAAGTATATACTGCTCGCTCACGATAGTTTCGTCCTTAATTTCGTCTATCGCGCTCGTGCAAAATGTAAATTCACGGCTCTCTCTTACAGCTTTTTGCGGAGGTTCACTGTGCCGAATTCGTCGGAGAAATGTTGAGGGCAGAACTACGGATGTGGTATCCAACTTCCCGTCTTTGCCGTCGGGACGGATATTGCGCAGCGTTGGATCAAGCCGTGCCACTGGTGTTCAAACAGAATTGTAGCGCAACCGTTTGCAACCCAGATAATAATAAGTACAGACTGTTCCAACAGCTACTTGATACAATCAGCATCTCCTCTAATCGCATAACTCCACCACACTTGTTCTCTAATATCCACAATACGCATCAACCACGATATGACTTCTGCAGGTATAGCACTCCTATTTTCAACGTACTAGTTATGGTTGAAGCCGTTCGGAATCATACTGACTTTGATACAGCCAAAAACTATCTTCAGTACCGCCGGCCAGGCAAGACGACGGAAGAGGACATTCTCATCCACGCTGATCGTCTGTACACCCTCAACGAAGCCATGCGTGATATGAAGAAGAAGGATCTTCAAACAGAATGCCACGATATCCCTTCAGACAACAAAGTCTGTGACGCCTACACAAATCTTGCCAAATGCAGAGAGGCGTACCAAGAAGCGCTTGAGGAAGTGCGAATGGCACAGATGGAACAACTTGTAGGCTGTTTCACTGCTGCCGAATGCAGATTGGAAGGAGGTTTGGAAGCTCTCCAATCAAAACTCAAAGAATCTGTCTCTAACGAAACTCGGATGGTATGTTGACAAAAGACAAACAATGGATATTTCTAATCAATGAATCATTTAGAAATCGCACAAGAACCGTAACGTCAGATCTCTAACAAAGAATAACCGCGACATCAGCGCGCTACGCAAATCTTATCTACTGGCTACAATGCGAAAGATCCATTATATTTACAATGAGGATATTTCTTCCGCCAAATGGTTGGATCATGCCGGTAGGGTTATACCCCCTGAGACTATGGAAGGGGGCTCGAGATTGGAAACAGTTGGTGATGCTGAAGAAGAGTTCAAAAAATTGTACCACAATTTCGAAAGAGCTGCTTGTGTAGTTAGGCTTTAGCGGATGGGGGTTTCTCAGCTTAATCATTTGCGTGCAGGTAGTTTCAATTATTATTACTGAATTGTATGCTCATGGTACAGATCGCGTGATATTAGTGCAAGTGATACCTTTTGAGGTCAAAGGATTACTGTACAGTAGTGCAACAATACTGAAGCGAGGACTCAGGTAGCGCATCACAAACCATTATGCGAACCCCAATTATTGCCTCCGCTCCATTAGGTAGCGACTCCACTGTCAATCCCGTCTTGCGTACAGATTTTTTTGTTCAGTAACAACCCACATCCATACGCTTTGGGGCTAGGTAGATAGTGAACTGCACTTTGAAGTACCTTTCCGTCCCCGGCAATTAACATGTAACCAATAATACTCAGCACCGCTTATCAATCAGTTGTATGAGTACACTTTCGTTTGTTCGGTTGTCTGGTCTCGTTTGCGTCATCGTTCAGTACCTAGATTGAGTGTACACTGTATGAGATTGCGCTGATAGTGTTTCAGCCTCGTGCGGCCATCCGCAAAGTGAACGATAGGACCACTGGTAGGGTCCGTCGGGATCAATTATTTCATAATACTAGTCACATGAAAGTAACCGTTAGCCTAGGTATCCAATCCTCACTGGGATTCACCCGTAGGCTGGGGAGTAGGTATCGCCGTATCACTGGTTAACGCCACTAAACGGGCAGTGATGTTTATCGGTGGTGTCTAACTGGTAAGCCCTGCCATTTGTTTATCCAACCCGAGACTGCAATCATGATAGCCGGGTAGCTACTAGCTGACATATTTTTGTTTCGCCGTGTTCAGCCCTAGGCAATCAACTTTCACCATAGTACTTGCCGACCTTTCTACGTACTCGAGTGATTTTGAACGCTGCCACTCTGTCGATAAGGCCTAGGCGGTTGGACAGGAAACTGTAACCTGTTCTAGGCAACGCTGCTCGAGTCAGCCTTCTTTCCACAGTATCATGCAAATCCTAGCTCGTGATACGTTCTCGTCGCCAGGCTACAGGTACATATGTACTTACAAGTAACATTTTTGTCAATTGTCGGATCGTTCAGCTGAGGCAGTGTTGAGTCGGTGGAGATATATAATGATATGTGCATCAAGGCAGGACTGCCAGTATTTCAAGAAAATTAATGCGCCTCGCGCAGTGGAATTTGCGAGTTATATATTCAACCACTGACACTTCAGCCATCGACATTCTCAATCGCAGGGCAGTGCAGAATGCACATCCTGCATCCTGCGACTCGTAGATCTGCAGTGTAACCGATAGCGACTGACTTGAACATTCCGCAGTTGAATCGTTCCAATCATACCGTCTTCAAACCCCTGTCGGCATAAGCTTCGCCTTGATGTCTGTTATATAACAGTCTGGGCGTTTGTACGACAAAATTCTCCAGCTCACATATTAACCCCTCGATTCCCCCTTCGTAATGTGCAATACCCACCGCCCATCACTACCGCAATGTTCTCCCGCACCAACAGCCTGCCAATCCTGATCCTACAGCTCCTCCCCGTAGCCCTAGGTATGGAGTCTATGGACCCCGTCATCGCAGTCCCACTCTCCGAAGCCGAGATCCGCGCCGAGATACTGGACAACTATGTATATCACGACTTCCCCGTGGAGCCACGTGAACGAGGAACAATAACAATCCTCTACAGCTCCATTTTTTTACTCGTCTTATCATGCTATGCCTTTATCCGACCCAACATCCCCGGCCCATCTAGTTCTGAAGGAACCTACTTTAGCTTCTATTTCCGCAAGCTGAAATGGGTTTGCATCACGCTGCTTTTTCCAGAGGTTACAGTTCATCAAGCTATCTTGCAACGATGGGAGGCGGGACAGTTGTTGAAGCAGCTTAACAAAGTTTGGAAAATTGATACAGAGAAAGGGATGGGAGAAATTCAACCGAAATTCACATTAAGGCAGGCGTGGTATGTGATTATTGGTGGAATTGTTGTCGATTTCAGGGGAGTAGCAACGGAGCAGGAACTTAAGAGATGTGGGTTACCGATGGGGAAAGTAACACTAAGACCAGAGGCGGTGATGATGCTTTATGAAGCGGATTCGGGGATTGGGATTGTTCCGGAGAATACCGAGATTAGGGATAAGGATAAGGAGAGTGTTATTGTTAATGTTTTGGTTTACTTTCAGGCTATCTTTTTGATTGCTTCGGTATGTTTCCCTTCCCTCTCTTCGTTCTTCCCAGAAGTTCCGTGGTAACTGAACAAATACTAATGACTACAGAATGTCCTCCGCATCGACCAAGGCTATGCCCGTAGCGTCCTAGAAATCCGCTGCCTAACCCAAATAACCTACATGTTCATCCTCTTCATATTCTGGGGGAGCAAGCCGGTGGACATCCTCAGTCCCACCCTGATCTCTGGCGCTCGTGCCACCGAAATCTACAAGCACATCTCTGCTTCTGCTTCTGTAGAACCCCCCAACAAATTTCTCTTCACCCACCGCGCCTACAACCTCGGCCTAAACCAACCCTCTTCCGCTGCCAAAAACCATCCCCGGAACCTCTCCTTCTGGCTTGAGCACCTCGGTCTCTTTTTTGCATTCGGCATATTCGGGGTCTTTAACATGGCAGCTAACCACATCATCTTCCCCACCACCGCTGAAAGGATGCTATGGAAATGTGCATGCTCTTCAACTATTGTGGGCTCGACGATACCGATCTTTATTAGGACGATTTTTTCGGAGCATTTTAAGACGGAAGAGGAGAGTGGAGTTACGGATGAACATCCGGTAAGGATTGGAGTAAGGATTGTCAAGAAGATGACGGGGAGGATGAGGTGGGTGATAGGGTTTATGGGGTTTATGGCGCTTTGGGCGGTCGTGGCGAGGGTGTTGTTACTGATACTGCCGTTCACTGCGCTGAGGGAGATGGTCATTGGGACTTTCATGCTCCCGGGGGGGTCGGAGTTTGTGCCGCATGTTGCTTAATCAGAAATCTTAGATCTGACCTTTTCTAACTGGGAAAAGCTTTAAGCAGGGAAAAGTAGGACATTGGCTATCCCCTGCACGACCACCTTGTGTACAAGTGGTCCCATAAGACTAGCGCGTGGAGGACCGCTGGAAACTCAGTACAAGACCCTGGTTCTTCCACTGCTGACTACACTCTTTGGGGGCTAGCACCCGCTCTTTATTCGTCTGTTGAGCCTCTTTCTTAGCGCGCTAGTCTTATGGGACCACTTGTACACAAGGTGGTCGTGCAGGAGATACGGTAGAGCTTCATGATTAAGACAGTTTGGAACTGATTTCTTATGTTCAATGACTTATTAATCATAAATCTAAAATGAATTTAGACTTAATGCAAGATTTTGTCTACTTATAATGGATGCCATCCCGTAAGAATTTTCGCATTTCCTGGATTTACCTAGAGCCCTGTTTTGCGCTAAAGCAAAATGCGATGGAAAATGGGAGCATTTGATGTTAAATCATGTTAAATGCTCTTAAATGATCTTTAGAGTGTAGGGTCTATGGGATATGGTCTAAGCGCTGTTAAATTCATTTAAATTTATTTAACTTTCTTTAACTGCACAATGAGGATTCACGTTGTGAGCTTAACAGGGATTAAATGGAGGTTTGGTGAATTCGCGACAAAATGCAGCTTACGGGAACCACCTTCCTTTCTAGTTAAATAAAGTTAAATCCCAGAAATGCGAAAATTCTTATGGGATGACATCCAATCACTTGCAGAATGCAGTCGGAACTGAAGAGCGCGATTTTATGATTAGACCCACCCACCTCGTGAATAGTCTCTCGCTTAATATGTAATAGACTAATGACATCTGATTAGAGCAAATTTTTGGTGCCTATGATTGTTATTTACCTCTTGTGAGTGATGACTAGCGTGTGCCGCTGTCGCTTTTCGCGGGAAAACGTGACTTTCACATGTCATCACTCGTCATGACCAACTGCCATTAGCCGACCGGACTGCTAACAACCACGGCACGTACATGCAAAGTCCGTCGCTATCACGATCCCTCATCAGGCAACCTCCACATACATTCCTCAGTCGGGGAGCCCGGGTCACCTCCTTCAGACCCTTACTTTCCATACAAAATGGCGCTATATAATTTCCGGCGGTCCAATATCTAAACGTCAATCGGCGTCCGGAGGATAACTTGCAGATGTGGCATATAATATTAGCGCGGCAAGTGCTAGGCTCGAGTCGGTCGACCAAGGAATCATAGACCTGCGGAGGATACCACGGGTACTAGGCCCCCCGGGTGGCGCCACGGCCTAGCTTTTCGATCTGAAAAGCCGACTACTTTAGTACTAGCTAGTGATCCAAATACACGGATATAAATATCTCATAGAACGATCCCCAACCTCAAGTGCGCTCGCTCAGTGATTGTACATGATACAACTGATACATCCCTCGAGTATCCATCTCTTTCTGCTGAAATTTGAACTGTAGCCTCTCATAGTCAATACACTTATTCTGTAGTCTAGAAAGCACTCTATGGACCGTCGAATAGCCAATGAGAATGACTTTTCCATGGTGCTACTGCAGTGTAGCTTAGACTAATGCTCACGGTGAAATTGAACTTGACCATCTTAGTCTCAAAATTTGATGCGATAGATTATCGCTGTCGTGCCTCTTTAAAATCCGTAAAGTAGCTCCTAACTCTAGCGGGGGGTACTGTGCTGGCATTTCGAAATTTGGGGACTTTGGGCTGACGAGATGTGTGGTAACTGGTGGTGGTAAGAAGTAGAGGGTGTGGTGAGAACGGGTGAAGCGGGATTAGAAGATGGGAAGGTGGTATGAATCGAAATAGTTCAAGAGAAAGAAGAGAAATCGATAATGGAACTATGTACAGGAATGTTTCAGCCTGGGTGATATCATCAGCTGCAGCGTTGGACTTGGGACTTTGAAAAAAATAGAGCCTACGGGAGGGATGGAGGAAGATGTGGTTCAATGGCGTTGAGAGAAATCGTAGCTCTTATGGGTGAAGAAATTGTTACCTAGTGCATCCTCCATCCTGCCCAACTTCCTTTGTTCTTTTGTTCGTCTTGCTTGCATTTGTAGGCTACATACCCCATTTACTCGATCATAACAGAATAGCACTAGGTAGACGTTGACTGTAGGCCCCTACTGCATATCTACTTTCTCAAAATCTATCCGGAATATATTAATAACTCGTCTAGAGTACTCTAATTGACCAACGCCGTATCTACACCACCCCCTCTTTATGCCATCTCTATCCCACCTCGCTCTTCCGTAACAGCAAAGACATCTCCTCTACTCCTCCTTCCCCAGTACCTCCCCCCTTTCCCAAGCCCCCCTCTCCTCATCCCCCAGCAGCTCCTCCACCCCCACCCTCTTTGTCCCCGCCATCCCTATCGTCCTCACCAACTCCGTCGCCCAATCCCCCGCCACCTCCTCCACCGTCTTCCCCTCCACCCCAAGCCTTTGTAAACTCGTCGCCCTCTTCCCCACCAACCCACACCCCACAATCCTATCCAACCACCTCAAATCCGTATTCACATTCAATCCCACCCCATAACTCGTAACATTCCTCCTCATATGCACCCCCACTGCACAAATCTTCTCTTCCGTGGTCACCCAAACCCCCGGATCCTCCGTCGTAAATGCTTTCACCCCATATTTCTCCAACAAAGAAATTATACTACTTTCCAGCTTCCGAATATAGCACCGAGGTGTTAGGTTATGTGATTTCAAGTCACAGATTAGGTATCCAGTCATCTGCCCGGGACCGTGGAATGTGGTTTGCCCCCCGCGGAGGGTGGAGTGGACTTCGGCTTTTCCGTCATACCGGAGATGCGATAGTTGCTCATCCGTGACGGAGGTTTCCCGGCGGCCGAGGGTGTAGACGGGGTTGAATTCGGAGGTGAGGAGGGTTGGAGGGGGGGAGGTGGTGGCGGAGGCTTTGGCGCGGAGGTGCTTGGAGACGAGGAGGGATTGGAGAGCGCCGGTTTTTGTGAAGGGGATGCGACCGAGGTGGAGGTGGTGGAGGATGTGCCGCGTGGTTGAGGAGGCGGGGGAACAGGACATCGCGATGGTGAGGGGACGCGTAAAGTGGAATTGGGAGAGATGACTGGGATTCGCGTTGCGGGGAAGCTAGATATGCCATCATGGAGCTAATATGTGTACCCGTCCATTTTTGGACATGGCTCCAATCCATACCCGCCGCTAAAATGGCGATTCCTAGACAGCTCGGCTCATTACTTTATCCCGCGCGTCGGGTTCGTTACGAAAAAGATCTCCAATCCCACAGTTGCACCACCCCGCACCACCATGGCAGCCCGACGAATCCACATCCTCGGAGCCGGCAACATCGGACTCTTCGTCGCCTCGCAACTCCGGCAAGCCAAAGTGCCAGTAACACTTCTTCTCCGTCCCCAAACTCTCGCTACATATCCCGGCCAAATCTCCCTCTTTGTTCCGCCACATAAAACTATTATCCCGGATTTGTTAGCAGAGGCTGTTCCCAGCTACGAAGAAACCGATCCTAAATCCCCAGCCGAGTCAACCCCCCAAACTCCCATCGACTGCCTAATCGTCGCCGTAAAGTCCCACCAAGTCCGACTAGCATTATCACCCCTCCTATCACGACTCAATAAAGACTCCACTATCCTCCTGCTTCAAAATGGGGTTCCTCCTTCTCCTACTGAATTATTCCCTACCCTCGAACCGCAACAACGACCGCATCTAATGGCCGGTGTTGTTACGCATGGGGTGTTTCAGAAGGAGAGATGGAATATTACTTTGGCGGGGAAGGGAGGGTTGTGGTTTGCGCCTTATGATGGGGTGGTTTTACCGGATCGGGATAGGAAGAGTGAGTCCCCGAGGGTGAGGGTGGGGGGTGGTAAATCGGCGCTGGGAGAGGACGATAAGGAGAAGGGGATTTCAGTTGCGCCCGATCCAAACCTAAAAGATACCGAGGAAAAAGAAAAGAATGGAAAGGAGGGAGGGAATAAAGAAGACCAAGAAGTAATCTATGGCCAAATTCCCCCACCAGAAGCTCCCATGAGTTGGCTCTTCACCTCCTCCCCCACAACCCAATTCCTGACCTCATCCCTTACCTCATCCGGCAGCACGCCCATCTCCTCCTCCGAACTCAACATCAAGATCCTAACCAAGCTCTGCATAAACTGCGTCATCAACCCCTTAACCGCGATCAACAACTTCAAAAACGGGATGGTATTATCTATTTGTTCCGAAGATGCCAAAGCAATTTGTGGGGAGGTTCTTAAAGTTACGGGTATGAATATAGATGTTCTTTGGGAGGAGGTAAAAAGGGTAGTGGATGTTACTAGGACGAATTGGAGCTCGATGTGGCAGGATATTGAAAACGGGAGGAAGACGGAGATAAGAGAACTTAATGGTTGGGTTGTGGATAAGGCGAAGGAATTGGGGCTAAGGGAAAGGGATGTTAGGGTTAATAAGTGGTTGTTGGATATGGTTGTTGAGATGGAGGGGAAGCCGAGGGAAAGGGGGGAGACGGAGGAGGAGGGGGAGGAGAGGAGGAGGAAAGTGAGTAGGAGGGATAGGGGAGGGAAAGGAGGAAAAAGAGGGAAAGGAGGAAGTAAAGAAGGAATGGAATGGAGGAATTAAAGGTAAAGAATGAGCTAAGAAGCAATTGGTCCGGAGGACTACGACGTTAAATAGAAAAGATACGCCCCCGGTGAAAATTCGGATAATTTCGGTAATTCGTAAGGGGAGATGGAGGAGATGAAGGATATGGAAAATAAAAGATTAAGTAGGGCGATGCAGGAGACGACTCGGACGGCTGAGGAGCCTGGAGAGCCCGTAGAGAGTCTGGAGGCCACGAAGCGTGCAAAGCGTGCAAAAGGGAACCGAGATGCTGTAAAAGTACGTCTCAGGTGGGGTAAGTGAATGTATTGAAGAACTAAGAACAGAATACAGTTGGGCCGTTTTATGGGACATGTTACAGGGGTCGGTGGGCCAATTGGCCGACAGCAAGAGCAGATTCGCCGACAGGTTGGTGGAGCAAAGTGGATCTCCGACAGGAGCAAAAGTCAACTGGGGACTAGGAGGCATGCAATCGAGGATCGAAACAAGAAGCAATCATAGCAGGAGACAAACTCGAGCTAGACTTGCAAAGACTAATCACAGAGTAAAACTCAAACAGAGGATACAAACAAGCGTTTGTTCTATTCTCTGTTTTCGATTTTCGAAATTTTGATGAATCCTGATACGTGCCCAATCTTACAAACCGTACAAACCGTATAAAGGCTAAAGCATGAGGTGCTGAACTGAAAAGGATTTGTAGGAAGTAATTGAAGGGCTTGATTTGGTGTGATAACTCATGACGGCAGTATTTATCGTGGGGTAGGGCAGTAGGGCAGTAGGGCAGTAGGGCAGTAGGGTAAACACCCAGGTCCCAGCCATATTCCCGCAGTCTTTCTATTTACATAGACCCATGACTGACGAGGGTAAGGTTAATACCCTGACGGCCTAACGGGATGACGACGCATATTTATTATTTACAGATGTTTACAGATGACGAGGTAAGATGTGGCAGTGTGTTACGTTACATTGGGATTCGGTAGGTTATCTGTAGTTGTCTGCTGGCCAAGATACTGTGTGAGCAAGGCCTACGACTGACCGGGCCCGGATGACTAAACAGAAAACAGAGTCATGTTGAAATCTGGGGTGCAGCTGTTAACAGCTCGTGATTTGATGTGGATTTCTGTGTTACGGGATGAGGCTGGGGATATGACTACATACATATCTAGGGGGAATGTCGGGGGGGGGGTAGAGTAGTTTGAACTTTGTCGATCTGACGGATATGAGAAAGAAAGGTTACCGGAACATTTGAGTCTCTATGTAACTCTAATATTCATTCCTGTAGTGTCTGTAGCTCTGAGTTAGAGCTACGCGGCACCGATCGACGAGCTCTACCATAGCAACCTAGCTTCAAAGGCCTAAAGACTCAGCATTGCATCATTCCGTTAAAGACGACCGAACTAGGAAACGATCTGCAAATAGATACGTTTCAATCACAAGGTTCAAACGAAAGCATCACATACATACCCGCCCAACTCCGCTTTGATCTGTGTTTCAGATGGATTCCTGGCTTCTGTGCATAGAATGTACGGCATAGACAAAGGCGGGCTTTGCGACTTCGAGATGATGGATAAAACCGACTACCGTAAGGCAACCCTGGGCTCCCTGGGTACCGTACTTAGATACTGGGCAGCCTACTCTAGGCTTCGAGTGCTAACCGGCTTCGTGGATAGCCTTCGTAGTAAATGACCGAGCACCAATAGGACGCGCAGTCACTACTCTATCCCTCCATGACGCTGTTTCAGGCCGGTGGTGATGGCTTCGACTGGTTGCTGTCAGTCTCTCAGGGCTAGGCGGAGATAGAAAGGTGGGATGTCATAGATTCCCAACGAGGGGGAAGGAGAGGGGAGAAGTGCAGGAGATGTGAGATAGTTGGACTTTGCTGAGGACGGACGCTGAGCAGATTTGCTGGCTGTGGCCTTGCAGACTTCCATAGTGCTCTGCTGCTCGCTGCTCGCAAGCTCTGAGACAACAGGCTGCTGGGACAGTGCGTGATTCTGTGTTTTGTATCCGTTGAGGAAGCAAGACGGGACAAGACAGTGCCGCACCGCAGCTACCGTCCGTTCTCCGGAACATAGTTTCTGGACAACAGAAGAAGGAATCAAACGCTGCGTAGCCATTGCTTCTGGTTGTACTTGAATCCTGCTGCTGGTTGTACTGGAATCCTGCTGCTGGTTGTACTGGAATCCTACTTCTCCGTCGTACTGCCCTGCTCCCCACTGTCCTGTCTCTGTCTGCTCCATCGTTACTGTGCCCTGCTCCCCACTTCCTGTCTGTCCGCTCCCGTCGTGCTGCCCTCCTGCCCTCTGCTGTGCTGTGCTGCTGCTGTTGCCTTCCATCCACAACTCACCAAACCACGCACCAACCGCAACACCACACCCCACAACCAACCACATCCACGACAGAAACACCAACACAGAGACCTCTCCAGAGATTCCCAAAGATTAACAATCCACTTCTCCTAATCCACACAAGCACGCTCGACCGCGACAAGCCAGAGTACGTTGACTCGTCGCTACCCTCTTTCTTTGCTAGCACCAGACGAGGACGAGCCTCGCCTCCCTTGCTCCCCCTGCTGCCCATACCCCCCCCCCCCCCCGACAAGCAGTACATATCCCAGATCAGCTTCCACCACAAGCAACCCTCCCACCACCAACAACACTAACGACCTAAACTCCAGATCCAAATAACCCAGAACTTTCATCACATCCAGACGCAATCATGGTTACTCCCGAGTGGTATGTTCCCCTCAAAAGGCCACGACGAGGCTCTCCAAGCCGCGAGCAATCCCCCCCACATCGCTAGGCGACGCCCATTTGCTAACGACCGTCTAGAGTTAATTCCCGCCGTCTCGGCTGCACCCAGCTGTGCTGAGTGCGATAACTGACGTATTGCTCGACACTCTAGATACGATTACCTCTTCAAGCTCCTCTTGATTGGAGACTCCGGTGTCGGAAAGTCTTGTCTGTTGCTTCGTTTCGCCGACGATACCTACACTGAGAGCTACATCTCCACTATCGGTGTCGACTTTGTACGTCACTCCATTGCATAGCTCAGAGGTACCTTATCGCTAACCCACTACATAGAAAATCCGCACTATCGAGCAGGATGGAAAGACCGTTAAGCTCCAGATTGTATGCGAGCCCCCCACAACTTCCTTATCGGCCCGGTGTGACGTCTTACTCATGTGCTTTATAGTGGGACACAGCTGGTCAGGAGCGCTTCAGAACTATCACCTCTTCCTACTACCGAGGTATGCAGCTGGGATACTTTCCTAAGCACATGCTATAGATTGCTGATTTGTTGCCACGCAGGTGCTCACGGAATTTGCGTTGTTTTCGATGTGACCGATATGGGTATGATTCACAATCACGGGACTATATGAGGCGCGTTCTAATTATATTAGACTCCTTCAACAACGTTAAGCAATGGTTGCAGGAGATCGACCGCTACGCGACAGAAGGAGTTAACAAGCTCCTTGTTGGTAACAAGAGCGATATGGCAGACAAGAAGGTCGTCGAGTACAGCGTCGCGAAGGTACTGCGCTCGATTTTTAGGTCTATCAATGCGATGCTAATCGTATTTACAGGAATTCGCCGACAGTCTCGGAATCCCCTTCTTAGAGACCTCCGCAAAGAACGCTACCAACGTCGAGCAGGCTTTCTTGACCATGGCTAGACAGATCAAGGTGCGACAAACACGATATTTTCCCAAGCTGTAGCTAACATTTTCATAGGAGCGTATGGGATCTACCGCCGTCAACAACAAGCCTACCGTACAGGTCAACAACGGACAGCACGTCCAGCAGGGATCATCTAGCGGATGCTGTTAAACGATGTTTTGCGCGGCCTTGTTTTTTCCTTCTTCCTTTTTGCCAATACGTCCTTTCAATTTCCAATTTGAATACTGCTCTAGACAATACTTAGACCAGGAGCATCCTTAGTCTGCAGTCTTTCAGCTTGACAGTTGTTCTCACTCCTTATCGCGCCCATTGTTTGCAGAATACCGTTCTTTCGGGGCTGGGATGGCTAATGGTGTGGAATGTGGGATTGAAGGACCCGTAACAGTGGAATGGTGTTGGGAGTAGGTGGGGTTGTGTGATTATGCGACGGTCAGCTATTTCTTTTCTTGGATAATGGTCTCGCAATGAAGGATCAGGCGTCCTTTGTATGGTCTAAGGGTTCCATGTTTTTCTGTTTGTGTTCCATGTTGCTTGTTTTTCTGGTAAGCTGTAACGTTCATGCCCTGCAATTGTGCCCATCTCATATGATATGTTGAATTTGAACTCCAATGTAGTATCAATTAAACTGTGACCCCGCCCTATTACCAAAAATAAACCCTAAGACGCCTTTCTCCAATGCAAAACCTGTATACAATGCGTTTAAAACCATAAAATTCTCTCCATGTGTGACCGCATCCTCTAAACTTTAAACTTCTGTAGAGTGTCCTATCTTGAGTTAGCGAAAAGCCGGTTATGGGAGTAAGGCACACGACGCACTCTCGAAACTTTCTTGAGGTCGGCGGGAGAAATTGTTGCGCTGCCTCGCTTTCGCGCTTGGACGTTCGCCTGACGCATCAACCTAGGGTCCTGGTCAGAAATCTTTGCCCCTCACTCTGCTCGCCCTGTAGATCTAGCTTACTCTTGCATAAACAAAACATAGTCGAGGTACAAGAGGATGTCGACGTTTTTGCTAACATTCAGTCCGGTGTGGGCTTTAATCGTTCGCTTGACTACCGAGCGCGGGTAAGGCGATCTGGCAACCATGGCGTATGTGGTTTCGTTTGTTGCAGACGGCGTTTGTTGGTGGGGAAGCTGAGCTCTCGTGGAAGACGCGATGCGGATTCCATTTGTTTGTTTAGGTTTATCAACCATACTATGGGCGACAGGGGGGCCATGATCGCATCACTGCCGGGTAAAGGTTACCGTGCCATGCATTGACGCCCGCTAAGAGTACTCTAGTATGCTCCCATTTGAGGTGCCAATCAGTGTGCTTCCTTGCCTGAGCCACCGCTACCGTCTGCCATCACCAGTTCACCCACAACTCTTCTTCTCGCCAACTTCAATCCTCACCAATTCTTGTTCCATCGTTACGCACCTTACAGCTCCTTAAGAACTCTATCATCTCAACGAATACCCTTATACCCTGTCTCCACACATCTCGTCTTTCGCAATCGTTCCACGGGGATCGGGTGGTAGGCCTTCGCTTGCGTCATGACCGAATTTATTGGGTGAGTTGTCAACACCACCTGCTTTGAAGAAGCCTTGGTCGATGGGCAGCTTTGGCATGTATCGGCAAGTTTTGATGATGTACTGACGTGCTTAATAGAGCTCGTATCTCCCTTATTTCCAAGTCCAACATTCGGTATGGTTCACTCACCACGAGCTGCTCACCAGTGTTTCAGCCTCAGGCAAGGCTAACTTACCGCCACCAATAGATATGTTGGTACTTTGCACAAAATCGATTCCGAAACTAGCACCGTCGCGCTCGAGCAGGTTGTCTCGCACGGAACTGAGGGAAGACGCAACGGCGTCGATGAACTTCCGGCCGCTGAGAACGTCTACGAATACATTGTCTTTCGCGGCAGTGACGTCAAGGACCTTCAAATCGAAAATGCTATCCCGAAGCAACCTCCGCCGCAACCTCCTCTAGATGATCCAGCTATTATGGTAAGCTCTCCCCATAAATGGGGAGATGACGTTGCCATGTGGAGTTGGTGTGGATTACTCTGTGCTCCTGCCGCCTCCCGTTGAACGTCATGCTCTTCTCCGATTATACGGTATTATTACAGACATGAGCTAACTGGTGATTAGCAAAGCTCAGCTCGCCCATATGGAGCTCCTCCGGGTCCCCCACCTGGACAGTTTGGCCAACCACAAGGTCCCCCACAAATGGCCCCGCCATACCCTTACTACCCTAATCAACAGAGAGGATTTCCCCCAAGTCCTTACCAGACTGCGGGTATGTATGGAGCTTACGCACCTCCTCCTGGTGTCGGACCACAGATGGGAATGCCACCTGGACCTGGAATGCCACCGCAGCATCAGCAGCCCCCTCAACAGCAGCAACCCCTTCAGCAGCCTCCCCAGCAGGGTATGCCTCCTCAGCAAGGTTCCCAGACTCCTCAGAACCCTCAACAGCCCCAACAAAAGGCTCCTCTACAGCAGCAGCAGCAGCCTCCTACTGGCCCCCAGAACCGGGCACAACCACAAGCTCCCGCCGGACCTGCTGCTAACCGCCCAGCTCCCGGCCTTGCTACACGTCCGCCCCAGGTAGCCATGCCCACGACGCAGGCCCCTCAGCCCCAGGGACAGCCGTTGGCACCTGTACCAAATGGACCCGTGCCGGCTCAGCAGCAGCAGCAGCAGCAGCAGCCCGCTGCCAACGTTGCTAACAAGCCAGTTGAGCCCAGCTCTAACTTGGCCGCCAGTGCCACCAACCAGTCCCCTTCAAAGGCACCCAATGGACCCAAGCCTTATAAAACTATAATTCCAGCACTCCCTCTCACCTCTCCCGCGAGAACCCCCGTCGTTCCTGTTTCTGGTCCGGCGAATAACTCTGCAATGCCTTCTGGAGCCCACCTAGGAAACGAGACCGCTAGTATTTCCGCCGTCAACGACCTTGCTGACAAGGTTAACCAGTTGGCCGTCAACGCTGCCGCAGCGGCCAGGTCCAACGCCGTTCCCCAGCAAGTTGAGAACCAGTCCCAAGCCCCTCTCGCCCCCTCCCACTCAAATCAGTCCCGCCCTCGCCAGCCCGGTAACGGTAACTTCGTTGCTGGCCGTGGTGCCCGCGGCGGTTACCATGGAGGATTCAACAACCAGCAGACCCGCAAGGTTGAGGTCCCCACCACCGACTACGACTTTCAGTACAACAACGCCCGCCTTAACAAGGAGGACCTTGTCAAGGAGGCCATCGCATCTGGTACCGACGAGAACCAACCCCATGTGACCGCGGCCCCCGAAAACGCCCCCGCCGACGGTGCTGTCGTTATTCCCCCTGCTCCCAAGGACGGATTCTACAACCGCCAGTCCAGCTTTTTCGACAACATTTCTTGTGAGAACAAGGAGCGTGCTGAGGCTACTCCCGGTGAGAGACGCGGAGGAGCTCAGTTCAGAAGCGAGGAGCAGAAGAAGAACTTGGAGACCTTTGGACAGGGATCTGTTGACGGTGGATACGCTGCATACCGCGGAAGATGGAGAGGAGGACGTGGTCGCGGAAGGGGTGGCCCCCGGATGCGTGGTAATAACTTTGGCGGTAGAGGAGGAAGATTTGTAACGCAGCAGGCGGCAGGAAATGGTGGTCTTTCATCATAAAATCGGGAAAAGATACCGATTTCTTCCTTCAAATTTGTTTGATTTTTGCGATGCTACTGATTTTGTTTTGCGAATGTTCAATGTTTTCTTTTTTTTTCTTTTACTGCAAAGCAAGTTTGGGGTGTTGAAGGTTGGAAGAAAGGAAAGGAAAGGTGATAATGGGAAGTTTTTTTTAAAAAAAAAACCCCGAACGAAGATGAAGGAAAGATGTCGATTTTATCAGGAGCTCGTTTTTTTTTAAGGTTAGGATGGGATTAAGGTGCGGGTTTATCTACTTACTACCATTGGGCGGATCATAAGGCGTACAACGAGATTTCATCAAGTTAGTGGAATTGGTCTCTCTTTTTTTTTCGTTTTTTCGGAGGTGATTGGTTGATGTGTTATGATCGATGTGTCTCATGATGAGAAGGTGATTTGTTATGAAGCAAAGAGATGCGATCGGGTTGCGCTGATCATTGTATAACTAATAAAAAAAGGATGCAAAATGATAATGATGAGAAGGTGATTTGTTGTGAAGCAGAGAGACAAGATCGGATGATTGTATACTTAACCAATAAATAAAAAGGATGCAAAATTAAGAAGCATGAATAGGGTTCAAATGGAATTAAAAATTTGTGTTATGTGATGTGATGCATGACATTCGACCGATATTGACTAGACGATAAGCAAGTAAGATAAGTAATGTGATCGCTGATAAGAATTGAATCATAAACACTAATAGAAAGAATGACTAAGTGAATGAATATATGCCCAACCTTCTTCACCCGGTTATTTTCCTCTTCCTCGTCAATGAGTCGTCATCTGATTCCAGTCATCTTGCTAATGTCGACTCACAGTGACAAGCAATGTTTTTTTTTTTCTTCTAGGACAAGGAAGGGCTGTTGGGTTTGTTTCCCCACGCTTTTAGTGCATAAACCAGTCACATCCAAAAGTGTCTATTACCCCAGAACCTGTCACAGTCTCCTTGAATATCAATAAATACCCATTATGCTGTACCTGCTTGTTGTAAAAATCATGTCACAAAGTCCGGGGGTTTCATATTCAGTGCTCAGAATAGTTACACAGCCTGGTACTTACTAAAACAACCTTTAGAGTAACACCACGGCAAGACGACACTTATCTTCTTCCCGTATACTGCTATCCTAGCTCGTGCATGAAATGGGAAAGACCTCCATGTTGCTCATGTCGTGAGGACTGAAATGATTTGCAGAAACCTTAAGTAACAATGATAAGACCTTTTGCCATTGAACCCCCGATATCACTTCTGATACCATTGAGGAGTATTTTAAAAGTTTACTCGTTGGGTTTGCCAACTTGTCGGACTGTTGGACTCGTCAAATGCTTAACTATGTACCCCTAAGAATTGAGAACGAACTTTTAGATGTCACGGATATTGAACTACTGCAGCGTGCAATATGCTCACAATGTAAGTAACCAGTAATCAAGGGGTATTTCTCGTCAACTTGTGGGCCATTGTAATCAGTAATCATGCCTGTGTTGCTTCACTTGCAGAGTGTAATCACTGGAGTGTTGCAAAGGCCCAGCGAGTAAGAAACAGCTCCTTAATGAGATAAAACTTCGTATCACACTCATCACTCGGCGAAAACATCATGCTATCAAAGCTCCTATATTGCTTTTCCCTATACCCAAATCCCAAGTAATCCTTTTACACCCCCATCAAATCAAAACTCCAAATTACACAGATTACGTCCCAAACCTCCACCAATTCCTCCTCGCCTCCTCTTTCTCCTCCTCATTCATCAAAAACCTCCTCTGCCAATCCGCCTTTTTTCCCCAATCATCAATCTTATGCTGGCTCTCCTCAATCTCATCCAACAAATACTTCACCCTCCCCTCTGGCTGTTTTTTCAACTTAGCCAATATCGCCAATTCCTGTTCCAACTTCTCAATCTTCTCCGCCTCCAGCGCAATCCTAACTTTATATATCCGCATCTCCATCCTAGCCTTTAACGTGGTATCTTCCGTCAACATCTTAAAAGCCTCAGCATGATGGGGCCTTCCCGGCTTGATATTTGCAGGGCGTCCATTTTCATAGGGTTCTATGGATATCATCCCCGCCTGCTGAAGGTGTTGAATGGCCTTTTCACCGTCGTGGCAACGGAATAAAGGATGGAGAAGAACGATGTTGTAGTCCAGCTTGCGGTTCTTGCTGAGTTGGTCGACGAAATACCAGGCTTGTTCAGAGGTCCAGGGACGTTGTTTGCGGACGCCATCATCGCGGACGTAGAGACCCAGCACATCCCGTGCGAGTTCTTGTGGGACGGTTTCACTGTGGCGGGGTGAGTTATCTAAGAGCATAGTTCGGAATAAACGGTCGGGGAGGGATTTGAAGAAGTTGCTGTCGTTGGTGAGGAAGATTACGTTGGCGTGGTGGTCGGTTGCGAGTTGAGTTGCACTTGATGGTAGTTAGCATTGTTAATTACTCCAGGGATCTAAAGAGAGAAAGGGAAATACATACCATTCGGCAAGCTTTTCATAAATAGCACTATCCTCCTCCTTATGCCGGAAGTTCTCCAATATCAATACCGGTCGAGTATCCGATACTTCATGCAAGAAATCCTCATCACTCTTACCCTTATGCTCTCTACCCTTCTTCTGCAGCGCAAGTCTCTTCATATTTTCCATCATCATCACTAAGATCTTATCCAACTTCGCCTGACTAGAAGATTTCTTTGCCGCATTATCAGATCCCATCACCGCTCGAAGTGCTAGCTCTGAGAGGTAATTGAACTGTGAAAACAACGGCCTGTATCCTATTTGACTCGCTGCCTCTTCAATCATATCACCATCATTCGGTGCCTCCGCAATTACCTTGCAGTCGATGACGAGAAAATATTGACCGTCGTCTAAAACCCGAGCTCGTAGCAAGTCCATTTTACCCCGACGAGGACCATGGACAACAACAGCCGCTTCCTTCATCCACAGCTTCAGCTTTTCTAGCTCTTTGATAGTTTCGGGGTGTTCTTCATTAAGATTCATCATCTCTTCGGCGGAGTCTTCGCTGTTCAAAGCACATGAGGGCACCCGGTTTAGGAATTCTCTCGTAGCCCGCCATGAGGAGTCATAGCCATCTTTGATGCGTTTTCTCGTAGCCCGCCATGAGAAGTCATAGCCACCTTTGATGCGTTGTCTTATCGACCATCCACGGACTGGATCAAACACCCACACTGCGAAAAATCCTAGTATCGCTATGATGAGCGGGAATGCAAGCTTGGGATTACTGACGATCCAGTCGAGGATTCTTCGTGTGTTCTTTCCTCGTCCGTAGAGAATTCGTAATTTGATTCCAGTCTCTTGGTGGACGTATCCATCAAGACAATTTTTCGCCGTTGTGGCACCGCGGACGTTACGGAAGCGGATCATTGCGTGGCGTGGTAAATCATCGGCTGGTGTGGCGTGCGGTATGATATCCGCAATCTTTCCATACAGCCTGAATAACTGATACAGATCTTCTTGTTGGACGATACTTGGTGGCTCATTTCCCCCAATAAACTCGACCCTTAGCTTCCTGCTGGGGAATCGATCCATGTCGTCAAGCCACGGGGTTCCCAGGACCTTAAAACCCTTAATAGAATGCCGTTTCCAAAACGGAAAATCTAGCATTATTTGTAATCTTCGTAAAAACGTGTCATCACGTCGAACTTTATTTTCCTTGAGGTATTTTCGGACTTTGAGAATATCTTCGTCCGGGCTTTCTGCATTTTCGAATGTGAACCGCGCAAAGACTCCTCCGTCTTTTCCCTGTGGGTAGACCTGCTCCATTTTTATTGCGGAGATATGCGTGGGGATGCACCGGGTTCTGATGAAGTTGTCTGTGGCGATGTGACACGCGTGGTCTTTGTTTCGGAGAGCTCTTGAGTATTCTTGGACGCGGGTGTGGATTATGGGCAGGAGATCTTTAGATACAATTAGTTGGTTTATGGACGTTATTAAACTCAAGCTTAAGGCAAGTAAGTTACAATAGAGGTCATGGGAAAATACGTACTGCTGAAGAATACCAAGCATTCCTTCGGTCCAAGGTCTATGAACCCATCCTTCGCTTCATTGTCCGACAATGATTTTTTTTTCGGCGGTGGTTGGTCAGTCGCAGATTTAGTTGGAGCTGACGAGGCTGGAGTATTTTTGGCGACATTGAGACTGAAGAATGGCCTCAACGTTGAAGCTGCGCTGAAGCTATTCCGTGGTATTGATAGCCGCGGTCGATGTAGCGATACCCCGCGATACAGGGCTGTGTGCGCTCTGTTCATAGTTCTGTAGGTATATCAGAACCTCCTCGCTGATGTGAGAGCTTTATGTGAAAGATAAACAAAAGTGGGGCTCATGTTTAATATATCATTTCTTACTCTCGTCCGGAGCTATCCTTCAGGCACAGAGCTTGTGGAGACTTGTCCGAGTATTGTGAAAGCTTTGTCACCACGTCTCAAGCTCCACCATTTCAGGCAGCAGGCACAATTGTTTCGTTGTTCAGTTCCGGTGCTCATTGCAGTTGGGATCAGGTCTAGGCATGCATAAGCATTGTGACAGGCCCCAGTAAACGAAACATGTTGGTCAAATCCTGCGCTAATCTAGAAGCACAATTTTGATATCCGAGGAATTGACTGTAGAGCTGTTCGTATAATCGCATACGCCCGGTAGTTGTGTTATGCCGAGTACCGATACGACGGAGGAGAGCCAGTTATCATTTCTTACCCCGCTACCAAGACGAGGCTGGCGTAAGCTGTTTGGTCTCAAGACATTATAACTCTTCGTTTTTGAGTACCTTGGTGGTACAATAAGGCTGAGACAGTAACACGAGTCCAGCTGAATAAATCTTTGTGTACTCGTAGAGCAGTCGTGGGAGCCTGGGAATGACGTGGCGATTAGTCAAGTGGGGTATTGTGCTCCAAGAAGCGGGGATGCGGATCACCTGCGGATTGCTGGCTCGGGGCTGATGTTAGGGTTGTGTGTTGTTTTGAGATGAGGTACTCACCGGATGTCAATGAGGCGTTCCGAGTCGATGGAGTTGATATGTAACCCCTCACTTGAAAACGGTAGTTGATACTCAGTCGAGAATGATTGCCGTCGTGAAAGATTACGGATCCGACATGGAAGTGGAAGCAATCTCGCGGCGTTTATGGCGTCTGCTGTACACGAAAGATGGCACGACGAGGCAGAAAGTGACGAACAAAATGTATTGGAAGACTAGATAAATCTGTGAACACAAAGACAAAGATGTAATTAACATACCCAATCTGGGGATAAAATAATATGATACAATCAATCAATGTGGCGTCTGCCGTTCGAATCAATCGCGGGTTTTCATCATTTATCACTCACATTTAGCATAGTCGTAAATCGAGTTCCTCGTTTTCGAGTCACTGTTTTGTTGTGTTTATGGTCTGTTATTTGCGACATGGAATTGCCATTAAAGAATGGTATATTTGATTCGAGGGTTTAAGATCCCTCGCGTCATCGCTTTTCGATATGTTTACAGCATCGGACGATGCCTAGATATGTACACAGCCTGATAGCCGTGATAAATTTATTAAAAAAAGATATGTACACAATTTCAAACTGCACACAGGACCGAAACTAGCTCACTAGAATTGACCTCTTGAGTAGCGACTTTTGCGCTGAACTTTTCTCCAACAAAGAAAAGTTTGTGATATGAGTCTTCAGCAATCCAAGTGCCACCCCAAGTCGTGACAGGAGGCGCTTCGATTATGTTTCTAGAACACATTCACATGGCTCGCTCACGGTGATTTCGACATGGGTTCCCATCCCCTACGGGTTTCGCTTGGATAAACCCCATGTGCGCGTTCAATTCCCACTTCATTGCTTCTTGTCCACAAACGACACTAAACCCCCCATCCTCCAATGATGTAGTGGGTCCTTCCAGCGTCTGAAACATCTCATCGCCTAGCCTCCTTCATTGGTGCGACAAAAAGGTACCATTTGCGTAGGCGTCAGTCTTGGCCTTCCGTAGGTTCTCTAGAACAACGCGCGGAATTGACCTTTTCTTTCGAGTGAAATTCTTTCTCGAAGTCCCTAGGCCGGGGGATTATTTCTTTATACAAAAAATTAATTAACCTGTCGCAGTAGGCCCAGGCCAATTCACCCAATCTCGAGGGTCAACTGCTCTGTCGTCACAACAACCTATATGCAACACGCCTCCCTGCATACATATTCCCGTGTCGCTGTCCTCTTCTCCTCGCTGTATGTACTCTACGAGTAGTCCATTGCATTGCGGCTCCCTAGTTAGTCCAGCGTGTTCGTGTCCACGGCCCAGCTAATCAGTAGCTCCTACCCATACCTCATAGATACTTACATCTGGATAACTCCCAAGCTTTGCTACTTCGCGCCTGCGAGTCTTTTAACACGACTTCCTGAACCCGAGAACTCGACACACGCAACCCACAGCAGCAGCAATGCTGAAAACAAAACCCCTCAACCAGTTACTCTCCCAGAGTCTATCACCACACGTTTCCAGCGCGCTGTACGTATCCTGATACATTCCACATATCTTAACTCCGCAACCTCCCTCCCGAAACTTCGTGTACTTCCTGTACTTCGTATACTTTGGTACCCACAGTAGATCTAGTAACTGACCTCTCATACAACAGACTCTTCACCCCCTCCGGCTCCCTTCTGGCCACCGGCACCTCCCCCACAGCCCCCGACGCAAAAAAAGCGCGCACCCACGCCGCCCTCGCAGCCAACATCTGGAGCACCTTCGACCGATCCGCACCCTCCGCAACCAACGCACTCCCCTCCACCAGTTCCTCCCAATTATCCCCCAGCATAGCCAGCATATCCAGCTTGCCTAGCGTATCTAGCGCCTCTGCGACTCCCGCCTCCAGCGATAATGACACCCTCAAATCCCTCACCCTCGAGCTCTCCGACTGCAACCTCCATATTCAACTAGTAGCACCTGGAGTACTATTATGTTTAATAGGTCCCAAAACTGGACAGAGACAAACGAGTAGTAGGAGTAGTGCCCATAGTCAGGATCTTAACGTACCCGGGTCAGGGAATGGTGGGAGTCCGATTGGGAGTGTGGCGGCTAGGTCGGGGACGGGGAGTTTGTTGGGGAGTGCGAGGACGGCTGGAGGAAGCCAGGGAGGTGCATTGGGGGTGCTGAAGACCCAGGCTAATGGATTGGTGGAGTATTTGGAGAGGGAGTTGGAGGGGTTTGAATTGCCGGAGGGGTTGTAGGGTTGTAGAGGATGGGAGGAGGGAAGGGGATATGAAGAGGATATGGGGATGAGAGGATATGGGGATGAGAGCATATGGGGATGAGAGGAGATATTGAAAGGGGGTAATGGGAGGATGCAAAGTGATGCCCATAGATGTCATGTTTATACCTCATTAGTTTTTTTTGTAGCTAGCTAGCCAGCTTTGTTTGAAGGTTTTCCAACTTCTTTTTTTGCATACCTATGGAATTTTCGTCAAGTCACGACTCAGTCACTCACTCCCTATGCCGTCTATATTCCCTCGATATTCCCTCTCAATCTATGATATGATATGATATAAATATTCTAATTCATCGCGCTCCATTCCTCATATTACATTACTTCTTATTTAGAAACAACACCTCTAGGTATCATGGAAACCGTCGGAAACGCGATAATAGCCGGGAGTCATCCATACTGCGGATCCCATTCATCCTCACTATCTTCCACCACTGGAGCTGCAGCTTTTTTTCCAAGCTCTTTCCTATCTAATGGACATGTAGACTTTAGCTTCAACCACGGCGCGATGCATTCTAAATCGAATTTATGGTCCCTATTTTATGATTAGCCCTGTCACTCTGTCCCATCTCCAAACCCCCCCCCCTCCCCTCTCCTTCCCACAGCCCAGCAAAGCAAACCAAGCAAAGCAACTTACTTATGACACGGCAACCTCACCACCAGTGGGTACTGATCCTCCAAAAACCTCTCATTACAAACCGGACAAACATCATCCTCCTTCAACCTATTTTTGGGTACTCTTTCCAAAGTATCCAAAAACTCCTGTCCCAAACCTTTCACTTCTTTCCCACAAGCTGCATCGCTCAATAACGCGGCAACTATCTGGCGTTGAACTTCTGTATCAGAGGGTAGATCACTGATTGCGTTTGCTAGGACTCGGAAGCTGGAGGAACTCGTCCCCAAGGAGGAGGGGCCGAAGAATTCATCGAGATCGAGACGAGGTGCGCGACGGGGTGCCTGTGCCTGGCTGCTTGAGGAAGTGGAGGGAGGATGTGGGATGTTGTGGTCGTCTATAGGTGTTAGTCGCGGAGGACGAGAGGGGCAAGGGGGTTACCGTAGTAGCTTGTCATGGTGACGTTGTGGCGGTTGGCAGTTGTTGGGGGGTATTGCGAAGGTTTGCTTGCTGGAGACGAAGGACGAGTAGATTTGAAGAAGCGAGAGCTGAAGAAGCTGAGTATGACTGACTTGACTTGCTGACTTCTATGGTGGTTTTCCGGCCGTCGCTTTTACCGCTTTGCTTCTTTTCCTTCTCTTAATTTTCCCGGAGTTTGGTTTCGCCGAGCAACAAGCTTCTGTTAAAAGGTTCAAGTCGCACAAAAAAAACTAAGGGGTGGGAAGTAGAGAACGTGGTCTGGTTCGCGTGGTAAAGATTCATATTTGCTAAATTAAATACAAAAAGAGTAGACCTAGAGCGAGCACAAACGCCTTTTTTTTTTTTCGGGGTTCGGTTTCTAGATGCCGAAGATCGTGAGCAAAGGTGTTCTTCGAGAACTTCTCTGCTCGCTCGCCCTGCTGCCCTGCCCTTCCCTACCAGCTCCGCACAGGCTGGCTCTGCCACGGCGGCCCCTAGAGTTGTCTCTAGCTCCCGCTTCGTGTTGCTCACTTGAGCTCCCTTCTCCGTTTCGGCAGGCTTGCAGCTTCCCGGGAAGCCCGCGATGGTGGGGTACCGTGCGAAGCAAAGGGAAGGGAAAGAGAGAAAAGTCAGTGCTCATGCTCGTGCTCAGTGCTCACTCAGTTCAGCCCTCAGCTGAGATCCGATGGTTCTGGTTCACCTCGCCGTCTAGATAGCGCATCGAAGATATCGAAGGGAGTAGAGAGAAGCTCTTGGGAGGAAGCTGTTCGAAGCCTGTCGAAGCTCCGAAGCTCCAGGGTCCGGACAGAGGCGGGTTCAGGCACCGTTTGCACCTGGCAGGCGGCGGCCAAAGGTTGCAAGCAGACCCAGCAGACCCAGCAGACTAGCAGACTAGCAGACCTAGCAGACCTAGCAGTTAGCAGACCCAGCAAGCTCCAACCGCCACTCGACCCTGTGTCACCAGTTGTCAAACCCTTCACACTGCGCAGCAGCAGCAACCACCCGTTACCCTCCCACACCCCATCGGCCAAAATTCCTTGGCACACCCTATATAATCCCCCCTTTCTCCCCACCTCTCTTTCCTCTCCATCCAAGTGCAAGGGCATACGAGTCTCAGTGAGGATTTAATCCGAGAGCTTGTTTTTGCTGGTTGAAAACTATAACCTTGACCGCTCCTTGCCTGCTTCGGCGGGTAAGGGAATTTTTGGCATACTTTCTTTATCATCTTTTTCTTCTTTCATTAGAATATCTCAGGCTGAGGCGTGGGTTCTGAAGAAAGTTGGACCTCGAAGTGGAGCGTGCACCGCGTGCACCGCGACCGGAGATGATGATCTCTTGACGGCTTCAGACGAAGCATCGTAAAGCAGACGCGTCTGCTCCATTTGCCTGGCAGCTGCAAACCATCCACGTAACACGAGATGCCATCTAGAGTACTCTACACGTCATGATCTCTTTCATCCCAATCCCATGGTTTCCATCTTTTCCATCAAAGATCTCTAGCTGTCCATCTCCCGTGCCGTTCCCTTTAATCGCGTGTGATCCTCAGGTCCCAAGTTGTCACCATACCGCCCATACCGACCACTAACAATCGCGTTCGTCACTCGCGTCACGTGCCTTCAGCGCGATGACACCTTGGTGATGTTTGACTCATGGTCAGTGTCATCAGTCAGAAGTCAACTCATCCTTGAGGGTCATGTCAGACAACACGTAGACAGGAGGTGAACTGACTCATATCTTCGCTGAATGCTCGACCAGAGAGGGAGGTGGAGCGCTGCGTATAAAACATGGTCGTGATGAACTCCTCGGGGGTCATGTTTGACCTAGCAATCACGGGTCACTCTACATTCCTTAGCTCCCCAGTAGATACCTCTCATCATCACCTTCACATCAAATGCTTCATATCAGCTTCTTGGGGAGTTCGAGTTTTGTGTTAGTACATCTAAAAATGATGAGCAATCCTTTGAGCTTTGAATTCGTGATGATGCTGACTACTCGTTCGAAGAAATTTAATTGCTGTATATGTATAGTTAACAAAGCCTACCTACATCAACAATCCGATATGGTGTAGGGGTTAGCATTGGTCGCTTTCATTCCGGAGTGCCGACTAGACCCGGGTTCGATTCCCGGTATCGGAACAATACTTTTTGTTGTTTTGGTGATCTTTGATCTACAATTCATGCGGCGTGGATGGTGGGGTGAGCTTGCGAGCTAGGTGGTGACGTGGAGGCGACAACGGCGGAGCTTGGGTGTCGATCTTTTGAGGTATCTTTTGGCAAGGTGACAAGCAAAAGAAAACCAATATAGGATCCAAGAAAGTCACTGTAAGCATCTTTTGTTTTTATTCTGAGCTGAGTCTATGAGCTATCTACAAAATGCAGCTCTTTCCGGTGTACATACACCACACCATTCAACTTCCATAAAACCCATTGCAAATCCATCTCGTAAAGCAAATCAAAACTCCCCATTCCCCTTATCCTCTTATCCCATAGAGAATCACCATATGAATCCCTTAGAATCCACCCCACTCAACACAAAACACCCTAGTCCTATCCTCCTCCCCTCTCTCATCCCCCTCTTGCTTCGGTGGACACCCTCCAAACATCCAAGCCTTCTTCACCCCCGTTCCCAATCTTCCTCCTCCCACAATATCAATCATATCAATCTCCTCATCCCACCCTAATCCATTGGCAATAAAATGTGAATGATACCTCAATGAATCTCCTGGATAAGCCATGAATTGACATCCGAATCGTAGACCTGGGGATAGGAAATATCCCCGGGAGTGGAGGTGTTTGTAGAGTGGGTAAGAGGATGGGTTGGGACGGGGGAGGAGGGAGGAGCTGGAGGATTCGGGGAGAGGGGAATGGAAAGGAAAGGTGGAGGTGTTGAGGATTGGGTAGTGGAGTAGGAGGTTGTCGGTGGTGACGGGCTTTGATGCGGTGTCGGTGGATGCTTCGGGAGCTTCGGGAGCTTCACTGACTGCGCTGGCTGCGCTGGCTTCGGCGGGTGTTGGATCAACAGCGACGGGGGCGGGTTCTGATTTCGTGGGGCCAAAGAGAAGCTCGTCGTCGTTCTCAGCGGCCTCTTTAGCAGCCTTCTTCTCCGCCTTCTCTTTGTCCTTCTTGGCCTTCTTATCCTTACTGATTGCAATGAAACCGGCTTTCTTCGCTTCCAACGCTGCCTGATGCTCTAACGCGGTCTTCATAATCTCCTCATTCCTTTGGTCCATGTAACGTTTCTTATCCTCCTCCATCATTTCTTTTAGTCCTTTCTTATGAGCGGTGACATCATCCACGACATATGCGGCTCCTTTTTCAACGAGTAATGCGGCTTCTTCTACCATCAATTGTAATGGGAGTCCGAGGAATACGTTTTGTTGCGGAACCTGGGGTAAGGTGCCGGAGAGGACACCGCACATGTGGTGCTTTTTTCGGACGTGGGAGACGACTGGGGATCATCAGAAACAGCGCGTTTCATGGTTTGATCAAAGAGTACAATGAGAGAGATGAGAGAGTGTTTGTAGCAGAGAGAATTTGTATTGTACAAAAGTGATTTGAAAGTATATACAGGAGATGCGGTTTTGAGATACAGGATTCATAGGAGGGGGATTGTAGAAGCGGACTTGACAGGCAGGGCGTACCGTTGACATCGAACAGAAGGTACGTGCCGTTGACGGCGTAGATTGGGAAAGGTTCTTGGACGGGTTCTGCTAGAGGCATCTTTTTGTAAGTTAGCGATTGGATTCAACAAACAAGTCGCGACAAGAAATTGGAAGGTAAGATGGTGGATCAGTCAAAAAAGACACAAAATTTTGTCAACATGTGCCTCGATAATTAAATCGAGTACTTTCAGGGGATTGACAGATAATGGTTTATAATCATCTCCATAGGGAAGGGGTAGTAAACGGGGTGTGGAACGCGTCGGAGTTGGGAACGTACCTTTGCTGCTGGATGTTGGTTGCCGATGTGGTGGGGTAAGTGAAGTGAAGAAGCCGTTGCGAAACGAGAAATTTAAGTGCATGCATGCTGCATGTGCCTTGGCACCAGTCATGGATTTTGGCCGACTGTCACTGAGTGTCACTCGAGTTGTTCCGGGTGACGCGCGACAGAACGAACAGAAGAATCGAAATCGAGATACAGAATAATAAACGCCTGTCTATTGTTTTTACCCAAACCAATAAAACTCCATTATTTTGTTACAAATTTATGTACGTACTGCTCTAATTATTTATTTTTGTTACGGATCCTGGCTCCACTCAACCAGTCCATGTACTCAGCCTTCGTAGTACTGCACCGAAGCTTATCGGCTGCTTCAGTATCCTTCAAGCAAAGCAATTCATACTGGTCCCAAGCTTCTCCATCCTCCTGGTCTATCCAATGGAGCTTCTTCCATGTTTCTTCCTCCTCTGCACGTAGCGCCTTCATCGTCGAAGTCATCTGTGTAGTCTCCTGGTTAACCGTCATATGGACTGCCTTGGCCGCGACAGGTTTCTGAGGTTCATCCTCTTCCCTGAGGGATCTCGAAAGGTTCTTTTCCGCCGAAGTCTGGGCATCAACATGGTGGAAGTGAGGTCTAAGCTGGAGGGTATGGTGTAGCGGTGTGAGATGCAACTGATCTACAAATCTCCCCATTAGCACATAGACTTGACAATATCAAATCGCAGCTTAAGCATAAGAACATACCATCTCTGAAAACTCCCACCATATACCTCGCCTCATCACTCTGAATCTTGCTCCCAAGCGTCTGCTTATTAAACACCCTCCCCTTCTTCAACGCCTCCTGGAAATCCATCAACATAGTATCCGTCTCCTCCTCATCATCACTCTCATCCTTAACCTTCCTCCTTTTCCCTCCAGCCTTAGAACCCATAGCCGCCTTCCCAGCAATCCCCCCCTCCTTCGCCTTCACCTGTTGATGCAACGCATCCCCCCAAACTTTCCCCTTTTCCTGATCAAAATTCTGCGCGGTATTAACGGGCACGTCAACTTCGATCAACCCGGCTTTACTTTTCAGCCTTGCATCAACCGGACAGGAATGCTGAGCTTTGGTATAAGGCTTATTAACAGCGCGAACCGGGTATTGGAACAAATAAAGCGATGACGCAAGCTCAGAGGTCATGTAGATATCATATTCCTTAACAACTGGGTCTTCTTCACTGTCGTATCCACCGTCTTCTTCTTCGCTGGGTTCGCTTTCGCTGTATTCGGCACCCTGGGGAACTCGGTCTTCGCCGGAGGAGTAGTCGGCGGGGGCGGGTTGGAAGTGTGGTTTATCGACTGGGGAGGCGAGGATAGTAGTAGTTGGAGCCGGAGTAGCTTCTGCTACATCGGCAGCTGGGGCAGCGCGAGCGGCGCGGGTGGCACGGGGTTTCGGCGGCATTGTGGTGTGGATTCTCGGTGGTGATTTGAAGATCCAAGTCGCGAAAAGTTGCAAAATGGATCTTTGAAGATGGGGTGCGCTAGGAGTATGTGACAGGGATGAGGCGTTAGCCGGCCATGGATGGGTACTAACAACGCGTTTCCCATCATCATCATCTCTTTCTTTGCTTTCACTTTAGCTACCCGACGCATCTTGTGCCAGCAACGCTAGCAACAAATACACCTCCTACCTTCAACAGCTCCGTACGCTCACAGCATCTACCCAAAAAAACCGCAAACATGACGCTCCTCACCCCTCTCTCAGAATCCACCACCATCACCGATCCCGCGCTTCTCCACTGCCTCACCATAGCCTCCCGTACCAAAGCATTATGCCACGAAATCGTCACCGCATTAGAAGCGACATCGAACACAGAACCCAGCGAAGCCGCACTTATCGATAGGTCCCGGAAACAAAAGCAGTTAAACGGACTTATTGCGCAACTAAAAGGGTTACATCGTAATGCGATTATGTCTTCTAGGGAAGCTAAGGAGGCTACTGCGGAGGCCAGGAGAGAGGTCGATAGACTACATCTTCAGTTGCAGAATTTGTATTATGAACAAAGACATTTGAGGGGTGAAATTAAGGCTTGTAGAGATTTTCCGTAAGTCACTAGGACCTGAGGTGGTGTTTGGGCCACTGGCTGCGCCTGGCCTTCGGTGGCCTTTAATGGCATCATGGGATATGGAAGCTGATTCTTGGGCAGGCATCAGTACACTTCGTTACCGCTGATTTCTGAGGAGGAGTTTTTGGAGTTGAAACCGGAGTGTAAAGAGCTTGGACCACACGAGATGATGATTGAGCGGTTAAACAACGAGAAAGAGGTCCGAGAGGAGCTTGAGAAGCAGAGGAAGGAGTTGTTGTCTAGGAAACAGGCCTTGACTATGGAGAATAAGAAGAGGAAGGATGATTTGGCTAGCTTGGATGAGCAGCTCAAGAAGTTTATTGAGGTGAGTTTGATGGTGGGCTACTTTGCGGATGATGGTACTGATTGTGATTGTTATAGTCTTCACGGCCAATTCAGACGACGTTCCAAAAGGAATACTAGAGGAGGATGGCTAAGAAGGAGGGGAGTTTCTTTTGGGGAGGTGGGGGAATGGAGCGCTGCTATCATATGCTTAATTTGCCGTAGATTATCGAATGATGGCTTCTTTCTGGTTTGTGTGTTTATAACTTGCATGATGTATCAATACATTGCGTTTTCTGGCTACAAGTAAACCAACTTCATAGACAAAGCGTGATGATACTAGCACGTGTACCAGTGGTTCTCTCGAAGTACAAGCGACAATATTAACATTAGAAATATATATTATGCACCTAGATATAAAGCTAACCCACAAAAAATACACTCTTCATGAAATCCCAACCATAGACTAGAAACGCACCGAAAGAAATTAAGGAAACAAAGAAATCATAGACTGAAAAGGTATCGAAAGAAGATAAGGAAAAAAGGAAATCCCTCAAGGCGACCCCGGCAGTACCGCACTCGGAAAGCTAAATCCCCCCCGAAACTTCTGTCAACACCCCTTTTCCAACATGGGTATAATAAAACAAAACCAAAAAACCAAACTCAACTCTGCGCCAAAGCAATCTGCGCCAATAATTCCAAAACTCGCCCAAAAATAACTCGCTAAATCGACCAAATCACGCTCGCTCAACAAGTTAAGCTCAAGCAGTAAGTCACTACTCACCTCGAAGCGTTGGTGACAATAAAGATAACACAAGCCCCGATGATAGCCGTACTAACGAACGTAAAAACCTATCCCAGTGGAGTCAATACCGAATTTGCCTCGACGATATCACGGGGAAGGGAAAGAAGAAAAAAGAAAAGTAAACCAACAGTCTGTGTCTTTGCCCCACTTTGTACAATCGCTGCCTTCTTTGAATACTTCTCGATTCTGCCAGATCCAGTCATTAGTTACCATGCTTATCTGGTTGCCTGTTCCATAACAACATAACCAATCATCACCCAAAAAGAAGAAAGAAGCAAAAAACAAACTCACGTCTTCAAATAATTCGCCAACCCAGCACATAGACAAACAACAGACAGAAACCAGAACACAATCCCCATAGGCATAGCCATTTTCCTTTCTACCGGGCTGGGAGAGGTTTTTAGTTGGAAACTTAGGATGATCGCCATAGAAACTATGCACATGTACATCGAAACTCGGAGCCAGGATAGAAAATCTGTAGATGAATAGCATGTGGTCAGTATACTAATAATGGACGGGGGTGGAACCCTAAGATAAGAGATGTTGATGTTCTTGATCTAGTGGGGTATTGGCTCTAGCTCCAGGAGCTCCAGGAGCTTTCGGTCTTCGGCAGCAAGTGGCAGCTCTGCACTTAAGCCCGACCTGGGCCCCACTACTTCTGAGCTGCGAAACTGCGACGCAGCTTCGTAGCTGTGATGTAAACCAAATCCCCATCCCCTAGAAAAGAAAAAAAGTAAACCTACTTCGTTCATTCGCACAATGATCTCTGGCATCGGAAGCAGTATTCTCAAACACGAGAGCGCTAACAAAAGGGGAGCTTAGAATAAGCGGAGCATTCGGTTGTAATCTTTTTTGATCTGTTAGTGAAGCTTTCCTTAAGCCTTCCCCCCCCCCCTCCCCTTCCTTAAGCCGGCACTAAAACATGATAAGAGTAAACAAAACATACTCAGATACTATAACAGGCTTCGGGGTTGGGCAACAGGTGGTGGTTCGGGCGGGCATCGCGGCGTTGAGAAGGCGGTAATATGGCGGTGGTAACGGTAGTGTAGGGGAGCTCGAGCGAGCGAAGTTGTCAATCTGAGGAGTCGACGGTAGCTGCCGGAATGACCCTGGCAGATGCCGGGCTTAGCTAGGAAGGGGAATGGGTCGCGTGAGTGGCTTGGCGGGGGTTTTTGAGGCGCGAGTGAGAGGACGTGGGCGCATGTGGACACCGATGGGCAAGGGTGTAACCCGATGGTAAAAGAAACTTTACTGGGCGAAAGTAACGCGAGACAGAAGGGGTTTGAGTATGGATTTGCGATGAACATTGGATTGATTCTTTTGTTTTGAAAATTTTTTGGAGGAACGGTAAGATTCCGGATGCCTGAAAATATGACGTCAGAGACTGTCCCGAATACCCCCGACTCTTGTAAAAGAACCATTTCATAGTGCTCTTTAATGACAGTCACAATTCTATAGATCACTCAAGTATTGTCTCCAGATATGTTGTGCAAATCTAGGTAGAGACCTAGCAACCGAACCGAATGAGAAAATTTTGCGGGAGGCATTAATTCCTCCGTTGTATTCATCTTACTCCATTACGTCTGTCATCAGTCGCTTATTAAAAAGCGCTTGCGGCTGATGATAAAGGAAGGACCGCTTTATGGCTCATGCATCTGAATCCACATACAGCAGAGCCACTCTTGTTTGGATGACGTTCTGGGTTACTCATCAAAATGCCTGCCAGAGGAGCCGAGATGGATCCTTCTAACCAGATTTACATGAAATCTGTTGCCTGATACCCGGCTGTAGGTTCGTTGGTGATTCCTTCCGAACAAGGTCGGTGCTGAATTGTATGGACTCTGATAGAGGCGCGAGCGTTGCCGTGCGTGGCAGATGTTTTTGATGTGATGCACGTGTGCTAACGACGGAGGTTACGGGAGTCGTTGGTTAGACCCAAGAAAGCTATCTCGCAAGAGCTCAGCTGGCCGATCACGGGAATCGGCAGGGCTGAGTTGGCGGCATTTTTGCACGGACTCGGCTTCGGGGCCCATTTCTGCAAGTGTGATGCTTCCGAGTGGCGGGAGGCCCGATTCGCCTGTCAGTTCTTTAATTGTCGCAACGCTTGCAAGGTTGAACTCTTCTCGAGAAGCTGTCGAAGCTTCGGACGGCTTTGGTGCTGCGAGCAAAAAGCTCTAAATGCTCCAAGTGGGGGGAAAGCGGTGTGCAGAAGAGCCTCATTGCTTCACCACCTCTCAGGTCGCTGGGACAAGCAACGGTGGTGAAGCTGTTGACCGAACAGTCTCTAAAGGTCCGCAGCACGATCAGATCTCAGTGGGATAATTGCCGCACTTTGCCGGACAGGTTATTTTGGATGCCCGGAACCAAGTCGCCGAAATCAAGTGCTACAAACGGTATCATTCTAGCGTTGCTCTCCGAAACCTCTCTTCGGCGAATTCCACTCCTCCACTTCTGCCTCCCCTCCTCCGGTTGCAACTCTGTGCACAAACCACAGAACTCCCACAACACTCCCACAACACTCCCACAACACTTAAGCTTGCTTACCACCCGCAACCACTCTCTACTCCTCACACGCCGCTCTCTCCAACCTCCCACCCACCGGAAAACCACATCTCACAACCGCAAACATGCTCTCAAGAGTAAGCCCGCCCGATCCAGCGAAACGCAGGTTAACGTCATACCTGTTGCTGTCTCTGGAAACCCACCTTCCTCGAAACGAGAGCAACACCAACTAACACCATCCACCTCTACAGTCCCTCTTCAACGCAGCAAAGACTGCCGCCCCTCGCAATGTCGTCCGCCAGACCAGATGTACGTTTCAACGCCCAGAATTCAGCTCGCGCCGGTGCATTTTAACCGGGCGTGCGGAACGGAATGAGCGATTTAGATGCTGATGCAGTTTCTGTGCAGCTATGGCTACCGTCGAGTCCGACATCTTCAAGCCCACCAAGTTCGGAGGAAAATACACTGTTACCTTGATTCCCGGAGACGGTATTGGAGCGGAAGTTTCGGAGTCTGTCAAGACTATCTTCAAGCAGGACAATGTCCCTGTTCAGTGGGAGCAGATCGACGTTACCGGTCTCCAGAGCGGAACCGTTGACCCCGAGGTTCTCTTCCGGGAATCCGTCAACTCTTTGAAGCGCAACAAGGTTGGACTTAAGGGTACGGCATCCAGTTCCGTGATAACTGCGCATCCCAAAGTGGTAGACGCTACGGCACACGAACCCGAGTGCAACAGCATCCGATGAGCTCGGTGAGCAGCGCTTGGGGGGGTCACATTCCTTGGAAAGACTGCTCAGCCACGTAGCTGAACACTTTGGGTTGTTGTTGACAATGGGAAACTATACTGACCCAATTTTCAGGAATCCTCTACACCCCCGTCGAGCGTTCCGGACACCAGTCCTTCAACGTCGCTCTCCGTCAGGAGCTCGACATCTATGCGTCCGTCGTCATGATTAAGAACATGCCCGGATACACCACCCGCCACTCCAACGTTGACATGTGCATCATCCGTGAGAACACCGAGGGAGAGTACTCTGGTCTCGAGCACCAGTCCGTTCCCGGTGTCGTTGAGTCCCTCAAGATCGTCACCAAGATGAAGTCCGAGCGTATCTCCAAGTTCGCCTTCTCCTTCGCTACTGCCAACAACCGCAAGAAGGTCACCTGTATCCACAAGGCGAACATCATGAAGCTTGCCGACGGTCTCTTCCGCCGCACCTTCCACGAAGTTGCTGCTCAGTACCCCCAGCTTGAGGTCAACGACATGATTGTCGACAACGCCTCCATGCAGGCTGTCTCCCGTCCCCAGCAGTTCGACGTTCTCGTCATGCCCAACTTGTACGGATCCATCTTGTCCAACATTGGAGCCGCCCTTGTCGGAGGACCCGGTATCATTCCCGGTGCCAACATGGGACGTGAGCACGCCGTCTTCGAGCCCGGATGTCGTCACGTCGGATTGGACATTCAGGGACGTGACCAGGCCAATCCCACTGCCATGATCCTTTCCGCCACCATGATGTTGAGACACCTTGGTCTTGACGACCACGCCACCAGAATCTCTAAGGCCGTCTACGGTGTCATTGAGGATGGGTAAGCATTCAATAGCTCCTTGCTTTACATATAGTTGCTAACAATTGTTTAGTGTCCGCACCAAGGACATGGGAGGAAACACCACCACCCACGAGTTCACCAACGCCGTCCTCCACAAGATGGAGAAGTTGTAAATGGTTGAGCGGAAGTAGAGGAGTAGGGTTTCTAGCGGTTTGGGCACGACATATTATGCAACGTCATAATGCGATTTAATTTTCCTGTTTGACGGCGTAAATTTGGGCATTGGTTAGATGCTATTCTAGGAGCTATGGCCTAGGATAGTGTTGTGAGCAGAAACGGGTTGGCGAGGAAGGTGTACTGTAGCAATTGGGATAGATAGAATTTTGGGCGTGGTTGTGAATACTAGCGATTTTGTTTTCGGTTACCATTACATGATTGACTGTTGACTGTTGACACTGCCAAATCCATTCGCTTCCGAGAGACAAGATGTAAACATAATGCTATTTATTTAAAGCACAAACGTAGGCTTTCCAGAAGGGTGCGAACCCCAATTCATCTCTCGCGTGACCCCTCATGATGCCCCACCTACTGTAAACGCGCTAGAGTGGAGCAGCTACGCCGCTAATTACCAGATCCCTGCCATCCAGGCCTAAGCATCTCTTCGCGTCAAGCTCGCCCGCGTCCTACCTACATCACACCCCGCCAAAACTTTTACTCACCGCCTCCACCATGGCCAAACGCAAGAAGTCCAATAAGTCTCAGAACCAGCAGAATCAGAACCAAAAGCGTCCCCGTAACGACGACGGCGAACACAAAAACAACCAATTCGCTGGTTCCCATGGCTACATCGATCCCGTAACTGGCCAAAGAGGCGCGTTTCCAGGCCTAGACGGTGACGAGGACTTCTTTGGTCCGCCTATGGATGGAATGGATTACCTTCGTATGGTCCGGTAAGCTTCCCGTATCTTTTGCTTCTGCCTTATTCACTTCCTACTTTATAAATTCAAACAGTGCTAACTAACTCAAAGCTCAGAAGCAAAAGGTGTTCCCGCTCTACTCCTCTCCGCCTCAGCTCTCGCCAAAGCTCCTCCCATACCTCGCGAACGTCCCCAACCCCCAACTCCGAAAAGACCTGCTATGCCGATCGAAAAAGACGTAATCCTCGACTACGACGACCCTTCTCCTGTTCCTACCGCCGAAGTTCCCGGCTCCGACGAAATCCCCGAGCTAGACCCCGAACCAGAAGTAGACTACGACGCCACCTTCCTCTTCACTGAATCCACCTCCATTTCCTTACTTCCCTCCGCTCCTGCAACTCCTTTACCTTTAACCCACCATATTACGATCCAGAAGTTTCATAAACTCCGTAGTAACATGGCTTCTTACCCTAGCCCCCAGAAGGGTCCCATGCCGGGTTGGATGGATAATAGAATCATTAGACAATGGCTTACACACACCCCTCCTAAAACTGGATGGATTGCAGCTATGAGACAAGGAGAGATTTTGAAGATGATTAAGGCGTTTACGTATTGGATGCAGTGGAGGGTGAAGGTTAGGAACACGGCTACTAGGGGTGTTGCTAGATGTTGGATGCTGTGGATTTGGGGACTGCTTGGAAGGTTTGAGGAGACTAGAGCCGCGGATGAAAGTGTGGTTGTTAGAGAGCTTGGAAAAGCGGCCGTGGCGTCGTTGAAGGCTTTGAAGGAGGGGATTGAGGCAGCAGAGGCGGAAGCGGAGGAGGAATATGAGGAAGAGGTCCTAGAGGAGGAAGTTACAGAGGAAGCTGCGGCTGAGGGTGACGACGGTGCTTATGAACCACCGGAGTTTATGGGAGAACCCTCGAACGCTGAAGTAACGATGTCTGCCAAACCTGCAGCGGAGGAACCAGAAGAGGGTGAGCTTGAGGAGGGAGAGGAGATGGAGATAGAGGTAGCAAAGCCTGTCGAAGCACCCGAAGAAGGCGAGGAGGGTGAACTCGAAGAAGGCGAGGAGCCCGAGCCCAAGACTGAAGCCCCAAAGCAAGCAGCATCTGCTACTACTGTCGAAGTTGACCATCAGGTCCTAAGCATCGAGGATACTATGGCTTCGTTGGATATGATCATATCTATTGTTGGAGATTTTTTTGGGCAGAGAGATTTACTTGAAGATCGTGCTGCTATGAAATAGGGAACTGGAAAACAGGGTAAGATACTTTATGATCTTAATGGTATCTAATATGAAAGATTGAAGATAATGGTTAGCGGTAGGTTGGGTAGGTTTATTACGTACTCGGTACTAGTATTACGAGTGATCTTATGTGAAGATCGAAAAAAAAATTTGGATGTAGATTTTTGTGAATCTTATCGATGCCTGATATGTCATAACAGAAGAACACGCCTGGATAGGTCTGGGATGGGCGCTATGATAATACATACTAGTTAATCACAATAAATTTGTTCTTTCTCGATGAAAGTGTGGAAAGTTACATACCGTAGAAATCCAGTTTTGACCCGCGCGAATTACATAGAACTCACATCGCGCAGCTGTTGAGGATGTTAAAAGAAAAGGGTATATCCCCGGTCGAAGGTGAGAAAGTTGTATGAAGCAACATGGAGGTCTTTCCCATGTTATACGTGAGCCAGGATAACAGTGCAGCTCTTAGGCTGTACCTACTCGATGAGCTCCCAGCGAGTTCTGAATGCCGGAGTTTTCGATGATTCCCCTCCTGTTACGGTTCCCAATCGCTCGAGGGTTTTACTGGAGACACTCGGAACGTCGCTTTTACTTCCAAGTTTCCGTTCGACTCTACGATAAGAAACAGTTACTACAAAAGCTCGAACAATACTGGTTAATGGTTCGGACACACAGATACACAGAGTCAACATTCAAATAAAAATCCAAATGGCGTGTCTCAGTTGTTTGCCTTTCAATGTACATCACAGGGGTGGAAAGACTCAGCGCTCCGTCTATCCTCCATTTCTTGTCCACATCCCCATTCCCTCCGCCTTCACCTGGGACCCCGCAAACTCAGAGCCCATTCCTCATAATCATCCTTTCACCACCACCTTCCCGTAGCCAGGAGCGCAACGAAAAGATCAAAAGTAAAGGGTTTGCTAAAAATTCTGGAAGCCCGATGTCCCTCTCTAACGAGACGAAAAGGACGATCCCACTTGAAAATCTTAAAGCAAAGCAAACTGGCAAGCAAGAGGTATCAAGGGTATCATAATACGAAAACCTGGGGAAATGGAGGTAGTGGATCATGTCGGACTTCCGCTTCATAAATCCTGAGGTTTGAAGAGTGGGGGGAGAGGGGTTTATATAGAGGAGAAGCACCTATGGCTATGATAGATCGGCGAAGATGGGCCGATGGCCCGATGCTTGGCCGCTCCGGTATATGAGTCCTTGGTGGAGTGACATAGGGACTGGTCGCTGATGTCGGCGAAGATGGGCCGATTTTCGGCCTCATAGAGTCAGGATCGGATCAGGCCACGGCGAGAAGTTGCAGGAAACATTTGGCCGCTCGGAATTCAAGAACACCAAGAGGGTATGGGTACCGATTATGTTACAGGTTCAGCTGCAGCGGCAACAGGTGTTTGTGGCTGGATAGCTGGAAAAACCGATTCGCATCGGGATAGTTTCTTGTTATATGTCCAGCTGCATGTTCCCACGATGGCTGTGACAGTTCTAGTTTCTAGAGTTTCCCCGAAATCGAACGTTCCTTACGGCATCTTTCACCCGCCCTCAACTGGAAAACGTGCTCCAAAGTTTTGCCGAATTCAGCCACCAGCAAGTCAGCACGGATATGGAGGATGTAGATTTCTACCCCTAGGTAAGTCTCTCGAATATTTTACCGCGAGCTTTAAGCAAAGTGAATTAGTGATGAACAAGAGACGAGACGTTCCGAGACTTAGTCTCGGGACCAAAGAAGACCGGGCCGCCACGAGACGAGACGTGAACGATGGGCATGGGAGGCCATGCTGACCATCAACTAGTGAAAATGAAAAAGGGATCACAGAGTAGAAAGTTTTAAACAACATGTCTTTTCATTTATCCCCCCAGCAAAGGACAAGAGAACAATATTCTCATCTATGATCTACTGCAACCTTCTTGGCGTATAATTCCTACTACACTCTCTTCCATTCCCCTTCACCACATCCTGTCCCATGGGACAACACCAAGTTTCCGGGTGTGGCTGTTTGCAACCTAATCGCACGATCACAATCAGCATTTAATCCCATTATCCAAACCTAAGCAAGGGATTCATACGTATCGCAGGGTCCCTAGGAGGAACACAATTGACTTCAAATAAAGTGCCACCATGTCCTTGGACTCCTAAACAGCAAGCCATCTTTCCCCATTGGAGTTGCTTCTCTTTGTACCAGTAACATTGAGCTCCGATAGGGGGGTTTTGTAAGGTGGCAGCTGGGGGCGCCGCAGGTGCTTTCTTGCCGGGTTGGTTCTTGGGGGGTTCTTGTTTCAAGGCCATGGCAGAGGCGGCGAGCGTGAGGAGAATGGGGAGGGTGAACTTCATTGTTGGTGTTGGAATGTTGCTTGGAAGGACTTAGGAGTGCTGTCAGAGAATCTGAAATGATTCTTGTGATGAGATATTGATCGATTGGGAATAGCGATAGGGATGGTTTTTATAGGTTTGTTGGATATTCTTATGTCATGAGTATACACGAGCTTCTTCTACAGATGAGCATCGGTCATGGTTTATTCAGGTAATCAGCAGCCATATCGAAAAGCATGACAATATATGCTGAGAGGCTAATATGCATTTGAGCGAGCCGTGTCAGAGTTGAATATGTGTGATGAACCGTGTAGGAACCGTAGGATCAGTGTAGAAGTTCTACAGTTATAGTGCCAAGTATATTCCCTGTATCTTCGAACGAAAAATGCATTCTCCAAGACGATGACATGCATAAGTAGAGTATGCAAGGATACTGACGACAGGGAGAGGAGACTGGAGTTCATACCATTGAGTGATACTTAATTATCGGCATTTTAGGGGATTACAGTACCCAGGATTTCCACAGAAAGCACGTAATTATTCTTACAAAGCAAATTGATTTGAGCCTCGTTCCCTAGCTTGCAATCCCCAAATTTGAAGCATCGAGTGATAAATAGCGTTCTGTTTCTAGCATAATCGTGACATCAGCGTACCAAAAACACTGCAGTAAGTATAAACATATTTGCATTATGTAGGCGGCTAGATCTGTAGACCATGTTCGTCGTTTATATGCACCCAATGAGGCTTGGTAATACGATGCACTAACTCTACATGCATGAGTTATCACACGGTCTCCTTGCATTTATGGCGTTGACGTCGATGAGCATAGAATTCATGCATGGATATATGATTTAAACGCCGTCCTTTATGCTTCAGCCTTCGCTTCAACTCGACCATGGTTCGGTCGCTCTAGACTCTGGAAATTGAGGGTTGCAATGTTTCTGGAAGACGTTACATAGTGCACTTTTATGCGTGGTTTGCACACCATCCTTCTCGTCGAAGCTGGTTCGTTGCCAAGTGGGTGAGGCTCAAGATTATTTTCAGTGGGTCGCTTTAATTGGCATGTAGATCTGTGCATGAATAGTAATCACAGACTGCGTAGTTATGACAGGCTGTTGTAATAACTAGGAGTTACAAGACTTTTAAAAAAAAAACATTTTACAGCCATTACAGCTTTTACAATAAGTATTTCAGTTTATAACTGTGATACAAGCATCGATATCAAGTCCATATAAACAATGTTATTGCTCAGATGCAGCAGATTTCGATTAGATATTATTGACTCCTCTCCCAGTGTCCATACAATACAAATACACAACCCCAATCCCAAAATCAAAACCGAAATCTAGACCCGAACAATCTCCAATGCCATCTTAATCCCAATTAATTACCAATAATCCTTCAGCCACAAAAACTCCTCCAGCTCTATTTCGCCTTCACAGCATCCTTCACCCCCTCCTTCGCCAAATCTTTCTCCGCCTTTACCTCCTTCGCCGCATCCTTCGCCGCAACCGCATCCTTGACTGTATCCTTTACAGCATCTTTTGCTCCCTCTTTTGCCGCGCCGGTATCCTTCGCAACATCCTTCACAGCCTCTTTAGCCCCATCCATCACCACCTCCGCCTCCTTACCTTTCTCCTTAACCTCCGCCTTCACCACTTCCGTGGAACCCTCCTTAGCACCCTCCTTAGCACCCTCCGTAGCACCCTCCTCCTTTACTTCCTTCACCCCCTCCGTCTCATTCCCATCAGGCTTCATCCCACTCTTTACTCCATCCATAAATAACCCCGCTATGCCTTTATCTTTCCCTTCTTTCCCTTCTTTCCCTTCTTTCCCTTCTTTCCCCTCCTTACCAGCTTTCTCATCCGACATCCCAAGCTTCTTTTTGACAACCTTTGCTCTGTGGTATGTTAGCCCACAACCCGATGCACGATTCGCCGGTGCATGATAGAGATGGGAAGGAGGGGGGGCGGGAGGAGGTGAGAGAAAGGGGAAACTTACAGTTTATCAACCAAACCAAATTTCTTGGCATATCCGTAAGCTTTTCTAGCTGTAGAAGGCTTCTTTTGTCCGTTCTTCATCTACCAATTAAACCTTAATGTTAGCTACCGTACTATATTGAATTGAAATGAGTGATGCTATAAGTGAAGGTAATAGTAAGTACCTTTTGAGCCTTCGGTTGCGCAGCGTAGCTTCCATTGTGGCCATGATATTCTTCGTGGTCGTTATCGTGGTCATGGGATGAGTCGCGGTGGTCTTCGTGGTGTGAGTCGTGGTCATCCATTGCTGATTGTGGCTTGTTGTCTTGTATCTTGTGTCTTGTACAAGTCTTTTGTCAATTTTGAGATGTGATGGTATGGTAAAGGATTACTGATGAAACTTCCGAACTGTCTACCCGGGGCTCGGGGCGGATTATGAGGGTGGTTAAATATTACTGGTATAAGCGGTATGGGATATGTGGGTTCCTAGGGGAAGTGGCACAGAATCCAGATGAGACTATGGTATAGGGTACTGCATTGATAGTTAGATACGACGGATTCAGAACGTGGGAATGGGGGAGATTTGCGGTTCTATTTTCGCTTCTTATGCATGGGAGGCGAAACGACTGAAACATAAAGTGCAGCCAGCTGCCACAGAACATTTTTCCTTCCGAATGAGTTATGTACATAGCATAACATTCTCAGCTAGTATCAAGCTCCTTTTTTGCCATCAACCTTCGATCTCAGGATGAAGCTACTTAGCTAGAGTGATAACTCTAAGCTCCGCCTCGCTCGCCGAAAAGTAAGAAATAAATCCAAGCAAGCGCTGCATTGAGCAGGCTGCTGGTAGCTGCGGAAAAGTGCTGTTTACCGGTTGAGATGGTGCAATGGTGCAAGCCCCAAATAATTTTGGAAGCGAGGAAAGCTTATTCTGGCGTAAACTGTGGGCTGCATGGATCATAGCTCTGGTTACTTCCGGTCTTGTGGCTCGCAGCCTGGCAAGTTTTGTAAGAAAATTTACTTTGATAATTTAGATTTGACAAAACTTGATCATCTGGAGAAAAAACTTATATATATGCATGGGCCTTCTCGTCATTGCATCAATTGGAATATGTATCAAAGCATACCTTAGCCAGGTAGAGCCCCGCAGGATGAGACATGCCCTACTCAAGCCAGACTCCGGAACAACGTCTACAAACGGCACTTGCTGACCAAGCGGTCCAAGCCGATTATATAGAGGCTGACGCCACAGGGGGATCCATAGCCACTCCAGAGGGCGGCCCCAGTAGTGTATTGGTAGTAGTCCTTGCATCTTGGTGCAGTGGTATGAATCCCTGCAACTGCGCAAAGCCAACGGGTTCGAATCCCGTGTCGCTCTCACAGGTGTCTCTTGGTTACCGGGGTTTGCCCTCAAAGGAGGTTTACCCGGTGCTCAGGATAAGTAGTCACTCTGCAGTGAAAGGGTACTTGACATGTGTCAAGAGTAACCCCGCTTACCTGATCTATGCCTTCTTAGGTATAGACAAGCGTTGGATTAAGTTCGGGAAAATGTAATAGAAATTACGACTGTCATAACCATTAAGGTTGCATACAGAAATGAAAGATTATTATTATCATAGCCACTCCACTTTTTGAAGTGTCTCGGGTTTTTTATATGTACATACCAACGTTAAAGAGGCAGCTTTCAGTTATTTTGACAGCGGAATTTGACATGTTTTCACCGGTCGAGTGATACTGGTGTAAATAGCGAGAGAAGTATGATTCGTGATTCGGTACTGTGTGCAGAGCTTAGATGCTGCTGTTATTTGCTATGCAGTGATAGATACGAGACTAGACGAGACGAGACCTATCCTTGGGCTCGAGACCTAAGGGCAAAAGCCCCGATATGAGACAATTCATGATGGTGGTATCCAAATTCAAAAGCTTTCGATTTGAAGTTTCTATACGGTTCCTACGCGGTTAGTCACACATATTCAACTCCGCACAGCTTTCGTAAATGCATATTAGCCTCTTAGCATTTATTGTCATGCTTTTCGGTATGGCTGCTGATTTACATGAATGAATCATGATCGGGCTCCTCTGTAGAAGAAGCCTGTGACTACTCGTGGCATAAGAAAATTCAACAACCCTATAAAAACCATTCTTATCGCTACTGAGTACTCTCAATATCATATCACAAGAATCATTTCAAATTCCCCAACAACAACCTTCCAACTTACAAGCAATATTCCAACACCAACAATGGAGTTCACCCTCCCCCTTCTCCTCACCCTCGCCGCCTCTGCCGTCGCAAAAGGAACAGTATGTCCCACGAATATGCCCTGCCACAAGATAGGAACAGAACCGCGCCCCCCGTCGGTGCTTGATGCTACTATCAAGGCCAATGGGAAAAGCTAGCTTGCTGTTTAGGAGGTCAAGGATGTTTTCCTACTAGAGACCCTGCGATCAGCATACCTGTGAATATATGTAAGAATTCCTTGCTTTAGCCTTGCCTGTAGTGTGGATTTTGTGGAGACGTTCTGTAGTGTCAGTTGGTTATGATAATGGGATTTGATGCTAATCATGATCTTGCGATTTAGTTTGTTACCGGCCGTGGGAAGCTTGGTGTTGTCCTCTAGGACAGGATCTAGCGAAGGGGAATGGAAGAGAGTGTAGTAAGGATTATACTTCATTATCAAAATCACGGAAGTTATAATACGTCGTGTATTACTGTACTGTGCGTATCGGGTGCTTAGATAGCCTTATGATTTTATTTCGGTATTTGGAGACCAGTTCTAGAGTAGGTGGGTGCATGATACATGTGGATTTAAACCCTGGCTAGAGTATACATAGTAGTCCGCGCCGTGAGTTGGCTGGGCTGCTTGCTGCCTTGGGCAAAATTCCCAAAACCTGGTTACATACGGCCAGTTGCTGACTTCCTTCGAATTTTAATCTATCTGACGATTTCTGCATAAAGAATTCTCACATGCTATGTATGGGCACGCGCGGAAACATCGATGTAATCCCCGCAAAAAGCGACACAAGAAGCGCAAAAAGCAAGCCCCACGCGGGGGTCGAACCCGCAACCTTCAGATTAAGAGTCTGACGCTCTACCGATTGAGCTAGCGAGGCTGTGATATATTCGTTTCATACCGCTAGCCATTTTGATTGTTTTTTTTGTATTTGGTTGTATCACACGGTACACCGTTCATTCATTAATCATTAAATACATGATTCTCGACTCTCCAGCGGCTTTTTACAGTTTCGCGCTCTTTGCAGCATCTCCTTTTTTTAGGTCACCACGGTCAGCCGTTGCAAATCCTCCAACCAAACCAGACAAAGTCGTCTAACCAAGGTGGAAACGGAACCACTCAATAGCCTGCTCCAAAGCCTTCTCCTTAGCCCACTTCTCCCACTTGTTCTCCATGTCACCACGGACCGCGAATCCATGGGAAACTCCGGAGTATAAGTTGATTTGGTAAGTAGCCTTGATCTCGGCCAACTTGGCCTCGGACTCGTGACGAAGCTCGGTGGTGAAGATGGAATCAGTCTCTATTTGTTTTTATTAGCATCTACTATTCCCCTAATAACCAGACTGCAGAAGGAGCAAAAGCTAGGGGCAAACATACCAGCAGCAGCGATAGAAAGAGGACCCTTAATAGCAGCCAACTCCTCAATCTCGACAAAAGAGGGATGGGCGGTGAAACCAACATCGATTTCTCCAGCCAAAAGGCGGGTGACATGCTTAGCACCGTAGCAGTAACCAACAGCAGCGATCTTAGCAGGCTTAAGCTCCTCCTTGATACCCTTAAGAACCTGCTCAACGATAGGTGCGGTGTGCTCGGGCATGTGGTTTACGATCCACTGCTGGAAGGTAAGGTCCTTAGGACGGAATTCATCCAACAACCAGGGGTCTCCCTTGAAAAGGTCGGGCATGATGACGTGGTATCCGTGGGCGGCGTAGGTGTCGGCCAACAATTGGGCGTTGGTGAATTTGTGGCCGATGATGTCGGTGAGGAAGAAGAGGACCTTGGAGGAGGGGGAACCGGAAATGTAGGTCTCGACTATTGGGGGATTAGAGGGGCTTCGTGAAGTTTCGGTAAGAAGAGGGAAGCATACCTCCGGCGAAGGTCTCGATGCGTCCCTTGGAGGTTCCGTCGTGGAGGTGGCCGTTACCACAGCACTCGCCAGGTCTCTTGGATGCCATTTTTGTTGTTTGGGTTGTTTAGGTTGTTGAGGTGGTGAGATAAACGAGGTAGAGGCGCGGTTTTTATCTAGTAATAATTGGAAGAGCTCGTATTAGCTTGCATACATGACTGGGGGAAGGGCATCATGAGTTGCATCGCGTTGATGTTCTACAACATCGTGGAATACGCATGGGGTACGTCGTAGGGTACGTATATGGGGTGGTGGGGTATCTTACAATCGCTTGATGGGACGGAGAAAAGACAGGCCGAGTGACGAGGTGGGGAATGGAAGTGGAGATAAACGGAGATTTATACTTTCCGGTAGCTTAACGAAGCTTTGTAATTGCTCGCGCAAGGTACGGCATTTTTGCAGGTCCCATTGCCCATCCACGCTACTCGGTAAAGGCGGATCCAGGATCGCTAGAGAAAGAGAGTTCCTTGCAGATTTTCCTCTTTAGTTTTTAGCATCTATCGAGGAAGCAACGGTTTGGATGGTTGGGAAACCCCACACGACGAGGTGGGTGGATTCCCAGACTCCTCGGAGGTCAGGGTGGGAATCGCGGCTTATCGATTAACAGCAGGGTATGCGTCACTAGGTCATCAACTAACGGTTATGAACCTCGGACGGAATTTGCCAGTGGTTTCCGGATGTGTTTAAAGGCGTACAAAAGCCAGCTTGTGAATCGGCGTAATACAACAAGTACCGATATGCTTGACAAATTCCATGTTTACGTCGGTATCCCAACGAACCAGGAGGTCAGAGGGGTTGATGGGGCAAAAGTATAAACTCTGGGATACAACGGTATATCTCCCGAGATGATTTGGAATGTCGTAGTAATCCATTTCAACGGTTGGATGTTGTACCTATGCGTAGTTATTGTTATTAATGCATCAGTGATGACGGAGGCGGCTCTCAATCCGTAGCTACTCTACAGTACGTGCCTGGAACGTCTCATGTCGTGCGCCTATGCGCCTTTCTGAGTTCGGAAACTTTCCTCCCGTCGGGTTGGAAATGCATAAAGCGATGATCAAGGTCCAACAACAATCGGGTACTCGGATTTGCGATGCGCAAAAGAGCGGTGGGTCCGCCCTATCGGAGAACTTGTGCGGAGTTGCAAACGGGCCGGTCACATGATATTAATAGCTCGCCAAAGGCCGTCAAAGGCCGCAAGAGCTGCCAATGTCGCCATGGCTTCCGAATCCCGACTCCCAAGACGGTCTTAAGCACGCACCATAAAGCTTGTTTCAGCTGACAATTGTTGTGCATAATATTTAAATTTGCTGCATGAAAAACCGAAAACATTAATCCATCCTATCTATGATAATACATTATCCCATCACTGATCATCCAACTCCTTCGCAACAGCCTTCAATATCTCCTCACTATTCTTAAACCTTGCCCTAGGATCCTTCGCAACCCTCTGCCACACCTCTCCATGCCTTGGCTCCGTAACCGTAAGTTTACTCAACACATCCTCCCGCTTCTCTTCGCTTCCGTGTTGCTGCAAAAACTTCCAATACCATGCCCATGTATCACCGTAATCGGGGTCTACCAAGATAGCCTTCTCGAACCATGAAAGTGCCTTTGGTAATTTCCTCTCTGCCCAGAAGTTGCGCGCTACAGCAACATATAACACCGCATCGTTACCGACCTTCTCAATAGCTTCGACGAGACGTGGGCGACGGTGAGTACGGGCTTCGAGGTACCAGATACTTTCCGCCCAGAGAAGTCCAGAGTGAGGACACTCCTGAAGAGCCTTTGCCATGAGAGTCTTGGCCTGGGCGGCGTTGCCAGCACGGCGCTCAATCCGTACGGACTCACACCACAGCTCCGGTGACTTGGGGACGGCCAAGCGGGCACGATCCAAGACAGAACGAGCACGGACCAAAACACCGGCCTTTTCTTCCAGTCTGGCAAGGAGAAGCCATAAGGGGACGGATTTCGGACATGCTTTCGTTCCAGCGTTGTAAGCTTCCCTTGCGGGAGGGAGTTTGTTTTCGTTCTCGTAGATCTGTCCCTTCATCATCCACAACTTATCCGCCTTAGGATACATTTGTAGGCCCTCATTGACGAGTTCCAAAGCCGCATCGGTATTTCCTTGCTGTCTCTCAAACGCAACAGATTTGATCCATACACGGTCTGTACCAGCTTCCTGTCTTGCCGTAGTAAGGAGTGTGCGTGCATTCTCGTGCTGCTGGTTCTCAGCCTCCAGCTTGACGGCGGCAAGCCAAATATCCTCGTTATTGGGATTCTGCTTGAATGCGTTTCCAAGGACGATACGAGCTGCGTCGACTTCTCCTGCCTGCCACTTTTCTTTGGCAAGCATCATCCAGAGGACTTCCGACTGGGGACAGGCTTCTACAGCCTTCTCCAACAAACTCCATAGAGCCTCCTTGGTTCCGTGGTTTTTCTCCAGTTCCGCCGCAGATCTCCAAATGTTCTTCTTATTGTAAAAGATTCGGAGAGCATAAGCGTAAATTGCTCTGGCGGTTTCATACTTTCCTCTGGCGATACATGACTCGGCGTCATCCATCCAGATCTGTCTACGGCCGTCGTCTTCTTCAAGACCCCAGCCGAGGGTTTCTCTGATGATAGCATGACAAGTCTCCGGGGCTCCCTCGTCTTCACACTTCTCGGCTTCTTTGATCCAATCCTCTCTTGAAGGCATGGCTTCCACTCGGGCAAGGGCTTGTACGGCACGCTTCATGACGTTGATCTTGGCGGCATTTCCTTGCTGTTCCTGGAGACGAGCAGCGGCGAGCCAAATCTCGTGACTGGTAGGCACTGCTTTTCGAGCTTTGTTGAGAACCGCCTGAGCATTTTCGGAGGTCTCCAAACGAGCCAGAGCAAGCCATAGCTCAACGGAGAGGGGGATAAGCTCGACAGCTCTTGCAAGGAGGATCTTGGCGTCATTTGGATCCGGTTCAAGCTTGACAGCTTCCTTCCATAGTACGACCGATTGGGGAATGATGTCCAAAGCTTTTCTGATGACCTTCTTTTTCGCTCTTGGGTCGGATTCGAGTTTCATAGCTTCGACCCATAGGCGGATTGATTTCGGGTTGTGCTTAACCGCGTTAGCGGCGATGATTTTGGCGTTGTCGGTCTCGTTTAAACGCATAGCTTCTAGCCAAACGTCTTCGTTCTTTGGACAGTGTTCGCAACCACGCTGAATTACGCTACGAGCAGGCACCATTTTACCGGCGACTTCCTCGAGACGAGCAGCGGCGATCCATCCGGGACCGTGTTTAGGGTTGGTACGAATGACTGATTCCAACAATTCTCTGACTCGCTTGATGTCACCGATCTGCTCGGCCGACTGTGTCGTGCTTCTTGATAAGCTGGTAAGGTACCCCTTGGGGTCGATATTTGTTGCGCCTGATGCGGAGTCGCTGGAAGTGTGGGTTGCGTTGACGGTTCGGTCCAATCGTGCTTCAAGAACCTTAGTTTTGGCTTTTCCAATGTTGACGAAATTTGTCATCGTTCCGTCGACTTGGTCTTGGTTGGAAGCTGCTGCTGCTGCTCCGTCGTCCTGAACGGATGTCTCGAATTCGCTACTGCCTGCAGCGCCGGCGAGGACGGAATCGGGGGTGGGGTAGAACTTCTGACGCATGGCCTGGCGGGCTCGACGGTTGCGACCTGTAAGATCTCCGACTTCAGGGAGGTTGGCCCATTCGTCGTCGGTAACGGTACTCAATGCGCGCTTGAGGTCGGCGAATTGTTGTTGAATCTTTGGGTTCTTTGCTTCGTATTCTTCACGTTCTTGTTTCTCTCGTAGTTCCCTGGAAAATCGTCGGTAAACTGTTCCTTGACTTGTGATAAACACCTGGATATCTCTAGAACACAATGAGAGAGAGAATACATACCGTTGGGTTTTCCTTCGCTTTTCCATCTTTTCATCTACTGTCTGATAAATTCGATCTGCTTCGTCGTCGTCTTCATCGTACGCGCCACCAGCAAATAATCCAACTTCATTTTCCGGATCCTGAAATCGTGGATCATTTTCGTCATCTTCGTCTTTTTTTTTGTCGGCTCCGTAGGCGGTAGGAGGAGCTAAACCTTGCTGCTCAGCTCTTCGCGCAAGAGCTGCTTTAATCGCTTCCTCAGAGGGACCCTCCCGAGCTGGTCCAATATCTGATCGCGTTGTAAAACCTGTCGCTCCACGTCCAAGACCGGCAACATAGTTGGCTGGCGCCTCCTGCTCCAGAAAGTTGCGTTTCGACATAGTTGCTGGGTCGTGTCGAAGCGTGAGGCGTCGAACAGAGCTTAAAAGTTGCAGTTGGGTAGCTAATTCTGTACGTGATAATTGAGGTCGGGTAACTCTTGCTCGACTCACACCCGGGTGGAAATTCCAAAAACGCGGTTATCTCACGCGCAGAACAATTCATGCCAAGGCGGCTTATTCTTTAGCGTGACAACAGGGATCCATTTCTTTCCATTCATCGTCGTCGGTCAGTCAGCCTCTCGAACTTTCTTCACGTTCAACAACCCACGAATCCATCCAAAATGTCTGACGACGGTTACGCCAACGACGAGCCCGAATTTAACGAGGACTTTGACGAGCCGATCGACGACTTTGACGAGGAGCCTACTTTCTCTGACAACGAGGACAATGGAAACGATGCCGGTGCCAATGGAAACATGAACCACGACTTCATCGCCTCTGGTGATCCAGCTGCTGCCGCTGCAGCTGCACAGGGTGGATCCAAAGGAAAACTCGAGGACAAGAAGATCCCTGACGACCAGCGCAACACCACTCCCTACATGACCAAGTACGAGCGCGCAAGATTGTTGGGAACTAGAGCTCTTCAGATCAGGTGTGTGGAGGAATACGCGATAAAGTAATAAAGGGCTGACATTATGACAGCATGAACGCTCCCGTCCTCGTCGACACTGGTGGAGAGACAGACCCCCTCCAGATCGCTTTGAAGGAGTTGCAGGAGAAGAAGATTCCTCTCGTCGTAAGGAGATATCTTCCTGATGGATGGTACGCGATTACTATGCTACAAATGACTCAACCCACAGATTACTAATTGATACAATAGTTACGAGGACTGGCGCTGCGAAGAGCTTATCTAAGCTTATCAAAATTGTTCATTTTAATTTTCTCTACACGCCTCCCTCTCGGCCCATCACGATAGATTAGTCAGACACTGGAGTTTTCAGCGGGTTTTTGTTTTTTTTTCTCTGCATTTACACACACCTTTTCCTTGGATCAAACAAATATTTTTTTGGGCATACTACTACGTTTGGAGATTGTGGTGGCGGCTTCCGATTTCAAGAGTTAGGAAGACGTGTCTGCTTGATACCCTTGAATTATCATGTGCCGTAATGCCATAAACATGAATACAAACAGAATATTATTGTACAAACTCGTATTCTATAGCTCAAAGAAATGTCTTTGTGTGCTTTGTTCGGCGTCCCAGTAGGGTAAGGACACCAGATGTTATCTGTGAGGTGGATTAACTTCCTTTGAGCTTCCAGAAGCTTCCCTCTCCAACTCATGGCGGTAGATCTACGTCGTGCATACATATTACGACATGCATACAGCTGATTCACGATGCATATATTAGCTCTCGTACCCTCATGCCCCGCCAAAATATCTTCATATTCATTGGTATCATAACTTGTATCCCTAAACTCCAAAGCATAAACAAAATACCACCCAAAATGCTATCATCAGAAATCCTCTCCCCCCCACCGTGGCCATCCCAACCTCAATTTCCTTCCCCTCACGGGTCCTCTAAGCTCCCTCACTCCCTCGGAATCATCAATTTAACAATCCTCGCCCCATCCGGCCTCAACTTCCTGTAATAACCCTTAATAACCTCCTCCTCAACCACAAAACCCCTCTTCCCATACCACTCCAACGCCTCATGATTCTCCGTCCAAACATGTGCATAAACCTCCCTTATCCCCCAAGATTTCGCAGTTTCCACAACATCCTTCAGTAGCGCTGAAGCAGCACCTAGGTTCCGGAATGGTGAGAGAACACAAAGTGTCATTATGTAAATTTTCCCATCATTGTAGACTATTCCTGTGGGACTTATCATTCCCTCTCCTGGAGAGGAAGCACCTGATGAACTTGTTGAAGAACTTGTTGAGCTTGCTGAGCTTGCTAAGCCATTCCCGGATGTGGTAGTCAAAGGCCTTGAGGGAGTAGTATCAGCTTCATAGCGGGCACAGATTCCGCCGACGACTGTTTCGCCCCAGGATGCGACCCGGGATAAGGCGCTCAGAGAAGGGGAGGAGACGATTTCTTTATAGAAACTATCTTTATAGGCAACTGGTAATAGAAGGCTGTTTAGGCGTTTTAGGGCGGCGATGTTGTTGCCTGAGCTTGAGGGGGCGGTTGTGAGCTTTGAGGGGGGCATTGTGGCGAGTGCGGGGTGGTGAGGAGGGTGCACGAAGGTGGTGGGTTGAGGAGAGGCACAGAGCTGAAGGGGAGATGCTGGATATTGAAACGAGAGCTGGATGGTGGATGTGCCAGGGCGACGTTGACAAAGAATGGATGCACTGAGGAAAGTGGGGTGCTGTGTTAGTTGACTGATGAAACGCGTAAAGTGGGGGGACGCGATGGATAAGGTGTTACGCGGATCCGGAAGTTAAGTGGCGACTGGGACGCGGGTTGGCATGTTCTACCGGTAGATCTTATGTAAATCTATCTACCGCTGATTAAAAGGTCTAGACTCAGTCTACAAGTTGTAACTTTTCTGGGATTTGCTCAGCTTGCGGAATTGTTGGTTTGTTTCACTATGTATTTCATAATTCGAGAAATCAATGAAAAGAATGGCTTGTTTGGAAGCTTCAAAATGTGATAAATTACTATTACATACCGCTTGCTTGGCAAGCTCGGGAAGTGGGGGAATTAGGAAGCTTGGAATTGAGCCAATCGGAATTACAAGCGATGCGAGCTTTTGGGTGACATGTGATTCTTCACATTAGCAATGCGTGACAAATGACGAGTTTATATCAATTTCCGTGCAAGTTACAATGCTTTTATTTATGGTTGGCCAACCATATACAATTCAAAATCAAGAATTTTAACTCCCATAACCATATATCTAGATCATAACGCAAAAACACCCAAAACACATGGTGTAATATTCTGACACTCTATCACTGAGGCAATGGCACGCCACCTTGACCTCTTCCACCCCGTCCACCGCGGCCACCTCTTCCTCTTCCTCCGCCTCTTCCACGATTACCTCCACCCCGCTTGGCGTGGTTCTGAGGTCTAGCATACTTTGGGTACATCAGCTCATCTGCAAACCCAACATCCGCAAACTTCAAAAAACTCGTAACTCCCGAATCAAAAACCGCCACAATAACATTTCTATACCCATCCTTAAGTTTTTTAAAGAGATTATGGTTCTTCGCAACCGGGTCTACAGGTACGGAATCCAGCACTCCTGACAACTGCGCCAACGTAGGAACTCCCGCATCTCGTGCGTTCACAATTGCAATCCGGAAATCGGGTGGCCCTGGGTCAGACTTGCGGAAGTTTGGACGGGGCTTCCACATGTAGTAGCAGATACGGTAGGGGTAGCGCGCATTGTCATCGATGGTGGGGATAACTTCATGTGGAGGACGGTGAGAGGGAATCAAAGCTAGGCGCTCGTAGATTCGGTTGTAGTTGCGGTAGACTTGGGGATGGACGAGAGGGCCGGATTGAGGTTGCGGGGGTGGGCCGAAGAAGGTGGCGTAGAGCTGAGAGAAGAGGCCGGGGGGTTTCGTGGTTGCGGTTTGTACGGTTATGAGAGGTGTCTTCTGTTCTTCGGTAGGTTCTAAGAGAAATCAGCAGAGGTTCAAGGTCTCTAAGAAGTGTCGCCTACCGTCGTCGAAGAAGGTAGGAGCTCGCTGAATGTTGAAACCCGAGCGCTTCAGGTAGGCGTAGACTTGGTATCTCTCCAAACCTCCGGCGGCCTCGAGACAGGACGCATAGACACCCTGCATAGTCATAGGTACACCCTCCTCCCACCAGCACTCGAGAGATCCTCTCTCCACCATGTAGATAGTTTCCTCTGGCAGTAGCCATAGAGTTCCCGTAGTATCCGCCTTCCCCAGAGTCTTAAAATGCGGTCCTCGTGCGATACTGATTTCGGTCATTTTCTTCTCAGGTCGCCAGATACCCTCGACATGCGCTTTACTAGTATGTTTCCTCTCGCCACAGAGAGCATCATGCATAGCCTGTCTGGACTGCTCCAAAATCTCCTCTTGTAGGTCCGTTCCATTAGGTTCAAAGTCCTTTTCTCCGCGCCTTGGAATTGAAGCTTGATCTGTAGATCTTCGTAGTCAGTCAGCTTTTGCGCCCCACTTAAGGTGACTCTACCCACCATGGTGAGACGTACTTGCTGAACTGACTCAAGAACCGGAAGTCTTGAGTTTCGTCCGAGATGTCTACATCTTGGTCGTGGTTGTGGGTAGAAAGGAGACGGAGGTTGTCGGATTCGGTGTCGTCCATGGCGGAGTGGGTAGATGCTGTAACAGGTACCGCGATACCTTGCGAAACGAAACGATACTAGAGAAGCTAGGGACGCTAGTCAAAGGCTGTGTGGCACAGGTTGTGCCACAAAAATTTGGCACTGCCTGTACTCTAGAGTAGACGGCTGTGCAACAGCCACACAAAACGGCAACCGGAGATCTCCGCATGAGATGATGCACAGGCTTGGCGGGTCACTTTGGTCTAGGCGTGGGAAACATTTACAGTCACTCGAATAAATCTTCACAATTGATACAAAGTTTTGTATGGACTGGTATTTGAAGTGGTCTAGAAGAGTAAAACTGGATTTATTTTAAGATAATCGGCTATCCTAAGTCATGATACAGTTCTTCGCTATGTTTTTGATATCCATGATCCACAGGATCACGTCCCAATTCTCCTACGCTATGGGCTGATTCCCCTCGATCTGTATGCATATATTTACACCACATTTCCGTCCACTAAGCGGACACTCATCTACTATTAATTTGCGGCCGTTACGGGTTGATGTCTTTTAACGTTTCTAACTTTTAGGATTGCTGCGATCATACATATGTAATGCGTAGGACGTATCCATTCTACCGTCCAAATTCTAACCTGTCGCAATGATCTGTTAAAAGAACGGTGGACAGATCTCATCTTCGTGGCGGTGGTAGGGATGGGCTTCCAGGAGGCTTTGGTTATTGGTGCGTTTCTATTTTCACTTCCATGTGCTATTGTTTGAATCACGGGGTTGCTCGTATGCACGTACAGCTCTCACAACCAGTACTATTTAGATCCAGGGAACCCCAGAAGACATATATATAGTTGTGTAGCACTGGCACTCAAGTCTATAATATATATTGATTATCGATGTTTTGCCTAATAACAAGAATCTTCCAATAGTGGGGTCCTTCTGCATCAATACCGACACCTACGAACAGATTTTTTCTAGAAGCGCATTAACTTTCCCAACCATTTGGAATTCTACAACTTCGGAACAATTACTGGCTCTCAGACGGTGCTTAAGTGTATCGTAACTTGTGCATCGGGAACCAAACCCAGTAATTCGGTCCCGGCATTACTATAGCCTACCGAAGCGCTGCAAAGCTACTCCCATCCGAGTGATCCGCAATGATTCCATCTGAAACCACTGGCGGACGTTACACAAGACAGCGCGTACATCATCAGCTCGTACTCGGGTGCCACGTCTTGTTTCGGAACTCATCTCGTATCCACCAACCATCAGCACAACACAACCACCACCACTCGGTTAACGTATCTCTCTTAGTTTTACGTCATGCTACAGCTAAAATTATTTTATTTGGCATGGCAGTGCTTTTACGATCAACTACATACGTGCACCGCCTCAGATCCACATCACTATGTATGCAACGGGATGAGGATCTGCGGGCTGATGAAATGCATTCGTGGTCCATCGGTATTCAAACACACAAGGGATCAGCTGGCCTACAAGACGGTTGAAGCTACTTATATTTTGTCCCTGATCCTCCCTTGGCGAACCGAACCGTTAAATCGGATTTCTTCAACACAGAACACAAAATGATCACCTTATTGAACTTTACAGCTCACTTTCATTTACTAGCTACGCTTCTTGCGCTTGCATCTTTCGCCACACAAACAGCAGCGCTACCGAAAAGCGGCCGAGGAGGCGGCGATGGGAGTGCTGGATCGGGCGGTGGGGATTCAGGTATTCCTAGGTAATTACGGGCTCTTAATTAAACCTTATTTCAAGCTTTCCACCCGTTCAATCACTGACAAATGTAGCGACAATCTCACAGATGGACAAATAGCGGGCATCGTTATTGGATGTGTATCAGCTTTGGTGCTGTTATGGCTTGGCATTGCAGCTTGGAAGAGTGCGAAGAGGAAGAAGACGATTGAATATGAGCGGGCGAGAATAGCGGAGGAGGGGGATTCGGTGCCATATGCGATTATTGTTCAGAAACAGGATGCGGCGGTGGAGGCGATGAAGAAAAAGAAGAAAAGTAGAGGTCATTGGTTGAATAATTGGGAATGGTTTTAGGGAGGGTTGAAAGGGCATAGGGTAGGGTAGGGTGTAGAATTGGGCCTTGGTTTAGATGGGGGTTCTTTAGGGGTCTTTTGGTTCTTCATGACGAATTTTCTATGTATATAATCATTATTTCAAAGTTCACTCAATTGATCAAAGGTGCTCCTCGTCTGAATGTTCAAACGGACTGACCTAAACCGGAGATAAGCATTGTGAGGGTTTGCCATTTCGGTCCAACCATCACAAGGTCCATGATCTGACATGATCAACACGGGTAGCTACTGGGCTAAGCAAAGGCTATGTCCCTTGGCCCCATAAATAAAGTTTAGCTCGCGCCCTGCTCTCCCCATCCCCGCCTTATCGTGTGGGGGCGACAGGCGCGGCAATCTAAGCTCCCCCGCAGATGGAGGTAAGGATCTTCTATCTTCCCGTATCTAAGACGTCTTACAGTATCGAACCATCGAACCAAGCCTCTGACCGGGTATGTACCTACCTTACCTGTCATCGCGATGCTTGTTCCACATACTTCCATCGGCTTTTGTTTGATCCGTTCTGTATTCTGATTTTGACCCGACTGTTTGACCCCAACCCGTCGACCCCGCAGGCTGTTGTACTTCTAGCAAGACGCGAACTCGGATTTTCATCAAACACCATCGACAATTCACGATAAGAACAACTTAAACGAAACAGATATCAGCTATGATGCCGTTCTTTCGCCCGTTCGTTCGCATACCCGCGACTTCACGCGTGTTGAACACCAGCCTCAAGTCCGCCACGAGATCAGCCTTCAAGCCTCGTTTCTTCAGCGCCCCACCACCACCTCCTCCTCCTCCAGCTGCGGCCAAGCCAAAGGGAAAGTTCGCCAAATACGCCTTGCTATTCGCCGACAAGCCTGTGAGCTACTTCACCTCCTTCATCATTCTCCACGAGATCACGGCTGTGTTGCCAGTTGCTGGGATCTTCTGGTATATCCACACGACATCCTGGACTCCTCCTGGAATCCCAGAGGAATTGGTACAGAAGAAGATGGAGTTCGCGAAGCGGTGGACGACAGAGTGGGGATTGGAGAAGTGGTTTGAGGGGGATAAAGGCGCGAGAATGTTGCTTGAGTGAGTTTCCCGAGCCCAACAGGAAAGGTCAGGCTAATGGGCTACAGGCTCGGAACTGCGTACGCGGTTGTCAAGGTCGCTTTGCCGGTCAGGATGGCGGTTAGCATTGCAGGAGCTCCGTGGTTTGCGAGATGGGCCGTGGAACCGATCAGAGATGCTGGAATTAGGATTTTGAAGGGGCTCAGGAAGCCGTAGTTCAAACCAAGAGCGGGTACTCTGGTTGTCCCTCTGGTTAGGGAGTGCATACCAGCGGGATTAGGAAGTGGGTTTTAGGCGATACCAATGAGGTTGAAAGGTATTTTTTTAGGTGATACCATTGGGAATTCTACTACAACGGAGGAGACTAGTGGTTAGAGGGTACCCATGGGGAATCGGTACCCTAGACAACATAGAGTAGTAGCTATCCGAGACAGATAGTTAACGATCGTGTTGCTCAACCTAGAATTAACATTAAACACACTACTGAGCTTTTATTATTTGTGGCGTGAACTAAAGACTCGCGTATCTTACGGAGGTTGGTAATTACTTGTAGTACAGATCTTGTTAATCCGATTAAAACTATGCACACTCGGGTATTAATTGATTGCTCACCGCTGTTTTCTCTTTAGAGCGCTAAGACTATCAGGGCTGTCTATGATATGCGCGGAAGCGCCAGACAGTCCGAGTAATTGATTCAGTAATCAATAGGGTATGGTATGACAGAGTAAACTTTTGAGAGACAGTCCGACTAAAACTAACAGGACTGTCTGTAAACATTCCGCCCACAACAACCTCTTAGTTGTTCACATCCAAAATCATATCCTGAACAATAACCTTATCATCCTTAACCACCGCGGCTTTCTTCAAAATGCTGACCGTCTTCTCAACCACCTCCTTCTCGACCAACTTACAATCCTTCGAGAACTCCACAGTCTTCAACCACTCCCTAGCATCCTCGGCGGAGTAGTCGAGGTTTCCAGCGATCCACTCAACAGCCTCATCCTTGTGGCCGTTAAAGTATTTCACACCCTCATCCACCGCCTCCAAGAAAGCACCGGTAGTAGCAACTCCCTCCTTATTCTCAGCCAACGATTTGTGGGCCACAATGTGCCATGAAGGCCAAGGGGTGTAGATCTCTCCAATCCTCTTAATCTCCCCCGAGTCGTAGTACTTCCTATTAATTCTCCCATTAGCATCCCCCCATCTCCCCTGTATGTATAGAATACTCACTTGCTAGTAAAATGCTCCCACATAAACGCCTCCGCCTCCTTCCCCTCTGTGTGTTTCTTATTCACCGCATCTCTCAGGTTCTTAAAATCGTTCAAAATCACCCACTCAAAAGGTTCCTGTCCCTGTTTCAACCACCCATTCTGTTCCGCCAAAACATATCCCATAACATAGCTTCCACTTCCAATTCTAGAAATTCCCAATCTCTTTCCTCCCTCGAGGTCCGCCGCACTCGAAACATCCTCTCTCTCAGCTCCTGAAGAGATAGCCCAGCACAGCGGAGTGTCGACGTATTTTCCAACCAACTTAAAGGAGTCGTTGCCGTTGGCGAGGGATGCGATCCAGCCTTCGGTCAATCCGATTGCCAAGTCGAGCTCAGCGGAGTCCAGGGATTTGATCATAGCCCCAGTTCCGGAGGGGTAAGGAAGGAGGTTAACCGCTAGGTTACGGGAGGTGAAGAAAGAGTGGGCGACGGCGAAGTGAAGGGGGGTGGAGAAGTGTTCGGGGACGTATCCGACGCGGAGGGTGGTGGGGGCGGACATGGTGTAGGTGCGGGCGGTTCGTGCGGGAAAGGCGGCGATCTGAGTGATGGACTTCGTTTGGGGACTTCGGCTTCGCAAAATGGATGAGGTTATGGAGCGAGGGGTTATATGGAAGCTGGCGCGGAGATAGGGTGCTGTGAAGAACATGGTGGGGTAAGAAGACGGCGGGACGACCCTAGTGACATCATGCGGGATGATCGGTTGGTGCGGCGGCTAGATAGGATTTGGGATGGCGCGATGGCGGCAAGAAGACCGGATGCGATGCGAGAACGAAGTCGCCGACCCCGACTATGTGCTCCAGCGGTGGAAAAAATTGATAGAGATCAGTAAACATTTTTTGATGCAAAGTAACACTTGATGGATTGAAAATTCGGTATGGGGTAAAAACGGATCTGCTGACAGATTTCCTTGAATGATTACAGACTTACAGAAAAAATCCAGGTGCGTGGTGGTGAAAGAAATAAGCGCTAACTATCTACATACTTATTGGAAATCAAATGAAACGTCGCATGTATATACAAGATATAGTAGCCGTGCTTCGTTAACTGTTATACTCTCCGAAGGTGATACAGGAGAATTTGCGCCTTTTGGGAAGCGCGAATGGTTAGTGGGTTTTAGGTCACATGAAGTGATGGGAGAATATATAACAGCAAAGAACTAATTCATTGACTGAAAAGAGAGAAGGAAATTCACTAGCTACAGGTACCTGAAGATTACCTCCGTTGAAATGGAAAACTAATTACTTGCGTACATGCATATGTATACTGGAAACTTCAAAACCAACACTAGAAATACTTCCACCCGTTGAACTTATTCGCAGCTTGCAACACCCACCAGATCGTCCACTTTTTACCGTACCATGTCTCTAGCTTCTTTCTACCATCCTCATCAAGCACGGCACCATACTCTATCTGTAATCGAACCACATGCAGAATGTTAGTATTGCCATTGGGAATATACCTCACCACGTTCATCGCCCGCCAAAGAGGAGTCCATCCCTCATACGCAATTAAGTTCGGTTCCGCACCTTCCTCTAGGAGCATCTTGACGAGCTTTGCACTGGTATGCTCGACAGCATGGCTCAACAATGTTCGTCCTTTATCGTCCGTTTCGTTGATATCGAGCACCCCCCTCTTTAAGAGTAGTCTTGTCGCAACCGTGGAATATATCATGCACGGGAACAGCCAGGACGTTACAAAAAAGACATTCGATTTATTATCGCAATGCGGTCGAGGGTCTTGAGGTAATTCATTACCACCTCTCTCCAAAAGTCATTCTATCGCTTCCACACTATTCTCACGAGCAGCACAGGATAGCGGCGTAAAACCACGGATCCTGTCCTTCGGGTTCATTTCAACATCCTCTTTCTCCAAGCGAGACTTTATTATTTCTATGTCTCCGCTCATGACTGCGTGGTGAAGTACCGTATATCCCAGATCGTCCTGTAAATTTACTTGGATGTGCTTTGCTTTAAAAGAATCCTCGTGAACGCCTTGTGCTTTCGTATTATGGAAATCATCAGTGGTGTTAATCCATTCAAACCGCGCTCGCTATCTTTTCTCGTAAGGTTTATGATATCTGGTCCCGATGAATCAATAAGGCTTCGAAGAACATTTTCTAGGCCTGTATGTGCTGAAATATGTACCGGAGCAAATAATCCAAGCTCCGTTTCAATCCCATAAAATTTCATCTCACGAAGATTCCATTCTTTCCAATTCAAGTTATGATAATAATGAGACATTTGCCATTGAAGAAGGCGGCGAAAAAAACGGGTTTGAGGGGAATTTCTGATCGAGTACAGTGGAGGACTTCCCGTAACTCTATAGCTTCAGGAAGCTATTTTCATAGCGGACTTAATAGACTACCTGACGTCCCGTAAATTTCAGCAGATTTTCTATAAAGTTAGCTGCAAACTTGACGATTAGCTTCGTACTAGGAAATGGGGCAAGCGGGCAGAGTCACGGCGGATGTGTAGTCCGTGATGGTTTCCAGGGATGACGTAGGCAAGCAGGCAGGCTACGAATAAGCGTCTTGGAATAGGAATTTCCCTCTATGAATAGCAAAAAATCGTCTATCTAAACTGAAGGGGGTCGGGACCCCCTTGAGTTAAATTTTTCTCTATCAGAGACGATAGAAACTACATTTATAGGATTTTTGGATGAAAATCCGCCTTCTATCCGTTTGGATAGAGTTACGGGAAGTCGTCCAGTAAATACTATTTCCCCCATCGCATCATCCGGTGCTTCTGAATTTCTTACATGGTGATTCCAGTGCCTCGCAGCATAGTTGAGTAAGGGTTGTTTGAGATACGTCTCGTACCACAGTTCGGGATCAGATTCGTTCAAATCATAGCTATCGAAAGTCATATATGTCAAGCATATACGAGCTATTACATAATGGCCTTGTGTAAAGATTTTTCGTTTCTTGTATTCAGCTTCCAGATAGTCCTGGAGTGACTTGTGAACCAATCGAATGGTGGAGGTAGAGTTGTCGACGATGACTAGCCCAAGACAAAAATCGATCAAAAGCTGCGTATCCACGAAGTTTTCCCAATCAAGGATCTCATCATCTGGTTCGACTGCAAGCGCGTGGCGTAGATATTCTTGGGTCAACGGCTCTTTAGCCAGGAAAATCCATTTCAGAACTTCCATAGCTTGCTTGCCGTATCCGGTTTCTGGTCTTTGATCCTGGCAATCGTAACTTTAAAAGCGTCCTGTAAGCCCGTTGGCATATCCTTTAATGCCTGGCGTCTCCTTCGAACCGTTGTTTTCTCGAGTACAGCCTCGATCTGGAGGGCGGGCAGCAAGAACCTACGCATAAAGATTAGATTCCACATTACTGTATAAGCACCGACTATCATTTTTAGGTATAACTTACATTCCTTGGGACGTAGAAACTATCTCGGAAACTATCTGTTTCTTGAAATCTTCATCCATCTTGATAGTATCCAGCTCCAGCTTATAATTGATACATACGGCAATATCCTCGTTTCTTGCTTTCAACTCCATGGCCAGTGGTATCGACGAGCCAGCTATAGAAAAATGTGTGGCCACATAATCCTTGATATGTGGTCTACCGGTAACGAACAGCCTGATCTCTGGTGGCTCGGATTCGGTCGGATCTGAGTTTGATAATCCTCTGAGACAACCGATTAGATCGCGTCTAGGCTCCTCAGTACATTCATCCTGCGCATCGATGCATATGTATACTTTATCGAACTCTTGGAGTATTCGAGACAAGTACATCCTTCAAATCCAGCTTGTTGCGACCCTTCTTTATCTTTAACAGGGGGCCAGTAAACTCAGATGAGGGCTTTCGGAGAGCGGTAATGGCCTGTTTAAGTAATCCTCCGATCATATTAACTATTATTTGTTGCTCCGATCTCGATAATCGCAATAGAAGAATGCAACGAACACGTTGTCGCTGGTCTCGAACTTGGACGACAGATGATCAATCACAAGCAAGCTATTGGCCATGCAAATTTTAGTATCAGATATACAGAATCATACGCGAATGTAGCTGCGCTGTATTCACCTACCTTATGAGCGTCTTTCCAGCTCCCGGAATCCATAGCAACCAAGAATCCTCGGTTCCCCCTCACCATCAAGCCAGTCCTGGAACATTTCCGTCTGCAAAAACCAGTTCCCAGTATTTGGCAGTCGCTTCAACCTAACATCATAATGTCGTATCTGTGATTCTATCGGCGAAATCCACTGCAGTAGAGCTTCCGTTTCCTGATCTGAATCTATGTCAGTTCATGGACACATAAATACCACGTGGTATGAATAACCATTCGATTTCTCCATTATCTCCTGCACTGCAATTTTCATCTCCGTCTGCCCCTCCAGGCCGTTCTGAATAGTCTGGGTAAGGTATCCTAGGATATCTGCCTGGTTCTTAGACGCCGCTACTAAATTATCAATTGGTAACTGCATCGCTTGGAAACTCTCGATGGTTCTTTGTAGCTGGCTTCAACTTTCTTCAAACGACGATAAAACCTCCGTAGACGTCTTAGAAAGCAACTCACTATTTGACCCCATTAGCTAATGCCAATTAATCGAAGGTTAGAACAAAAAAGAAATGGAAGGACCAACCAACTCGTCACTGTCAACGAGAACTGGAACGTTTGAACAAACCGATGCAAGGAAACTAGCGTAGAGCTCAACTTCTCCTTCTTAAATGGCCACTCTACTGTTCTCTTGACAATCTCTTTGATCTTTCCGGTAGCGCCACTGTCTGGTTTGCACCTTAGCTTCCCAACCTTCTTGTACAGTTCCTGCACCAGCTCCCGACAAGCCGTGATCGCTACACAGAGTGCTGAAGTTGGTTGAAAGTCGCCCTTGACATCGTCTCTCAATAGGTTGATGAGCTGGTCGATGACTGTACACAAGGATTGGACTTCTTGGAGAAGGTTCTCTACGTCAGAGGGTGCCGATTTGACGTCGGAGATGTAGGCACCGAGGATTTTGGATATTTCGAGAGCGAGACTGAGAAATCCGGCTATACCCGTGGATATTGTGAAGGGCTCTATTTTCGTCCGCGAGTTGGTGATGACAACAACTATTACGACTCGAAAACTCTAGAAGTGCTTTGATAGTTGGGTTGCGGGGTATGTTGGTGAACTCGATTAGTCTAGCAATATGATTCATACCATGTACTCGCTGGTGCCTCTATGGAAGGTGTTTCATCCTATTCATGTCCACTAAATCCATCAGCCTCTTCTGTTCCCGCTTCCTGCGCTGCTTTAATTGTCACATCCCCAGATGTCGTCTTTCTTTCTTACATCTTTATGTCTTTGAATTTTTCAAATGATAGAAAAATTCAGTCACTGACAGCATTATAAATGGGTAAGATCAAAGAATATGTTTCTAATTTAATTTGAATATGTTTTTAACTCTTTCATTGTATGATAGGTTCCGCTTTTCCTTCTTCTGCTGCGAGGCGGTGTTGGGTACCTGTCTGTGTCTCAAAACAGTCTGCGGGATAGAGGGTGGGGGGATATTGATTTTCATATTTATAATTTCTAAGAGGATCTCCATAATCAGGAGCTAACTCAAGCTTCGGGGTCTTGTTTTTTGTAATAAGATACTGGTGTAGATTGACTGCTGTCTTGTTTGTGGGGCTTGCTTTATTGTTCTGATTTGTTTAGGTATTGTGGAAGGTGGTGTTTAGCTTCGGCTTTCGGTACCCAGTGGTTTGATATCGATGGATATTACTGAGTACTCGAATTAATGGTTATATGATGGGATCTCAGATCACTGTTGCCATGGCAGAGGATTCAGAGTAAAAGATGTTGGAAAAAGGAGGTGTAGTTTGTGTAATGGATAGCTTCAAAAGCTAGCTGCACTGGAGTGGCTCAGGTGGTTTAATTGATTGGTTCTTGATCGAGGTTTTGTATACTTATGCTGTCTTTTGGAGTTTCAACTTTTGGAAGAATTAGATGTTTATTTACACTCCTAAGTTCTTCTGCTTCAACTATTTTTCCTTCTAGATCCTAGACAACATATCTACAACATAAGTATTCCTCTAAATCTCATCATCTCCTCCTTTCACAGTACTACTACTATCCCCACCTCACAGTCCTCAATACCCGTCATAACCGCCTCATCATCCTCACCTCCCGCACCTTCTTCCATATCCCCATCACCCCCGTCCCCCTCCTCATCCTCCTCCAACTCCGCCATCTTCTCCACAAACTCCGCCTCCACCGCACACAACCAATTCTTCAGCGCCCAACTCTCCATGCTTCCCTCATTTGCCTGCCTCAACATCTCCACCAATCCCAGTAGCAATCTTCTTTTCCTAGCCGCCTTATGAATCCCACTCCTCCTCTTCATCAATTCCCTCCGTCTCTCCAAAGTTTCACTCACCACCGTCGCCCTCTCCACCATCTCTTCCGGCAGCTTAACCCCTCTCGCTAAAACCAACCCATACTTCTCCTCCCTATTAGTCCCATCCGCGATTTTATAAAGCATAGTCATAGAATCCCTCCCCTTTACCTCCATCTGCATATGAAGGCTTACAACGCCTGGTCTTTCAGCCAGAATTTCTGGGATAGACTTAAAGTGAGTTGCAAACCATACCAAGCTTCTGGATTCTATAAGAGATTCGCAAACGGCTAGGGCAATAGCTTGGCCGTCTTGTGGGGATGTTCCCCGTCCTAGTTCATCCACGATGACAAGGGAGCCTCGGGAAACGTTACGGAGGATGAAGGCGGTTTCACGCATTTCGGAGGCGAAGGTAGAGGCGTTTGCTTCTATTGAGTCGTCCATTGAGACGCGGGCGAAGAGTTGTAGGGTAATTGGGAAACTGGCGTAAGTAGCGGGGACAAAGGAGCCGATTTGTGCCATGATCACCATCAAAGCAATGCTGCGGAGGTAAGTGGATTTGCCGGACATGTTGCAGCCGGTTATGATCTGGAAACGGGTTTGTTGGGTGGCGTAAACGTCGTTGGGGACGTATTTGTCTTTGTGGATACGTTCCCGGATTGGGTGACGGCCGGATTTGATACCGAGGGTTTCGGTGAAGACGGGGCGGACTGTAAATCCGGCCCAAGTCAGAAGGTAAGAACGAGAGTGATCGCTTGGGAATGGAGGGTTACTTACCGTAGTCTTGGACGGTGCATAGATGTGCGAAGGAACAGAGCATATCTAGCATTCCGATTCCTTCGCCGACTTTAAAAAGGCCGGATATCTCTTGTGTAACGTCTTCAACTAACTGAGTAACGGCGTTATCACTCATCAACAAGACTTCCGTTAAGCAGTCATTGATCTTTAGGTTTCGTTTCATGAGCTCTAGGGTTGTAAACTCGTGGAATCTTTTTCTTTTGACAATGTTCACGAAGATTTGGGGAAGTGGTCGATCCTTGAGATCTGAGGATGGTAGTCGAAGGTAAAATCCACGCCCAGCTTCGAACCGTAGCTCGAGTTGGAGCCCGTGTTCTTTAGTAAGATCTTCAATGAGAGAGTATACGTCATCACGGGCTTCTTTGTAGGTTTGCCGTGCAACATCGAGGAGACCATTAACTCCGCTCTGATATTTGTCAGCGACTGAAATCGGGTGAGATTCTGAGGATGAGGATTGTGACTCACACGAACAGCATAGCACCTCTGATTCCGTAAGTCTAGCGGACTTTTTGAGTAAGTCACATCCTCATTAATAACTCCATTAATCATTTTCAACACCGGCCCCATCTTCTCCGGTGCACAGAGCTGTTTTTCCTCAATTAGCTTCATTCCGCCATCACTCGATCCCCACGACTTGCACTTCAACAGCACTTACACTCCGAATCGCCAATAGCAGTTCACTCCCCACTGGACTTAGGGCCTCATAAACTGGCTCGATACACTTCACCGCCTGTTTTAGTAAAATGATATTATTGATTGCCTGTTCCGAATGCTTCAAGCTCAACTTCACCGGCACCGTCACGAGCTACCATATTTCATCAGCCACTCATCCTTTTTCTTATCCGTAAAGATGACTCACAGCAGTACAAAGCCTATCCATATCCGGAAACCCCTTCAACGTCTCCTTAACCTGAAAAAACATCTCCTCATGCTTTGTAAACTCCTCCACCGCGGCCAATCTCGAATCAATCGTCGAAACCTCCGTCAATGGTTGAAGCAAATTTGACCTCAGGAGTCGAGTGCCCATTGCCGATTGGGTACTATCAAGCAGCCCAAACAAACTATCCGTCGACTTTGCATCATTTAAATTCGAAATCAACTCAAGAGCATGCACAGTAGTAGGATCAATCAACATTGAACCTTCACTTCCCTGGTATTTAACTCGCAGAGTATGCATGGCAAATTTGGTGTAGTTGATGGTGATGTGTTTCAAGGCAGCTGCAGCCGCTGATACGGCATAGAATTTGGAGGAGATGGCGACCATGATACCCGCCAAGTCATCGGCGCAGGCAAGTTGTCGGATAAACTCGTGCCCAGACTGCTCGCTGTAGTCTTTGCGGGGGACTTGACGCATGGCGGTGTCGGGGAGGTAGTGTTCCATGATTAGGAGGAGGGTGGATTTGTTGGGGGCTACGGAAGTGTTGGGGACAAGAATCTGTAGCTTCTTAGCAGTTGATCGAGCTTGTTGACGTGAAAGATGGGAGACTACTTCTTTGGGGTCGTAAACGGTGAGCTTGTGGATAGTTCGCACATAAGTTTGGGAGTCTTGGATTTCACTGAGATGACACTCGGCTGTCAAGTTGGGTTTTATGATCAGCCGGATTCTCTAAGGATTTAAAAGAGAGTGGTTTACCGGTTGTTAGGTTGACGAAACATAATCCGACTGTAGCAGATACTCCGCGAGATTCAGTTACGGCACAGATGATTTGTTGAGGGCCTCCGATTTGTGAAACGGCGGTTCTGGGACGTCCAGTTCGTGGACGGACTGTGGCAGTATCTGGGCGTGCGGTTGATGGTCTTGATGTTGAAGGCCGAGAACGACTGCCAGAAATGTAGCTGGAATCATAGGAGGATGCAATAGAAGCCATGATTAATAGACGACATTAACTGTTGTAGATATCAAAGTATGTTCGATAGATGTTGTTAGATCATTTGACGGCCTCTCAGTTGCTAGTGAATACTTCAAACGAGGAATCAAAGAGGCTGGTGAATGTTGATGGAGATGGAAGATGAAGGAATTTCCGTCACAAGGCATCAGCAGAAGGAACAGTTGATTTGATGCTCAAAATCACATGATATTCGTTTTTCAAAAATCATCTAAATAAACACACAAAATAACCCTGGTATCCCTGGTATCCTTAAATCTACCACGCCGTGATATCATCGACCTCTCCAACACTCTGCTTCCTCGCACCATCATCATCCACAGTCTCCGCCACGCTCAAAAGCTCGCTTCCAGGCTTCTCCATAATATCCGGCAAGGTCTCCTTCAAGAACCCGAGGATGTGAGAATTTACCTCCTCAAACTGCAACAAAAATGCATCATGTCCCTCCGGCGAGTCAATTGTCGCCAATCTCGCTCCAGGAATACACTCGGCCAATTCCTGCTGCTCAGCATAGGTGAACAGTCCATCGCTCTCAATTCCAATAACGAGGGTAGGCTGCTCAATCAACTCCAAGGCAGCCTTGATATCTCCACTCTCGATGCGACCCCGAGAAACATCGTGGGTGTCAAGCTTCCGCGTGATAGCGATGTAGCAGTTGGCGTCGAAACGCTTGACGAACTTGTCACCTTGGTAACGGAGGTAGGACTGTGCAGAGAAGTAGGTAGGTGCTCTTCTTCCGCCGTTCGAGGTCTGAGGAGGAGTGGTAGACGTGGGACTCTGGGGCTGGCTGTCTTCGGGAGTAGCAGATGCCCGGCGCGAGGATAACTTCTTGGTGTTCTTGAAACCGTCATTGTGAATAGACCAATGCTCCTCGTTAGGAGTAGAGGGGGACCGCTGGAGGTTACTGTTGATGTACGGGTGCCGCTTTGGGTCGGGCGTGTTACGTCCAAAACGGGACTCGAAGGAGTTACGACTGCGGTAGGTAAGGAGAGCGCTCATACGGGCGGCACCGAGACCAGCGACCGGAGGGTCTCCGAAGGGATAGTATCCGTCATCTGCTAAGGTTAGTGGAAATTATCATGTAGAAAAGCAAGTGTCGAACCGTATTTGGGGTCTGCGGAAATGCTCTGTCTCTGTGCCTCTCCCCAAGAAATGCACCACGCAGAGTGGCGCGCGCTGGTGGCCAACGGGACAATCGCCCGGACGTAGTCTTTGCCAAAGTATGCCCATTCAAGGACTTGCATTCCACCCATGGACCCACCGATCGCAGCAGCGACCTGTTTGACGCCCAGGTTGTCTAGAACGAGTTTGTGAATGCTATGCTTAACACACGGTAGTTAGGCGTCTGCAATGCAAAAGGGTGAGGGAAGGGGCGACCGACTTCACATCATCTCGGATTGTAGTCAAGGGAAACTCGGGTCCGTAGTAGGTTCCTGTTACAGGATCGGTGGTGACGGGTGATGCGCTGCCGTAGGGACTTCCGAGGGTGTTGAAGCACGCGATGAAGAACCTGCTCGTGTCGAATGCTTTTCCGTTGCCAATGAGAGGGCCCCACCAGTCGCCGACGTCTGCGCTGCCGGACAAGGCGTGGCAAACGACCATACAGTTGTCGCCAGCTTCGTTAAGGCGACCCCACGTTTTGAAGGCTACCGGGACATCCTTAAGGGTAACACCTGACTCGAGGTGGAATTCAGGTACAATTGCCAGCCGTTGGCCTGCGATTAGCTCGAAGAAAGGGTTCTCGGGCTGCTCGGTGCGGATCTCTGCGCAAACTTTAGCTACAGACATGCGAATGAAAAGCTTTGCTGTTGTACATACCATATTTCTGTGCTGCGGATCCTGCGTTGGTCTGAGTCATTGCTCTCGTTGAGGAGGCTTCAGATGTGGGATAGGTGGCTTTTATAGTTGTCGGCAGATGGTATCAATATGGGTAACGTATGTACAAGTTTTGGTGATACTGTCTGTGGTGTAGCAGTGACTTGTTTCAGGTGGTTTCTGTCAGTTCCGGATATTTTACGGAGAAGTATTTCTAATGGTGGTGGTGGGGCACCAGTGGTTTGCTTTTAGACGGGGTAACGGGCATTAGCGAGGGGTAGGCCGGGTGTGAGTGGGTGACACTGATTTACAGCGCATGCAAGCACGTTATTGATCCCCAGTTGTTTCGCCATCACCGAGGCCGGAGAGAGGTCAGAATGAGATGACAGATGCATACAGTGACAGATGCATACATGCGGCACGCGCGAAAATCTTAATCGAACGTGCAACGAAGCATAAGCATTCCGTTGTGGGCCGCGATCGAGTGATTGCGGAGTCGACACGGCATGTTCCGCGTGTCATGTCGCGCGCACGAATAGCTTGGCAAAAGTCACGTCTCCCCAGCGTGAGTTGAATGGCGCGTCTATGTCAGCGACGTACGAAACACCACGCGGAGGACTGTCAGCTCGACCAACACGACCCGGATGGAAGATGAGCCATGAACGTGAATACGTCGATCTCTCACACATCGCAAACGGCTCCCATACGGGAGTATCGTGTTATGTGGACTGGGGTAAGATTCTGATTTGAGATATTTCCGCTGAGCTGAGCTATAGAAAGTTGAAGCTCGTGCTGACTCCACATAGCAAAAAAAGCAAAAGCTAAAGAAATGGCATGATGGTATTTCTCTACAATTCCTCGGCCGACTTATATTCTTACCAGAAATTTAGGCTTCCTACGACTCCACACCTTCAACAATCGTATGCTGCTGTACGATGAGGCCAGGGCACTGGTTGTACGTTATCTACCTCGTTCGAGCTCGAATATCACACTTACGACACATATCTATAGACCGACAAGTACCTAAAGCCGGGGCATTCGATTGACGAGGGCGATGAAGTCGAGTTCGAGCAGCATCTTGTTACTATTGAGGAGTTCCTCATGGTCGTTGTTCAGGATATGACGCCGATGTTCGATCCCATGCTACAGCGTAGAGCTGCTAGAGCGGCTCAGACCGGAATGACTCCAAACGGAATGAGTCCAGCGAGGACTCCGACTACACGGATGGGTGTTCCTACACCAGCGAGGCAGTCGATGAACACAGGTTCAGCTACACGCTCTGGTCCAGCCCATTATGGCCATATTCAGGGCAATTGGGCTCAGAGGGCATCAAGCAATACTCCGACGCCAATGGGTAGAGTATCTGGACCGCCAACTGCGGTACAAAACCGTCAACAAAACCAGGCATCTCCGCCGATGATGTCACCGTTAATCCGGAATCAAAGGCCCCAGGTTCCTTCACCGATACCTAATCCGGTACAACAAGCTATTCCTCCTCCTCCCCCTCGGATCGGATGTCAGCAACCGGATACTCCTCGTCCATTATTAGGACAACACGTACCTCGTCCAACACCACAACCTGCACCGAGATTATTACCATCACGGCCTGAGCCCGTAATAAATTCTCCAGTACCACCGCCTCCTCGAAATCCTCAGGCAATACAGCCATCTAATCCACCTCCATCTTCCTGGCAATACGTACCATCTCCTCCAAAACCCGCACCTCCTCCAGTCGCTGCAGCGATTCCCTCGCCACCCCGAGCTCGACCACCTCCCCCAGCTGCTCGACCAAAGTTTAATCCTCCGCAGCCTCAATCTAAGCCACCATCACCTCCTCCAAAACGCCCTGTGGCCATCCCCTCACCACCCAGGCCACCTCCACAAGTAGCTCCTCCTCCTCCACCTCCACCTCCACCTCCGCCGCCACCGCGACCAAAGTTTAATCCCCCGCGCCCCCAATCCCGTCCACCATCACCACCTCCTCTCACGCCCGCCGAAGTTCAAGTCTTCAGTTCCCAACTCGATTCTCAGCCTGAGACTCCCACCATCTGTCCTCCTCCAGCAAAGCGTCCCCGCTTCTCCCCACCCCGTCCCCAAGCTCGAAAGCCATCTCCAGAAGTTGAGGAGTTCATCCCATCATCTGCACCCCAGAATGTACAGATATCCTCATCACCCATTAGCCCTCCTCAACCTCCGCCGCAGCAAAAAGCTAGTCAACCACGGTTCCGTCCTCCGCGGGAACGTTCCAAATCACCGGTCAAGGAACCAGCTTCTCCACCACCACCACGAGTTCGTCCTACGAGGGAACGCTCAAAGTCGCCAGTGAGAGAACCGCAATTACCGCTAGCGCGGCAGCAATCTCTACAGGAACGTCCCAAGTTACTGGTCAAGGAAAAGGAAGCTCCTCTTTTCCCTTCACAACTAGTAGTGTCATCAAGCCCTCTGGATCCAGCGTCACAGCAAAATGGTGAAGCATTATCGATTAATATTAACCCTGATCCGCCGGCGGTGATAAAGCTTGTTGCGAACAAGAAACGTGGTGGTCTATCTGCTCCGAGAAGACCGGTGGCGCCGGTTCAAAAGCCGGTTGAGAAACCAGTTGAGAAATCGGGCGAGACGGCAGTGATTGAGAATGCTATGCCGCCTCCGCCTCTTGCAAAAGGCAGGAACAAAGAGAAAGCCCCACCTAAGCCTCGGAAGAAGAAAGACACCACTACAGAACAACCTGTCCCAGAACCACCCGCCGAACCTTCAGAACCCTCGGTTTCGAAACAGCGAATACCTCCAAAATTTAAGAGTCCCCCCAGCGCCGCTTCCAAACGTGCCACCGCCGATCCTAAAGCACCACCAAAAAAGCGATTAAAAATCACTGCTCCGCCAAAGTCGGCGCCTGTTCATGGAATCGAGGACGATGTGGGGGATATGTCAGCTATGAATTCGGAGGACATAGACGAAATTGAGGAGGTGGTAGAAGCCCCAAATAGAGAGCTGGAAGATGATAAAATTGAGGATGTGGTTGATGATAAGGAGTTTGATTACTTTGCGGATGATCCTTTTGATGATGAGGCCGTGGAGAAGGTGCCTGGCTTTGGGAGTGCGAAGGATTTGTTTAGGACGGCAATAGCGGATGGGAAGGAGATTGGGAAGAATTGTACGCCCGGGAAGGTATTGGCGAAGGGGAAGGAGAAGGGGAAGGAGAAGGCGAAGAATGGACTGAAGGAACGATTGGCGGCGAGGAAGGGGTATGATACTTCTGGCCCGTGGAGTATTGAGGCGAGTGATTTGTTTGAGTGGAAACCGCCGAGGATGAGGTAGTTGGTTGGATCATACTTTGGCATTAGGGAGGCATTTGGGAGGCGTTTGGAGTTTTAGGTTTGATATTTGATATTTGGTACATACACAATAGGACTTACATAGTAGAATCAAGAAAATATAATGAATCCAAGACGTGGGGCCTGGTTCTTACCAGATGAAAGTTCTCGGATTACTGTATTTACCAAGCAGTCCCCGTTTTAATAGCTCAAAGACTCAAAATCAAATTCTTTCCCATCTAAACATCACTGCGTCTGGAGGTCCAACATCTTCAAACAATGAATGAAATTTAAATTCGAATATGGAAATAGTTCTTTAGTATTGCACAGTAGTTTGGCTATAATAATTTAGTGTTAGTGCGTTGCTTAGGCTCCGAAAGCATTATGTATCACATTTGTAAGGATTGGTACATGTAGGGGCTAGCCTGTCTATCATGGAATTCTTGATGAATACAACAATATATACATGCAAAGACCTCAGATGATTTCTTCACATATGAAAACAACGGAGACAATTCGCTGGCCATGTCTTTAAACTACCGGCTGTTGACTTTGTCGCACCGCTACCGACCGCAAGACATCATCAAATAAGAGTCATCACCCCGTGAGCGACTCCGGAGTTTCGCGCCGGCGCCAAGTTTTAGCCGCGGTGATTTCTCATGATCCTCCATCTTCCACCATCAAACATCTTCAAGTGACTTTGGCTGGGCTTCCGGAAAATTCACCTCTTTCTCCATCATCTTCCACTTCACAACGACGAAGTGGAATTCCGGAATATTCACTCATAAAACAAACATCATCAATCAAAGATTTACAGTCAAATAACATGTCACCATCCATAGCTCCAAACTTTAGCCCCCAAGGTAAGTGAATCACTCAGTTACATCTAGAAAAATAAGCTAACAGCCTGCCAGGTGGCCAAAATGCAGTCCAACAGCAACGAGAGAATGCATCCTCATTGCTGCTCAGATCCTGGACCTTCGAGCCTGTTCAAGCTGCAATCCGGGACTTTAAAGACGAGCTGCCTAAACTGAAAGATGAATTAAAAGCCTTTAAAATGCAGCGAGAAAAGGCTAATGAAGAATGGACAAAATGGAATGAGGACCATCAACGACACCAACAATATCAACAACTGCAACAACAGGCTGCTAATCAGAGGTCAAGGTTGGAGCAACTTTTTCATGCCGTTCCCCATCAACCAGTGATGAGTGAGAGGACACAGCTCCCACAGATGGTTGCACAAAAGAGGGCTTATATAGACCTTACCCTTGATGACTCGCCCTCGGACCAAATATCAATTCCTACCACTAGGCCTCAAACAATACCTAAACAAACTATCGACCCATCGGAAGAAACTTCAAGACCCCAAAATGATATTCAAAATCAACCGCTACAACCCACAGTTGATGAATTCGAATCTCAGTTATATGCAATGGTGATTAACCAGCATGTTGCTTCTGCATCCAGCTCGGCGCCTCCATCACCCGCAAAAGCCGCAAAAGTTACACCTCTTCAGCTCCCGGCTTTGACTCCAGTATTTTCAGCTCCACAACAAGCTGCCGCTGGAGGTCAGTTACATAAAGCCCCCAAACCCCCAGTCGCCGTTTCTTCAGCATCTTCAGCATCTTCAGCACCCCCACCCCCCGTAAAAGTTATGACTCAGCCGATACGTCAACTCCCGGTTTTAACTCCAGTGTTTCCGCTACAACAAGCCACCAGACATCACGAACCCTTTCAAGCTAAGTCTCAGCAAACTATAGCCGCTACAGCTCATCAACTTCCTCAGCTTCCGCAAGCTCAAGCTCAGAAACTTACAGCCGGTTCACCCCCAGCTCACCAGCCGTTACAGAAGAGGGTTTGTGTGGATCTTACATTGGATCCAGTCCCAAAGCCCAGACCGCAGTTTAATGAGGAGAGGATAGCAGCAACCATAGCCAAGATGATAGAGATTTCCAAACGTAGGATTAGAGTTCCTGTTCCACAACCGCGCCACAACGGAGGGTCTATGAAGACTGAGTCGGTCGGTTCTGTCATGCCTTTCAGTCTAATTGGGTCGCTCAGTCCTATCAATCCTATTAATCCTATCAACCATATTGGTCATTCCAATCACGTCAATCATATCAACCATACACACGCCGTTAATACCGGCGGTCATGGCGGCCCATCCGGACCTGTAGAGACTGGAAAACAGTCCCCATTCATGGGATATCATCCCCAGCCACTGCAGCCACATCAAAATCCAAATCTATCGCAGGTTAATCCGTGGCAAACAAATGCACCGATATTAGAAGCCCCGCAAGCTTTGATAGGTTCTTCGAATTTGCAAACTTCACAGGATCATCGGACTCTTCAAGCTCCACACGCTCCACACGCTCCTCAGGCTCAACGGGGTCGACAGAATCCTCAGACTCCTCAGACTCCTCAGACTCCTCAGACTCCCCAGACTCCCCAGAATCCCCAGAATCCACAGAATCCACAGAATCCACAGAATCCACAGAATCCACAGAATCCACAGAATCCACAGAATCCACAGACTCCACAGACTCCGCAATCTTCTCCAACAGCAGCCTTAAGATTTGAACTAACCAGCCCCAACAAACTCCTTCGTCACCTCTGCACAATCTGCGGCAAAACATTTGCCTGGCCATATCTACTTACCCGGCACGGTCCGTCCCTCTTCCCTCCATCATATAATCTCAGTAACAGTGTCTAACATCTTCCCTTCTCTACAGAAGCAACCCACACCCCCACCCCGCACCCCTGCCCGCACTCCAGCTGCGGGCTAATCTTCAACACCCCCGGCGCCTTATCCCACCATACCAAAATCCATCTCCCGGCGCAACGTTATTTTCAGTGTTTAGAACCAGACTGTAGAAGAGCGTTCTTGACTGTGGCACATTTGGAGACCCATGTTAGGACTTTTCATAGGGGGGTTAAAGGGTGGAGGTGTGAGGAGGATGGGTGTGGGAAGGTTTGTGGTCCTTGTGATTGAGATGATGTAACCTTTTGAGATGATAATTATGGTCCAGGGCCCTGGGGTTTAAGTTGATTGGGTTTGTTGACAGTTGGGGTTAATTGGGGATTAGGGCTGATTATGTTCAAATGTAGGCTTTTGCGAGGAGTTGTGACTTGGCGAAACATAAAGCGGTGAAAGGACATGGATGGATAGCGTTTGAGAAGCGTGAGGCCTAGGAGGTAGGGAAGAGTCAATGCTTGGACTGTGAGGATGGAGGATGGAAAATATGGGTGGGGATGAATGGGTTAGTGGTTTTGTGAAGGTGGGTGGGATCATCGAGGTGGGGTGGGGTGTAAGGAGGATCTAAAAAGTCGGGGATATATTTACTTTAGTTACTTACTTGGATAAAATTACGATAGGGTTGAGATGAGTTTACAATAATTAGTTTCAAAGCCGAGGGTCGAGGTATTGCGTATTTCTAGCATTAGAGATTGAATCTGAATACTTATACATGCAGAGCACTGAGCTCTACTTCCTACTTCGAGTGAGATATCGTGGTCGCCACGTAACCTCGGCCCTCGGGTCCACTTCACTCTTTCCTCTTCATAGTATAAGCCGTTCCCCTGTTCCAATTAATATCAAATTTAAAGCCTGAGTTGCATTTACCACCGGGTATTTTTAGAGCAGAAATGATTTGACATGAAAACCCACTTCGAGTGAGATTCCATGCCCGGTTCTCCCATTGTCATTTCACCTATGTCACGCGTCACCGGCCGCGCCCTGTACATTTCTCGGATACTTAGATAGCTTGTAATCTCCCAGCCATGCTTAATTTTACTTGTTCTCAATGTCCTCGGAAGCCATGAGTTGATAGCTCTGTGAACGACCGACACTGTCTTCTATCTGTGGTAAGGCCGCAGGGGTGGTGTAAAAGCGACACGGAGGGGAAAGAGACACTGAGAAAGCTGGGCTCTTTTTCTATGTATTAAACTTCATCTGTGGTAGCCGTGGTAGGGGATGTAAAGCGACACTGAGGGGGTGCGTAATTAAGGGTTGAGGGGCATGCGTTACCGAAGGTAAGTCAAATTGGAGACATTTGGCATTGAATGTGAACATACTCTATAGATAGAGTGTCATTGTGGGTATAAACAACGAGTTTCAATTCATTGCGTGATGTTTGCATCACAAAGGAAGAATATAATTCTATCTAGATCTTCTCCCGCGACACAGTATCCTAGTAGCCCCTCCGTCTTGAGTAAATCGGCCTATGTCAGAGTTGTTGAAATAATCCGAGACTAACTGTGCATCCACACGTGATACTGACTTCAAAGCATCCAATATCACCTTAGATATTTGATCGAAAAGCTGATCCATCGGCCCATCCCAGAAGTCCCAATTTATCATCATGCTGGTCACTTCGTTGGATTCGCAATAAAGTAAAAACCTTGCCACACCAGAAACTTGATAAGATAAAGTTGGATCCGGATCGAAGGAGATTTCGGTGGTATAAAAAAACGATCTTTCCAACGTTTTCAGGGCAATTGTCAAAGTAACGGTTTCTTTGTGATAATTGACGGTTATTATCCCATCTGATTTCAGAAATTAGTACAAATTTTTTGAGAGACATGGGTAGAATTACTGAGAAACATTCCATGACAAAAGCTTTGTCTCAGAGACGAATTTCCTTCTGCTCCATAAGCCCAAAACCCATGTTTCCCTGATCGTTTCTGTGGGAGTAGAGCCTAAAGCCCAATGATATATCACATAAACAGCGATGTAACGAGAGAGAAACGGCAGCTGAAGACTTCGGTAATGTAGCGTTCATTGACGGTAACCCATCCAGCGAACTCGACAACATTCAAGAAATATTCGTGTGTATCGGATTTAGCACGTGTCGCGTCCGTCATGGCTGAAGAGGTACGGCGACTAGCGATAGTAGATGTTCGTCTGGACAATAACATAGGTGTACAGTGAGCTTGTGTATTGCAGGATTGATTTGGAGACATTTCGGGAGGAAAATCTTAGTTGCACCACGTCAGTAAGGGCATTGAATCGTATGGTTGGAATGGTTTTATCAGTACTTTTAGAAATTCTTAAAGAAATAGGTGAACTCTGGCTCACGGTGGACAGCTCTTTAGTAAGTTCGTTTATCGCTTGACATACATCAGGCATAACTGAGATTGGACAATGTTAGTACCGCGTATAATGTGAATTAATCCAAAGGACCTACCATTAGACGCATTTACTCGAGGCCGAAGCGAAATTCTCCTCTCACAAAGAGCATGTGCAAGTTCGTCGATAGTCCGCTTGACATTGACATCCTCAAGATAGCACTCTGTGTGCTTAATTATCTCGCCGATTCTGTGCCATTGCTCCAAAGTGATACCTTGCATTCCCTGCTGCACGTTCAACCGAAAGTAAACCCCGGGGGTTGCACTAAAACGCCGTTCCATCTTTTCCGTCTCTTCGTTGGCATTTGTTATCATCCGAAGTAATGGCAGGAGATAGTTTGTTGGCAGTACCCTTTGGACAATATTTGGGTCTGTAAGGCTAATATTATTCACGGGCATTCCAGTTCCTATGCTGAGTATGCAGCTCGGTAGAGCTCCAGAATGTGTAGAGAAACCACCAACACAAGCAGACTTCGCTTTCTCAAGGACTGCACTGATCGGATTGCAATGCCCCATTGCACCATCAATGTAAGATATCTTAGCATTTCGGGGTCCAATTTTTATTGGCTTAAAAATGTTGGAGCCGCTGTCGTTGCCCTGGGCGCTCCCCAAATTGGGATCTTGCAATGATCGAATGCTTTTGTGGGTCGAGATAGATATGTTCGGAATAGAGTCAATCTGAGTGATGGCGTTGCAATCGCGCAAACAAATCTTTTAAACGTCAGCCAAAAGGTATACTCTAGATCTGCATAGCAAATAACGTACGTCTTGCAACTCGTTTCTCTAGTATCCAACATTATTTTGTCTGGATGCTGTGACGTGCTGTACTTTGCAATAATCTTCTGGAAGGCTTCCTTCAGCTTGGTTGCCTTGTATGATCCATTCTGAACTCTCCATTTCTTTTCCTGGAAGATACTCCCTGAAAACTCGGTGTACGCCTCAACAGCTTCTGTGGTAGATATTTGGAGACGGCCAAACATTATCGCGATTAACCTTGGAAGTAGAAAGTCAGAATCAATCAAGTACGTAGTAAATAACCATTGTGTTGAAGAGCTTACCCGCCAGTTGAGGTTGCGCCAATAAGGTCAAAGAACTGAACTAGGTCAGATAGGCTCTATCATAGTCATCGGAAGGTAGGTATGTAGTACCATGCATGGCCGTGGTAGCTCGGATAGCATCTGTATTTCCTGAATCCTGGCCATAACTTCATGAAGAATCAGAAGCTGCGAGACGCCTCTAACACCTCCCCCATCTTCGGAAGCTAGTAATAATCTTTGGGCTGGTCTAAGTACTCAGTATGGGGCGATCCAAAGGCCGCGATTTTCATTCCGCCTAGGTTCGGGCATCTCTAATGTTGCTGATTGAGACTTTCGCTTTTCTTTATCGAGGGTGAGTGATATGTTCTTCGTCGTTTCCAATTAACACCAATAGTTCGATGAAATCGATGATTAAAATAGGTGAATCAGAGGCAAAAGAGAAGAAGAACCGCCCTCACCCCATGTTCCATCCACGTGTTCCATTTGTCAATTGTATTAGCTCGGATATACGGTTAAATAACCTATTTGCCTCGAAACCAGACGCCCCTGCTTATGCCAGCAACTCAACGCCTGAAGTCGAGTGCGGTGAGCGAGACGCCTGGTGATCTTCGCTGGCGCTCAGTACTCTACACACAGCTGACAAAGTCAGAACATGACGTGGGTAGAGTGATCGCCCCATGAACCAAAGAGTCTGGTATCGAGGCTATATAACCAACAGTAAAAGCGATGGGGTACAAAAAAAGGTGTAAGACGGTTGTGAAACGAGGTAGATCAGGGTATTGTATGAAACGAATCGAGATGGCAGATGTAGTAAGTATGCACTTTGCCGAAATTCTCGCGCGGCTACGCGAAGGCACAAACCATGGAGTGATAGGTAGTGAGCAGACACGATCGAGCAGCTCATCATGCAATATCTATGTATCTATTGAGATCGATCTAGGCAATTCAAGATACGGATCACGAATATTCGGCAATTTACATCACGATTGGGATTAGAGATATTTGTGACTTCTTTTTGATTGCCTATCCATGTATACTATTCCTGCCGCATTTTTTCGGCACCAGAAACAGGCGTGTTGAACAAATGCCTTTTGTTTCTGTTGCCTCCAAAACGCGGACCAACTTATTAGATACACCTGACAGCTGATTCCCTCCAACTTTTCTCCGTTTTATCCAGCCTTGCAAATCTTGTCAAAGCCTTTCCACCATTTTTTTGAGGTGCGGTTGAACGCCGTGAAGAAATATATCCATCCCAAATCCCAAATATAAAAAAAAAGAAAATCCTAAATAGTAAAACAAAAGAAGAAAGTAAAGACATGAAACCCAAAGAAAAGACAGAAACACAAACAGCCCAGAAAACTCCATGTAGCAGTAGCAAGTCCTCGAAAATCAATCAATTAAGACTGCATCGTTTAAAGGATGTTCCAGACATCCTCAGCAGCATGGCACAACTTGGAGCAGGCCACGGATGCGGACAAAGAGTAGTTGGAAAGTCCAATCTTCTCGTCGACCATTCCGTCCGCAAAGTCATCCTTACCCTTTGCCATGGCTCCGACAAAGACGCAAAGGGACTCGTTCTCCTTGAGAGCACCGACGTATTCACGGACATTGATGACGGGAGCCTCCCAGGACAAGGTGACCTTGCGGCAGTTGGGAGGAAGGTACTGAGTGACGGGGTTCTTGACGACCTTCAAGAGCTTCTCGGAGGAGTTGGTGGAGCGGATGGAAAGCTTGTGGAGAAGCTGGACCATCAAACCGGCGAAACGCTTGAAGGTACGAGGAATACGGACGGTGGGGTTGACTTCGATAAGAACACCCTTCGCGCTCTGGATGTACACCTGGAGCTTGCCGGCTTTATTGACGGGAGAGTCGAGGAGGGTTAGAAGGCACTGTTGAAGAACCCATCGTATCAGATTTTGTTTTTTATTTTACATCGGTGTTAAAGCCGATTTGAGGGAATGCAAATGCAAAGTAGAGTAAAAGAGTAGAGCAAGAGTGTAGAGGTGAGGGAACGCGAACTGGGTAGATGATTCATATCAGCAATTGATGGGGGTGGGGACATACCTGGTGGAGAATGTCAGGACGGGCTTCACTAATGTCGCGTCCCATCTTCTTCAAGACTCCGATGTGGTCGTCAGAGTTCAACAGGGCGTACTTCTCGGTGCCGTTGGGTCCAGCGGAAGACATCTTGTGGGTCTCGAGACACGCCTGGGAGAGGACAACGATGAGACGCTTGGTGTCATGGTCGTCGGAGGCGATGGGAGTTGCCTGCTCAGCAACGAGAGTGGGGAGAGGAGGGAGAGACTGGGTTCTCGGCCGCTTTCTGAGAGGAGGAGTAGCCATTTGTGCGGGGGCGTCGGAAGAAATTTTGGCGGTGTTAAAGGGTAATTGGGTATGAGGATAAGGCTTCAACTGTACTTTGTCGTTGCGATGAGTTTTGGAGGTAAAAGACTTGAGGGAATGCTGGGACAGATATAAAGTGTCTTCTGGGGAGGGTTACCGAGTGAAAATTACTAGTCGAGTTGTATCGGCTTGGCGCAACTAGCGCACTACGGTTGCATGCGGCATCGTGTCGACGGTGTCGAACCAAATTAACGCTGTCTAGCCAGTGCTTAGCCCGCAGAGTTGTTGAGGAGCTCAAGTTGCACGTGCCAATTACTCGAGACATTGGCGAGACCTGGCGATAGCGTAATTGTCAAAAGCACAGAGCAGTTTGTTATGAGGGGACTGGGCCATTGCGAGGCGAACTGGTGGCAGGTATGACTCGGGTTTTGGCAGAATGAGCAGGTGTTACAATGCGGATATTTTGGCTGTAGAAGTTGGACAAACACCACGTGCACTCGACCTCTTGTTAGCAGCATGGGGGCTGGAATGATTGACCTCACGACACCCGCAACACGGCCCCCACAACAACGTGCGAAACATCAACAGGAGCCGTCCATCCGGACAGCTGTAGTCTAGCGGGACAACTGGGGAAACGAAAGGATGGTAACAGGGTATTTCGACTTACATCTACGATGTGTTAATAACAATAACAATCACGATCATCTGTTGAGCAGCCTAGAGGAGCAACGCCAAAACAACAGCCTTCACTAATCAGCCTGACATGTGCTAAACAGCTCTTCTTCTGGAGCTAGGCACAAACTGGAGTAATACTCCGTCAAAAAACCACGATGAAAGACCCCTCAAGACCTGTAGGCAGATGACTTGTATTCATCCTACGGTCTTCCCATCGCAACCCTGAAGTTCAGTGATGGATCTTCACCGGCGTGATGCTCTGGCACGCACGACAGGCATCAGAGCAGGCAGGTCATCACACTAGGGTCTTCCCTAGCTCTATCTCCGCTATTCGGATGCCGTACGGACTAGCACTTCCACCCGAAACCGATGAACCCTGGATGAGCCCTTACCCACCATCTCGCGAGTGCGTTTCTCACGCGCTAGAATCACGTTTATTGGCGGTGGGTGCGCGGCTATCGAAGCTTAATACTCGCTTGGAGTTAAGGGAGCCGGCTTACATGCTTTAGCGAGTCTGTGGGAGGTGTGGCCACCGGTGGGTGTGGCTTTGTCGCACTTTGGTTCCTCTCACTCGGTCAGTCAACTAACAAACCATTGCTCTTTACTTACCACCTGTGTGGATCTCAGAGTTACAAGACTGTCTTGCTGAATGTCAGCTGCCACTATTTCACCATTGCTTCAACTCCAGACAGGTTCCTACATATCCCAAGTTTCAATTGATGTTGATGCGGTAGATACGATCTGAAGGAGATGTGTATAATAATGAATTATATTACTTAATTATTGGCGATAAACACAACAAGCGCTAATAGCTCAGTTGGGAGAGCGTCAGACTGAAGTCAATTCGGTCCTATCCATATCCGGGGTAATCTGAAGGTCACCCGTTCAATCCGGGTTTGGCGCATTAATTTTTGGGTTTTATTGTCTTCGCATAGGGACAAACTTTTGCTCTAGATTGGATCGTTTGACATTAGACTGAATTGTTTGAGCATGTGAAAGAAGGTTGACGAGGTGTCATCCTGCAGGTCCTCGTTCATCACTCCAGACTTCCGTTCCCTCGATGGCATCATCCTCCATTTCCACCTCAACACCACCCCAACACTACAATTTTATCGAAGAAAGATTCTTGAAATGTTGATAAAAACAGGTTGAAATTTATAATTCACATATATACACAGTTCATCTAACTCCTAATCATAGCTTACAATCCCAAAATAAACGCCAAACTAGAAATGCAGAAACCAGCCCCACAAACACCAACTACTGCGCGAAAACCTCTACCAACTGCTCGTGGGTGTATCCGGCGTTGATAGCCAACATCAACAAATACCTCGCCTTCTGAGGGTTGTAGAACCCACCGGCAACTCCACCTGCGTATCCAGCACTGGGAACATACCCACCTCCAGTTCGGGAGGAGTAAACAACCTGCACACCATACTCCGCCACAGCTTCCTCAACTGCCGCATTTCCTTCTTTGGTGAAACTTCCGGCACCCATTGCAGCAATCACAATTCCCTTGGCTCCATTCTTCGCCGCATCTACAATCGCCTTAGGATCAAGTCCCTGGTATGCATACACAATATCAACCTTCGGCAACTCCTTCGTCTTTGAGACATCAAAGAAAGGCTTTCCAGTAGCTTTTGAAGCCTCGAAAAAGAACTTCGGCTTAGTACCCAGGAACAAACCAAGGTAGCCAGCGTCACCGCCACGGAAGGTGTCGAGAGCATTGGAATGAGTCTTGGTGGTGTAGAATGCAGATCCAATGCGGTCGTTGAGGATTATCATAGCGCCACGAGCAGCAGCTTTCGGGGTTGTAGCAAGGGTGACAGCTTGGAGAAGGTTCATAGGGCCGTCTGCCGAGATCGCGGTAGCAGGGCGCATGGCGCCCACACATACGATTGGTTTGGTTGTGTTGACGGTTAGGTCGAGGAAGAAGGAGGTTTCTTCGATCGTATCGGTTCCATGGGTGACGACAGCACCGGAATCACCGGAATCTAAGGACTTCTGGATCTTCTGGGAAAGATCGAGGATGATGGAGGGAGTTAATTGACCACTACCGACGTTGGCAACTTGAATTCCGGCGACGTTTGAGACGTTGGTAATTTCGGGGACGGCATCGATCAACACTTGGACTCCGATAGAGCCGGCTGTGTAACCAGTGGTGTCGGTGTTGGAGGAGGAGCTACCGGCAATGGTACCGCCTGTGGCATAAATGGTAACGTTTGGGAGGAGGGCGTTGTAGGGAACTGCTTTCTCGACCCGTTTGGTGGGGATGGCTAAGGAGGAGGCGGCGAGACAAAGGAGGAGGAAGGTGTTCATCGTGATTGCGGTGAGTGATATTGAGATGAGGAGGATTTCTACGGATTTACTTCGAGGTATATATTCTGACTTCTCTGGCAAAGGGCTTTGTTCTCCTACGGGAGGATATCGATACCTTCGGGATTTTGGATTCTTGGCAATTGATGCTTCCATTGTCAATTAAGCATACTGATAGTCATAATAATATCTTCGATAAGCAAGTGTTCGGCGATCCAAGTTCTCATTCCTGACTCCTACGGCACAGGCACCAGATATCGGTATCAACATTAGATCAACTCGGCAGCCCAAATTTCGGGAACTCATTACACTTTGTTACACTTATTACGCGGCATTCTTCCTTCCCGTCCTGATACCAGATTACACCCCGCCGTATCGATAAGGAAGTCCCCGCACCCGCCGCCGCCTCTGCGGCTATTCTTCTTTTGGTCGGATCTTGCCGAGACGACCTTATCTGTAGCGCAGCCGCGCCGATCACCAAGGTACGGAGATGTACGGGGCTGGCGTTGTGCGGGCATCGATCAAACGACCCGTGTTCATCCGTGTCAGCCTGATTCACCCCACATCCCGCCTCCGCTCTGTCAGGCTGAAGTGAAGGCTTATCTGCATCCGGGATATTCCGTCTTACAGAGTCTCACCCAGCCTTTTGGTTGCTGAGTTTCTATCCACAAGCTAGAAAAATTCTCCCGATGCAGGAACGGACGCGTCAGGCTTCTTTTCACCGCAGAAGTTTCTAGAGAGCTTGAAATTCAGAAAAACAGCATGAATTTGCTCTCAACACGCGACCTTCACATGCAAACAACTTTCTCACCGGAAAGCTACTGCAAGCTCTACATTCGTTTCACTAAAGCAGCTCTTAGTGAGAAACGACTGAGGCGGAACTAAGGGTGCCTAACATCGCAGCTTATCCCAAGGCATCACAACCCAACATCCGTAGCCGCGGTCTTGCGGATCGGAATCATTCCGACTTCTCACGAGGCCACCACGAACTGCAAGTGTCGGAGAATAAACGTCACCGGACGTCGAGCCTACATACCTGAGGGCTTCCAACGATGAGTTCGAGCATGGAGAAAAGCATCTCATCACGCTAAGGAATTCTTGGGAAGAGGTTGCTTTCGTGACTTCGTCTGATCACCTTTGCAATGGAATGGCTGATCGGTTATGGCCGAGATAATTGGCAGGCTAATGTGAGAATGATATAGGAGCGTATGTATCGCAGGGGCGCTTGTTGCCGGTCGAGAATGCGCACGCGCTAAAACAATGTACTCTATGTGCACAACCAAAGCGAATTGCGGGGCAGGGAGATGTCACTCGCTTTTATGTATGTCAGGTTCCCTAAGGTACTTCACACCCGCAGGGTCATTGTACACGCCTACCCTACAGATCGATAGACACGGCACAACACGAGAGCGGTAACACTCGAAACTGCGGCGAAAAGCGAATATTCAGGGCACGGCCACCGCAAAGATGCCGTGCCCTGAATATCCTTCGACCGGTTGTGTAACCATACACAAGGTATCCTGGGATCTCCGTACGCAAGGGTTTTGCCTGATCTAAGGGCAACTCTATCCAACGGACAACGGATGTCAACCGTATCGCCATCTATCATCAAATATCATGTATCCAACTGTTATCAATCCGTTTGAAGCACCGATTATTGTCTTCATCTGGAGGAATGCAATGCACTTCAATCCACTGGCCGGCATGGGGGACGATATCTCCGTTGCAGTCAAGATTCTGCCTTGAGGATTCCATTCTCCCGAGTTATGTACAGAACATATGCCAACACCAACTCTGCCACATCTGGTGGGGTATTTATACCCGGTCTATGTATTCGCTTCTTTTCCTCCATTAAAATCATGCGAAACAAAACCGGCATGCACGCTATCTGCAGAGCAAGAACTTCTCAGCCTCAGCATAAAGTATGGTGACACGACCCCAAAAATGCAGGGCTTAGCGAGCATATGTGAAGTGTGATTCACAGCGCACTGAGCCGTAGAGTGCCCCGTAAACTGCGCACGCAAGGGCGCCGCAATTTGTGAATAGCAAACGAACAAAATAACAAACCCAATAAATATTCCCCCACACCCCGCCTGCGCACGGTGATAGCCCACCAGAAACCCATCCATCACAACCTGCCGTTAATATGTCAGGACGTTACCAAGGTATCGGAGCAAATAGCGATAGAGATGAATTACATATCCCAATGCCGGACCCGTCTTACACCCCAGTGAGCGATTCCGACGAGACTCTTTACGATCCAGGTACCTCAGCATACCAACGAACTCCTTCATACCATTCCGCCTCTCCTCATGATGAGCACCAATTCGGAAGTCCTATCCACCAACGAACAGCATCATTCGGAAGCCCCGTCCACCAACGTACTGGATCCTTCGGAAGCCCTACTCAACAACGCCGAACCTCCTACCATGGAGGCCCCGGCGAAGAGTACCCAATGCAAGACTACCGCCGGAGCTCGATCAACTTGCCATATGCAGAACAAGTCTACTCGATGCCTGAGTGGCTAGATGATGATGCCTACGCCCGTCAAACCACCCCGATTTCCGCCGGTTCCTATGCCGCTCCCGCAGCCCCCCCTCCTCCTAACCCCTACGTCGGAGATAACAACGAAATCCCCGGTTTCAGTAACTACCCTCCAAACCGACGTTACAGCTCATATCCTATCGACGGGGATGGAGATGATAGACAACCAATGCTTTCTTCCCCAGGTGCTATGGGTGCTGGTTCAGCATCTAGTCGCCATAGCCGCCACAATAGCATGCCGAACCAAGGACAGCCGCAGCAGCAGTCCGGCCCTGGCGATGCTGGTGAAAAAAAGATTACCAACGCATGGGGTGGAATGGGAAATGAAGTAACTCTCAAAGAAGGCAACCTAGTCCTCAACTGTCCCACTCCCGAACCCCTTCTAAAAGCTCTTCCCCTGAAAGACGCTACTGAATTCAAGTGTATGCGGTATTCAGCTGCTACATGCGACCCGTCTGAGTTCGTACAGAAGCGCTTCGCACTTAGGCCGCAGTTGTTTGGGCACCCAAGATCGACGGAGCTGTTTATTGTCATTACGATGTACTCAGAGGATGAGATATTGTTTGCAAATACTATGATGGGGGTTATACAGAATATTGAGTATATGTGTAGCGAGAAGGTTAATGATCCATTTTTCAAATGGGGGCCGGATGGGTGGAAGAAGATTGTGGTTTGTGTTGTCTCGGATGGAGTGGAGAAGATTCATCCTAAGACTAGGAGTTTATTGGCGGCGATGGGTTGTTATCAGCATGATATTAGTAAGCAGATGGTTAATGGAGAGAAGGTTCAGGCACATATTTACGAGGTAAGTCTCCCATCGATACCGTCATTGGGACCCCTTCCGTGGTGATCTATCATAAGGGCGTTTACAGCGGACTACCGGCTAATAGGATTACAGTACACGACCCAAGTCGGCCTCAAACGCGACGGCGATAAAATCACCCCGGTTATAGGCGGCCTGAAGGTCCCAATCCAAATGATGTTCTGCTTAAAAGAAGACAACAAACAAAAAATCAACTCCCACCGATGGTTTTTCCAAGCCTTCGGTCCTGCCTTGAACCCGAACATCTGCGTTCTAATCGACGCTGGTACTAAACCTGGAAAAGATTCAATCTACCAACTCTGGAAAGCTTTCTATCTTAATACTCAATGTGCGGGAGCTTGTGGAGAAATCAAGGCGGAGCTTACTAATGGAAATTGGTGGAAGAATCCTCTGGTTGCTACACAGAATTTTGAGTATAAGATGAGTAATATTCTGGATAAACCGCTGGAGAGCGTGTTTGGGTTTATCAGTGTGCTCCCAGGAGCGTTTTCCGCATACAGGTATTGCGCTCTGCAGAATGATGCAAATGGAGAGGGGCCGCTGGAAATGTACTTCAAAGGAGAGGGTATGCATTCCGGGGCTATCAAAGCCGATATTTTGGAGAAGAATATGTACCTGGCGGAAGACCGAATCTTATGTTTCGAGCTTGTTACGAAGAGGAAATTCGCCTGGACGCTACAATACGTCAAGTCCGCCAATGCTACAACCGATGTTCCAGAGGAGGTTGCGGAGCTGGTGAAGCAGAGACGGAGATGGCTCAATGGATCGTTTTTTGCGGCTATCTTTGCGTTGGTGAAGATGAAGAATATCTGGAGATCTGGTCACTCGCCAATGCGGAAAATGGTGTTTTTATTTGAGTTTCTTTACCAAACAATTTCTCTACTCTTCTCCTGGTTTGCACTGGTGAGTAACCCTCCCCTCCCCCCGAGGCTCCAAGAGTGATAACTAATAACCCCCAGGCCAATTTCTTCCTTGTTTTCCGGATCCTAACCGCCTCCCTCGGCGAACCCGAAATGAACTTCCCCCCCGGTCGCTGGCTCTCCGTAATCTTCGAATGGATCTATTTCGCCGTTCTCTTCACCTGTTTCATCCTTGCGCTTGGAAACAAACCCGACGGTTCCCGAATCTTCTTCAAAGCCATGATGTATTTCTGGGCGCTAATAATGGTCTACCTAATGTTCGCCGCCATTTTCATCACCACCAAAAGCATCCAGAAGGAATTAAGCGAAACCGACGGCTTCACAGCTGGCGATATCTTCGCTAACTCCATCTTCCGGGATTTGGTCGTGAGTTTATCAAGTACCTACGTTCTGTATTTTGTCGCAAGCTTTATGTATATGGAACCTTGGCATATGTTCACCAGCTTTATTCAATACCTCCTGTTGAGCCCTAGTTATATTAATGTTCTTAACATCTACGCCTTTTGCAATGTCCACGACATTTCCTGGGGTACGAAAGAAGGTAAAGCACCAGCGGGGCCAGGAAAGCATCAACAGGTTTCCGGCGGGTTAGCTGCGGATGGTTCATCACTCCAGCAGTCGCAGAAGAATCGAATCGACAATTATCACCTTGAGCTTGAGCGATTAAGCGGGGTAGAAATGAAGAAGGAGAAAACCGCAGAAGACATAGCAAAAGAGGAATCGGAGAATGAAAAGTTCTTCTATGCGGATGTAAGGTGTATGGTTGTATTGGCTTGGTGTTCGACGAACTTTGGATTAGCTGCGGTTATTCTTAATTCGGGGGGATTAAATAGGCTCGTAAATGGAAATCCGGAGAAGGTACAGGCTACTAGAAGTACCATTTATATGGCGGTTGTGTTGTGGAGTGTCGCGGTTCTGGCTTTGGTAAGGTTTATGGGCGCTTGTTGGTTTTTGGTGCTGAGGATGGTAAGTTGGAAATTTCTTTGCATTTTATCGTTTGATCAAATTGGAATGTGCTTGGCTAACTTTGAGTGTAGTTTAGAGGAGTTTAGCACTTTGTGTGGGGTTCTGGGATTTCAGCAAGTATGTGGTGAATCATGGCATGATTGGGAGTTATGGGGTATTATTGGCATTTTTTTTTCTATGGATGCGTTGTGAAGTTTTATGAATTGAATTGAAAATTGGTTACAATGATTCATGCATTGTTGGTAGTATCTAACAGATAAACTACAACATCTGATGCCCCATCTAAGTACTCGTTTGTGACGCAAGAAAGACCTCCTGTCTCTCAGAGCAGGCAGGGGTGCTAATCCTGTTCTGAAAGGCAGCAGGCCTTTACTAGTGCTATGTTAACTAAATGAACAATACCTGAACGTGACCTTAGATAACATAACGTAAAAAAGGCCCACTCCCTCTCAAGTCAAATGAGAGTAAACAGGGGACGTTGACTAACTAGTCGTATCACTAAAAACATAACAAAGACAAGATGTAAGAATAAGATAAACAAAACGACCTAACGCAAAGAAGGCCCGCTCTCGACTTCTCTCAAATAGGGGTGCCAATCCTATTTGAGAGAAATCGAAGGCGGGCCTTCTTTACGTGGATGACTCAAGAGCGTACTCTCCGCATCCCTAAGTACATTAGGAATAAATAAAAAAGAACAAAAAACAAAAACAAAAAACAAAAACGAAACGAAAACAAAAAACCAAAAAAGAAAACAAACGAAACGAAAAGAAAAAAGAAAAGAAAAAACAAAAGAAGGGACAGAAGGCACTAAAGGGACAAGAGGCACTAAAGGGACAAGAGGCACTAAAGGGACAAGAGGCACTAAAGGGACAAGAGGCACTAAAGGGACAAGAGGCACTGAAGAGACGAAAGGCACGAAAGGCACGAAAGAAGTCCGGTCATGCAGGGAAAGCTGAGACTACTTATACTGGATTCGAGACTAGACTAGTGTAACTTTGTTCCCGCGATGAAAGCCGCTAAAACATCGCACTACGAAACAACTTGATCAGGACGATCATTCATCCGGTAGCCGTAACACGGAATAAAGTTATCTACATTCCTTGTCAGTCTCCATGCACCCGTTAAGCCAACCAACTGCAAGTAAACCCGCGAACATAATTAGCTCCAAATCTCTCTCCGCGTACCGTGAGGGGGTATTGTTTCTGCGGTAGTTACGGTCATATCGGCCGGCGGGCCCGACGTGATAGGCTATGACGCCAGACCGGCCCTCACAAATCGGGATGCAATTTATTCGACTCCAGGCTGATGTTGGGAGAACTTACCAGAACTTCAAGATACCCATGAGCCGGTTTTTTGAGCGTTGCTGTGATACGAGTACTTAGCTGAATTACAAGTGAGAATTTCGCCGCGGGCTGGGTATATAACTAGTCTCAGCTTCCCCATGACTGGACTCCATTCGTGCCTTTCGTCCCTTCAGTGCCTCTTGTCCCTTTAGTGCCTTCCGTCCCTTCTTTTGTTTTTTCTTTTCTTTGTTCTTTTCGTTTCGTTTCGTTTTTTTTTTGTTTTTTTTTGTTTTTGTTTTTGTTTTTGTTTTTTGTTTTTGTTTTTTGTTTTTGTTTTTTGTTTTTTGTTTTTGTTTTTTGTTTTTTGTTTTTTGTTTTTTGTTTTTTGTTTTTGTTTTTGTTTTTGTTTTTGTTTTTGTTTTTGTTTTTGTTTTTGTTTTTGTTTTTTGTTTTTTGTTTTTTGTTTTTGTTTTTTGTTTTTGTTTTTTGTTTTTGTTTTTTGTTCTTTTTTATTTATTCCTAATGTACTTAGGGATGCGGAGGGTACGCTCTTGAGTCATCCACGTAAAGAAGGCCCGCCTTCGATTTCCCTCAAATAGGATTGGCACCCCTATTTGAGAGAAGTCGAGAGCGGGCCTTCTTTGCGTTAGGTCGTTTTGTTTATCTTATTCTTACATATCTATCTTATCTTTGTTTTATTTTTAGGGATGCAACTAGCTAACTATGTAGTCAATGTCCCCGTAAAAATGGCTGCTTTCGATTTCCCTCAAACGTAAGCAGTTTGCCTCACGGAAGTTCATTGCTTATCACCCGGACCAAATCCGCCTTGCGAAGATTTGTTACCGGATCCCTTCAACGAAACTCACCGTTCATGCAAAAACAAAATCTAGCTCACTACTAGTTATCATCAGCGCTCCCGCAGCGATTCATGTCATAGAATTGATTGCATAGTTGTTTTGCTCAGAACGCAGCTGGTTGCAGGGCTTCGACCTCGATCATCACGGAGATATTGAATTATCAAACCATAAGCGCATTTTCCGACCTCGTTTCGTGGACTAAAAGTTTATCGCGACCCGGTGTCGCGAGTATCACTCCATCTTTACGGCTGATAACGGAGTGATACGTGGGGGACTAGGCAAAACGATACGTACTCATCCCATTGCCCATGGAAACATTACAAGCTCCCAAAAGGCGGTAACTCTATCACACAATCTCTTTAGGTCTCTTTACCAACCCCCATCCCCTCCATCTTCATCCTCATCGCCGCACGAGTCACCAGCTCTTCCCTTTACCCTCCCCCCTTTACCTTCCCCCCTTTACCCTCCCCCCTTTACCCTCCCCCCTTTACCCTCCCCACTATTTCTCCCCCTCCTGCACAACCCCATGCACCATCCTAACATGCAACCTCAACATCCTCTCCCTCTTATAACCCCTCCCACAATCCCAACACTTCCAAGTATTACTTTCCCCATCAAACTTCAACTCCTGGGTATGCACCATCACCATATGAAGATCTAATCCTCCCTTCGTACTAAACGCCATCACACATCCTTCCAATCCACACTTGAACGGTTGCTTGTCCCCGTGCACGTTGATGTTGTGATTACGATATGATTGGTGGATTTTGTATACCCGCCCACAGTGGGGACAGGTGAGGGGCGGTGGGGGGGTGAAATCGGCGGGTTGGGGAGGTGGTGTTGGCTGTGGTGGTGCGGGGGTTACAGGCTCGGCGGCCTCTGAAGGCTCGGAGGGCTGTACTGGTGGCTCAGGCTCTAAGAGGGAGTGGAATTGCTGGCGGATCGGGTGGGAGATACTTTGGTGGGATCGGTATCCGGTAGATGTGTGAAACCAAAGACCCGGGCAGAACGGGCATTGAAGTGGTTTACTGAGGAGGTAGGGAGTGTCTAGATGTAGGCCGGTGGTTAATTTACGGACTCGAGTTGGAAAAAGAAGAGGAGAGGAGGCAGTCGTACTATCGGAAAGATCCATGATTACCGGAGAAGATTGGATACGTAGGTCCGGGTCATCGTATGGGTGTTCATGATCAGTTAATAGACCGTTTTGATTTACTCCCCCCTTCCAGATTGGTGGGGGAGGACAAAGATATTGGGATACATATGGCGAGCTCGCGGGTTCATGCGATACCGGGTCTTTTTCTTTGACGGAATCTGGGACCGGTGGCGTAGGAACATTATACAAGACAACAGCTTTTGGAATTGGTGCTGGTATTAGGGATAGCGCCTCATTCGCGGACTTCATCCAAGAGTGGAAGTCGTCAAAATCTGCTTGAAGTTTCTTGATTGCGGCAAGTGTTCTGGAGATTGGCTGTGGTGTATCTTCGATTCTTGTTAAAGGTGTATCTGAGAGCAGCTGCGAGGGTAATTACCAGTATCAAAATATGCCATATCTGCAGGTGTATTGTGCGCTGAAGACCAAAGGTTGTGCAAAAGATGGAGGTGGAGGTAGAAGTATTTTGGAGACCTCGAGGTTTTTTCGGAGAAAAGATCCACGAGTGGAAGATGACAGTGGAGGTACTTGCCAAAACCGCAAGCACAGTTTTGTTTGCATGAAAACCCGCTCCAGAGCTACTCATAAACATATGTGTTTCTTAATCTAGCTCTGTTTCCCATAATTGCCCTCGCCTTACCCAACATTTAATCGGTAACTCGTCTCTAGGGCTGGCTCATTTATGTCTCGTAGAGAGCAATCCGTACCTCAATTCAGCCCATACTTCTCCGCATACATTCTCCACAATTCTTCCACCGGACACCCACACCCAAGCTCCTCCCATATCTTCTCCGTATACCCCTCCTTCTCTCCCAGTCGTTTGTTAAGCCTTTGCACAAAGCCGGGCTCAGAGACGTAACACTCCGCGACCCACTCAAGGAAATATGCGGTGTTTTGATACCTTGAGTCGAAAGCCATCTACCATCAGCCATAGCTTTCCACAGGTGGGTGTAAAAGTATGTTTCGATCCAGCTTACCCATCATCCCATTTCGTACCCCCTCTCTTCCAATGCTTAGCTGGAAGGGCCATTTTCAACCTGAAATAATCCGCAATGCCTTCGATCAATCCCGGGGGTGCATTGCCGTGGTTTTGGAACACATGAACCATCTCATGGCTTAAAACGCCCAGAAACTCCTTCTAGATCTCCGGACTCATTAGCCTTCCGACTTACTAGATTGTTAGACGAAGATGTTGTGAAGGATCTGTGCTAACCACGACGAGTACAGACGCATTGGGCTCATTGGGCTCATTCGGCTGCGGCTGGTGGTCCTGAACATACTTCTGAATGTAGTTGGTTGATAGATGTATTTCGCTCTCGCCGGTTTTGCGGTGGTTGCTTGTGTATGCCACTCCCTCGAAAGGGCGGATATGGAGATGAATTGAATTCACACTTTTGAGGTTAGCCCTAGAGTACTTCCGAAAATCCCAAACTTGTTGCCTTGAACTATCCCGATAGCTCTTCGCCCCATCCTTCATCTCGATACACGCGCGCCCTGCTAGAATTCCGCATCTACATAAGAATAAAAAAAAATACTCACTCATCCGGCCCCCAACCCCCTAGCGGGAAAACACTGCCATAAAGCAATATGTTAACCTCCTTAACCCTCTCCACCAATACCTCATGGATATTCGGAAAATATTTCATAAAGGCCTTGGTCCCGGCACATTCTGGATCTTGTGCCGTATAGGAGATTTTCGGCATCTTCCATTTTTTGCTTGGATTATTCTCAGGTGCTGAGGGGGCGCACGCGGAGGTCTGGGTCGGTAAATGAGCTGGAGTCGTAGGGGAGAAGATTGTTGCGCTGGAGGAAGGGTTGCGGGATTGCATTGTTAGAGCTTCGGGGCGTTAGATTGTTGGTGACGGTTATGAAACAAAGGAAGGGAGTGGAGTTGTGCAGGTGTAGGATGAGCTCAGAGCTGTTGGCGGGGTATGCCTGCATCTGCAGGGCTGCAGATCTGGGTCATCATGCAGGCTGTGCACTAAGCGAGATTGGCTGGTGATGGGGGAGAGCTGCGTACGTAAGTACTCTAGAGCCTCGGAGATAGAGATCGTCATGGATTATCACCGCCGTCGGTTTTAAATGAGTTCGTTTGACACCGTCCGTGTGTTCTATCTCTCCATGTTTGCCTGGAATCAACCTTCAAGCGCAGCTTGAACACCACGTATACAACATGGTTGTGAAATGTTACATTCGTGCCTTTTTTGGTCGACCGTGCGTCTGTAAACGGTTTGAAGTGCATGTGGAATTTGTTTGCATCTTTCTCCCATCGAATTAAGCTTTCAAATAACGGCTTCCAAATGCATGAAGTTTACAGCATCTATGCTTACCACGAGAGCTGGTCACACATTTGATGCATCACTCCCACTCTAGTCCTCCAGACAAAGCACAACCACCATCTGAAAATGTTCACGATGGTACCTTTCCCTTCGCAGACAACCAGGCATACCGCATCTGGTGCATCTCCCGTCACCATCAAGCGTCGCATTGGAAGTACGCCTTCCACGCGCATAAGCGTTCGCACGTGTGGTACCATTCGCTCGGAATCCGCATCGTGAAAACCCCCGTGCGAGTGGTCACAAGACTTTTGTGTCTCTGTGTCGCAACCAGTATTCTTCTCAACAGCCCAACACTTTTCCTGTGTGATCTCAATTCATGACCGTTTGCGATAAATTTATTTGGGTGTGGACCATGGTACAAAATCAAGCTTGATCGACACGCAGAAGCACAGACACCTTGCAAGCTAGAGGACCAAGCCATGCCACTGTAAGCCCGCGCCATACTACTAATCGGCCCGATCCGCATATGACGTTATCATCTTGTCCAACCAGCTCCCAGTTACCTCTACTTCTGCTGCCGCACAACCACTTCTTCTTCCACCAACCACGCAACAGATGAGCGAGGATCATGGCTTCGAATGGCCATAGACACCGCTCTCGCTCTCCGGAAGTTCCAGGCCGGAAATCCTCTATGCCAGGATTTGTCCGAACCTCCGTGAATTTGAAGCAACTCACAGTGGTGAGTGCGGACCTGAGACAAAGCTCACAAAGCCCACCAAGACCGCAAAGCCCACCCAACGGTGCCTTTCGCTCCTCCGACTTGCCCAAGGGATCTACGAAATTCTCTCCTGAAGATGATTCAGACTCAGATCTAGACAAAGACGCCTTCGCACCGGTAGGAGACTGGGATAAACTTCCTCTTCACAATATCCAGCTCCAAGACCTCCCCCGCCTTCCTACCCCACCTCCAATCAACTCCCGAAACACAAGCGAAACAGGTGTTTCTTATGTCACCGCCCTCTCGAATCCGTCTATCTGCACACCCCCTATGGCAGCAAGAGCTACTACACGTTCTACGACACGGTCGCCGTCTATAGCTACACCCATGGATGTACCCGCCGCCCCGGTGGTACTGAACTCTCATTCTACAACACAAAGTTCACAGAATGCACCTATCGGCCGGCAAAGTTCTCGAAGCCCGCCTCGTCCACGAAGCCAGCAAAGTCAGCAAGAACAACAAAGTTCCCCAAGTCAACAAGTTCGCGAACCCCCACCTACACAACCAACCCCGCCGCCGGCAGTCGAACGTTCCCGCACGCCCATCGCCCGCGTCTACACCCCCTACCGACCTCATAGCGTGCGCACCGCTCGTACTTCCTCCCAATCTCCCCCACCGAGACCCTACACACCCCTCACCTCATCCTCCACACCTCCTCCCCGCCCACGAACCAGTACCGGTACACCACCCCTACAAGAGGATCCTACTTGGTGGCGGTACTTGTATGCGCAGGCGCCTGAGTTTGCGGCACAGCAGCGTGAGGAAAGACCGGATGAGGCGCTGTTAGTGGTGACGAGAGGGAGGAGGGTCAAGAAGAGGGTTAAGGGAGCTTGGGCGGATGTTTTGAGGGTTGCTGGAGCGGGGTGCTTGTATGTCTTAAGTTGTTGTGGGAGGTGCTCGAGGTACAAGAAGGAGAAAGGGTGTGGTTAAGTGACTAGGTGGGGTATCGGCGAAGATTGGAGGAAACAGTAAATAGGACTAAGAGAGGAGGAGGACCGATGAGCTTTGTAAGAGTAGGATTAAGAGGCATGGAACCGGAGCTTGTACCGCTGCCACTCGCGCGGAAGTAACCCACATGATGGTAAAGCTGGAAATAAGAAAAGAGCAGGTTGCCAAACGGTGTTTGAGTAGCGTATAGATGGTTGCTTTGATTAATGGAATATTTCGACATTACTGCTATGGTTCATATACTGTGATATCCTTCGCTGCGACTTTTTTCAACCCGAACCCCATGCAATTCTTCTTCCCCACGGTCTCTAATCCCGCTCCGACGATTCAATTCCGCATTCTACCCCGATATCATCAGCAACCCATCCAATCCAAGATTCCAAATTACAAACAGAAACAGAAACTCACCCTCCATAACCCTCTTCACAGGTTCTCCCCTACTCTCCGCAACCAACCCCATAAGTCCCAATGCAACATCCCGTACTTCATTATATTCATGCAACAAATGGATATGTCTCTTCACCGTATCCACTCCTTTGGCTTCTGGGTTCTTGAGCTTTTTTATTGCGGCATCATGAGCTGCTTTAAGCTCTTCTACGTGAGCAGCTAGAGATGCATTGGATTTGTTGAGAGAGGCTAGCTTTGCCTCATGGGCGGAGGGCTTTGAAGGAGTAGGGATGGCGGGAGTGTCGGGGTTGGTGGTTGTGGGTACTTCATCTGTGCTGGGATTATTTTCTTTGCTTGTTGGTGTGTCAGACATTTTGCATCGTGATGAGATGAGAGATGAGATGGTGCGTGGTGGAGCTAGAGGTGATGCTGTGGGAACAAAGCGCGAAGCACGAAGCTTGACGCGAGGCAACGCGCCCAGAGCCATGGCGGCGGCTAGAGTAATTGATGGTAGGGTTGTGCCCGCATGTAAAAATAGAAAGATTTTGTATATTTATGTAACTGTAAAGAAAGTAATGTTATCCAGGTTTTTGGACAACTCACTTGTAAATGATTTCATGATCGCTAGAAGGAATGGTGGTGCAAGGGTTCTCACTCTCATAAGCATCCTACGGTACCGTTGTTGGCTGCCCGTGGGAGATGGAAGATGGAACGCAAAGCCGCGCGCCCGCGCAGACGTGCGGAATGCAACTGATATCAGCGCTCTCATTTTCACCCATAGCTCCTCCAGTAGTCTTCATCACATCTCAAAATTCACCTCCATCTTTTTCGAATCGATTCTCCCTTCCTGGCTAAAGCTACCGAGCTTCAATCATCGAATCAACTCCAATCTTCGAACTGAATACCGCTACCTTTTGCGCAGTTGCAGGGATTCATACCACTACACCAAGATGCAAGGACTACCACCACCACTTCACTACTGGGGCCGCCCCCTACGGCTTCGTAAAGCCTTATATGGCCTAAAACAGGCACCCCGCCTTTGGTACTCGGAAATTAACACGTTCCTCTTAAGCCTAGGATTTGCTCCATCCCTTTTCGACCCAAACTTGTATCAGAAGGAGCTGTCAACCGAATCCCCTACAAGGAGTGCAAGACCCTCTACGGCAAGCATGAATCAACCGCCAGGCCCTTATCATACAAGCAACATGTAAAGGACATGTTTTAATCAAGTAAGGAACATATTGATTCACCGTACAAGTTTATGCTCAGGGGACGGGAACAATTCAGCTTGGAAACGGTGTTAAACTCCATTCAACCTAACATCTCGTTTGCACAGTTATTGGATTGTTCACTGAAGCTTCGGGCGCAGCTGGCCCATTTACTCCGATCTTCAGTAGTCAAGGTAAAGGTTGCTAATGTGAAACATACAGCACCGACGGTAACGACCCTAGCAGACCCAGAGACCCAGAATGTGGAGTGCATGTATGTACGAGCATGGATCGGGGAGAATAGGATTGGGACAACTTTGGTGGATGGCGGAGCCATGATTAACCTAGGCAAGGTGGACGTCCTGAGGGCCAACAATATCCCCATGTTCACGGTTCCGAACTTTGGCATAAGAATGGCGGATGACAGTATCCATCCATTGAAGTAAGCGGCTTGGGTGGACATCAATGTAGAAGGTATCATAGCAAAAATGAAGTGCTATGTGGTGCACGAAAATGTGGATTATGACTTATTGTTGTCGAAGAGATGGCTTACCAGAGTATGGGCTTCTCCCTAACCGTGTATTTGAGTATTCTTTTTCTTTTTACTACTGTACTTATAATTATTTGCTATTGCTATATAAGTACTTATTTCCTTGCTTGCTATATGTTTTGCTGTATATATTTTCATGTTTGCTATGTGTTTCTATATTTATCCTCATGTTTGCTATATGTGTTGCTATCGGAGTATTTCCATGTTTGCTGCACTTAGCTTGATTTTCCGTGGATGGGGAGGGGTGTTGATACTTGTGTAGAGTAGATGGTGATTGTTGGCATAATGAAATGCTAATTTCCGTATGTATCTCATGTTCAAGTGATTTCCATTGGTGCTCTCGCGATTAGCCATGAGAAATTGACCTCATACTACGCGACTGCATTAGCAACATATTGTTAGCCCCCTGTTACATATACTGAGCAATAGCTCCAGCCACTGTGAACATCGGATACAGAAGTTATCTATCAATAATCACCGATATCTTGATCATAAATGATCACCCGAAACAGGCGAAACCTCGCGAAACCCGGAACGTGTATGTGAATCCAAATTAAGTACTACTGTACATGACTTTTGCTGCGCGTTTAGTATCTACGAGGGTGACTGGTGAAGTTCAACACTAAAACCATGTGCTTACAAGACTAGATTAACGGTCTTAGTTACCGGAGAGGTATGTGGGCGGGAGCGGGTATGCGCACGCGGCACTGGAGACAACTCTTGGACCGGCTTAGCACATACTCAGCTCGAAACCACCAAGAATTCAAAGTCCACAGCATAAAACCCATTCATTATTAAATATTTTCCCCCCTCATCACATCAGTAGATATAAGTAGACTAGCTAATCCCAATGTTCTCCTATAATTCCTAATATATTCTTATAGGTATCATCAATATTAACTAAGTTAAAAAACATCAAATCCATAGACATAGTCAAATCGACAATTAAATCCCCAACTCCTTAGATGTAGCCGGTATCTGGTATCATATCTATCTTACATCCCATAGCAAATTATAAAGCAAACAAATCATCATCAAATCCTCCTCTTCTATTACCCCCCTCTCTGCGTAACGAACAAAGGACTCTAAGCGTTACGTCCCAAACTCTGCATACCAACCAACTCAGCGTATTTTCCACCAAGTCTCATCAACTCATCGTGGTTTCCAGCCTCAACAACTCTTCCGGCATCAAAGACATAAATCACATCTGCCTTTTGGATAGTCGACAATCTGTGAGCAACGGCAATAGTGGTTCTTCCCTTAGCAGCCTTGTCAAGCGCCTCTTGGACAACCTTCTCAGACTCGGAATCCAAAGCGGAAGTAGCCTCGTCCAAAAGAAGGATCTTGGGGTTGCGGATCAAAGCACGGGCAATGGCGATACGCTGCTTCTGTCCACCGGAAAGAAGAGTTCCCTTGGATCCACAAAGAGTGTTGAAGCCCTCGGGAAGGGAGATAATAAAGTCGTAGATGTTGGCAGCCTTGCAAGCAGCCTCGATGTCGGCGTCGGTAACATCCTCACGGTCACCTCCGAGCAAGATGTTCTCGCGGATAGTTCCCTGGTAGAGAGTAGGTTCCTGGGAGACCAAGGCGAGGTGGCTACGGTACTGGGTAAGATTCAAAGAGCTGATATCCTTTCCATCAACGAAGACACCACCGTGAAGGGGGTTGTAAAAGCGCTCGATCAACGAGATAGTTGTGGATTTTCCGCATCCAGAGGGCCCGACGAGGGCAATGTACTGGCCGGGCTTAACGGTAAGGTTGAGACCACGAAGGACGGGCTGCTCAGCACGAGTGGGGTAGCGGAAGTGAACATCGCGGAATTCAAGGGTTCCCTCCATGGCGGTGACTTGTTCTCCGTCCGGGGACCAGACATCGATTTCGGGGACACGGTCGAAGAGGACCTTGAGTTCAGTGGCAGCCTGCTTAGCTTTGCCCATGTCTGGGGCGAAGGAGAAGATTGTTCCTGCAGATTGGGCTCCGAAGATAATGGCGGAGTAGACGAGGAAGAACTTGAGCATGTCGTACTCCTGGGTGCGGATAAGAGATCCTCCGTACCAGAAACCGAGAGCCATGACTAAGAACATCAAAGACTGGGAAGAGGCGTAGAGCAAACTGTTCTTTAGGATACTGATCAAACTCTTCTTTCCTTGCTCGACGAGCTGTTCGTGGTACTTTCCGGCAACGTCACGCTCACGGGCGAGAGAGGCGACAGTGCGAATGGCGGAGGTAGCTTCACAGGCGTAACCGGCGGACTTCTCGTATGCGCGCTTGGAGATACGCTGGAAGCGTGCAAGCATCCAGAAACGCAAGAATCCACATGCCAAAAGAACGGGGATACACGCAGTGCAGACCAGAGCGAGCTTCCAACCAACTGCCATTCCGACAACCAAGGCCGAGATCAAAGTGGTAGAAACGTTCAAAATGGTTCCAAGGGTGACACCAGACATACCAGCCAAGTGGGTTGACTCAGTAGAAAGGAAAGATACCAAGGATCCAGTGGTGTTTTCCTCCTTGTCGAACCATCCAATATCCTGGCGAAGCATGGTACGGAAGGCCTTGTCGCGGACCCGGTGGATCAAACGCTCAGAGCAGTAAGCGAATGCCATTCCCTGGATAGCGTATGCAGAGAAGATAATGATGGCCAACATGAGGTACATTCCAGACCAGAAGTTTGCACCGCTCTTGACCTCGGCGAACTGAGAAGGCGGCTTGGAGAGTGACATGATGGCTTTGGCGAAGAATACGGCCTGAACAGTGTTTCCACTTCCGCAGACGATACTGGCAAAGAGACCAACGACCATGAGAATCTTTTCCTTCCTGGTGGTGTTGAGAGCAGCGGTCATCTTTATCAAAGTCCAGAGGCTGTATGTTCCCTTGACCTCCTTGGGCTTGTTAGCAAGTGCAATCGAGGACTTTGACTTTGCGGTAGCAGTCCGAGTGAGCTTGTCGCGAATATTCTCGTCAGCGGGGTCGACTGACGCATCTCCCTTTCCGGAATTGTGTGATTTGGTGATCTTCAAGACGAGCTCCTCGTCCTCGTCGATAGAGGATTCGTCACTATCCTGAGCACCCATTACAGCCTCCTTTTCCTTGGCCTGGGCGATCTGTTGTGCTTCGACAAGTCCGTAGTATGCGCCCTTCCTCTCCAAGAGCTCATCATGGGTTCCCTGCTCGACGATACGGCCTTCTTGCATAACCACAATGTTGGATGCCTAAGAATAATCAACGGTCTGGTCATAATCATGAGGATATCACTCGGCTTACAGTTTTGATAGTACTGAGACGGTGGGCAATGACGATGGTAGTACGTCCCTTTGCTGCCTCATCAAGAGCCGCCTGTACGACTCCCTCCGATCGGGTATCCAATGCGCTAGTGGCCTCATCGAGCAAAAGAATTTTCGGGTCACTGACGACCGCACGAGCAATAGCGATCTAAAAAAAGTCAGTCATAAGTCATGCGATCTTGGAGAAATATGATACTCACTCGTTGCTTCTGACCACCACTCATCAAAAATCCACGCTCACCGACGTTAGTCTCGTATCCTTCGGGAAGCGATCTGATGAAGCCATCTGCGTTACTCATTATGCAAGCTTTGACGACAAGATCCCGTTTGACTTCCTCGGAAGCGTTTTCATGCCGAGTTCCGATAAGACCGTGACACACATTCTCGTAGATCGTAGTAGCGAAAAGGGTAGGTTCCTGTGACACCAACGAAATGTGCTCTCGAAGCCATCTGAGGTTCAAATCGCGTACGTCATGTCCGTCAAGCAAAATTTCTCCGGCAACAGGATCATAAAATCGTTCCACCAATCCGACGATAGTAGATTTACCACTTCCGGATGCACCAACCAACGCAGTGACCTTTCCAGCGGGAATGTATAGACTCATATCCTTGAGGACTTCGACTGCCGGACGGCTGGGATAAATGTGCTTGACATGACGAAGCTCAATTGTACCTTCAACGGACTCAAGCTTCTCTCCAGATTCGTCGTCCGGGTTAAGGGGAGAGACACGGTCGATGGTACTGTAGATTTTCTGTGCAGCTGATACCGCAGTAGTGAATGCCTGTGTGTTAGGTGCAACGTTGCCCAATGAGAATGCACCAATCATGACGGCCATAAGTACAGTCAAAACTCCACTAAGGTTGGCCTCTCCACGGATCATGAAGCGGGACCCTTGCCAGAAAGCAAGACCATAGTTCAAGTACACGATTCCCTAAATGCAAATTAGTTTCTAGTCTATCAATTTCCCCATTTGAAAAGGATTTTCTTGCCATCATTGCAGCCACCATTCCTCCAATAACCGCCTTAGACCTGAATCCCCATCCCCGAGCTACCTGGAGGTGTTTATCGTACATTCTAGCCAACTTGTCCTGTGTGTTGAAAGCCTGAGTGTTACGGATAGAAGAAAAGACTTCCTCGGCCACAGTTCCTCCCTCGGCGTATGATTGGATGTTGGCCTTAGAGAACTTGACGATGAAAGGACTGGCACCACCCATGACACCCGTGATGGCGAAGAAAGTGCAAGATAGAATCAAGGTAAGCTTCCATGACTTGACGAAACCAATAATAAATGCTGTAAAGAAGGATGCCACTGCCGTAAGTGTAAGTCCAATCTTCTCCGAAATACCATCCTGGATGAGATTTGTGTCGGCAGTGATACGGGTGGTGATTTCTCCGGCACCAAGCTTGTCGAAATATCCAATGTTCTGGCGTAAGATTGCTTGCAGGTATTCCTCACGGACCTTGGCTGCAATATGCTCTCCGGTGTAAATAAACGAAACTGTTCCAATATAAACCATGACAAATTCTCCTATCCCGAGGTATACGAAATATCTACTGGAAGTTAGCCTCAGTTAATAGAAACACAGTGCAACAAAACATACAGTGTAAATCGATTAATTTCAGATTGCATATGCCCACTCGTAATTTTTCCCAGTGCAAAGTCCTGGAAGGTCTGTGCCAACGAACTGTTTCTATGATTAGCTAGTTGTTTTTCCATTGCTGAAAGAGCCCTTACCCAAAAAGAATCGTCATAAATGGTAAAATAGCTCCTCCGATAATGCTGGTAAGAGATCCGATAATAACGAGAATAATATCATTAACCGTTGCAAAGCGGTATAATGCCCCAAAGTTCAACTTCACATCCAAAATATCCACCTGTCGTCTGATGATCTCGCGTTCATGTTCCGGAAGGTGGGCGAGCTCATCCACCTCCACTTTGTCGTCCTTGTTTGCAGCCTGCACCTTGGAGTCCAGTTTTCGTAAAGATTCCGTTGACTGTCTCGGGGGTGCCTCTTTCTCTCCATCTAATTCATGATTTATCTTCTCTGTGTCGTCGGTCGACATGATGGTCGAGCGCGGTATGCGGCCGGTGGTGAAGTTGGAAAAGCTGAAAGCAAGCCAATTTCGTCAGTCAAGATGCCCACTGATGTTGCAAAGCGGAGGTTCCCAGAAAACGCCTGCAAACCGTGTGCTATGATGATCAGCATGCTTAGTTCTTACCAGAATCAAAGTGTCTCTCGCGTCGAAGTTTATTTCTGTGTGAGTGAGATGATAGGTAGCTGTCTACCGATTGTCTTTGTCGACCGTCGTTACAAACAAAGCTGAAACTGGGTCGGATTCTGTGTTGAAGAATAGATGGAGATGGCGGGATAAATAAAGAACGAAAGAAGTGCAGGATCCTTTTCTTAAAAAAAGTTATCGGGGTGGCAGGACGTGTTTCCTTCGGCCTAGCTTCTGTCCAGTGCCCCTGGGATCTTTAACCTTTATTTTGGATGGTGAAATGCTATTCCTCGCTAGCTCCGGCTGCAGCTCTTGTGACGGGAAAGCTAAAACAAAGACGGGCAGGCACAATCTCCAACTGTATCTCTCGTTCTCGGTTTGCCTTCCGGCTAAGCAAGCAAGTTTATTTATTTGCCCACTAAAAATTCATAGTCAGGCTAAGCCATCCGCTAAATCTCCCGGAAGACGATCTATCCGAGCAGCGTTACACAAAACAGCTTCCTCGATAAACGAGGGAGTCATGATGGCAACGCAATTCCCTGGTCGAAACGCAAACGGCGGAAGAATCATTGGCCGAAATGCACAGCATTTCTTGATGCCGCCAATCAGTGCATATCTGCACAGTATTTCTTCGTGTCGTCAATAATCAGTGCATATCTGCAGTATTTCTTCGTGTCGTCAATCAGTGCATATCTGCAGTATTTCTTCGTGTCGTCAAGCAGTACACATCCGCAACAGAAGATGGTATCACATCAAGACCATCAAGATTCAGGGTCATCAGCTGTGGGGTATTCTCCCGTGTAATGCTCAATCAAGACAAGCCTTCCCCCCGTGCCAGTCGTCGTCGCTTCCAGAACAAATCGAAGGACTGTCTCAGCTAGGCGACCATGCAACGCGCCGGTACCCTTTGTCCCCGCATGCATCGTTTTCGCATTCGAATACACCACGAGTCGCCCATGCCCCCCCCCCCCCAGGACGCCGACACGCCGATCGGCCGACCACAACCCCATACAGCCCCGTGCGAATAGACAAAAAGGTATTGGACAGTCGTGCGAGAAATTCAATGTGCTGTGCATATTCTGTAGATACATAAGTACACCAGTCTCGAAATCCGTTGTATCTTCGGCAAGAGAGCTCCTTTCCCGGCGAGCCTCCTGCGTCCAAACGACAAGAACAGTCATCTGTAAAAGCACTCCAAGGCATATCGGCATCGTTGGCATGTTGATCCATCAACTTCCATAGCTTTCCTGTCGGTACGTCGGAGACTCGGAGGATTTCGTCATCCATGAGTTCACCGTGACTCTTGATGATTCAGGCGTGCAGTCACAAAAATGTCGGCAAGAAATGTTGCCGACATCAGACATCATTTCGAAACAGTGGTGGGCTTGGGCTAGTTTCTCTAGAAAACGTGTCACTCCTACAATTTCCGGGATCTCCGATGCCTTGCCATCTATTGCGGGGAAGGTCGGAAGTCCGGCGAGAAGTTCTGCCGATGGCGCTGGCGCTGCTGTAGACTGAGACTGAAAGCTTGTTCCCTCGTTCGTGCTGCAGACTGTATCTAAAGTTGACGACAGCTACAGAAGTCGACAGCCTGAAATGTACAGTGGAGAACCACCGCACCGGGCCGCTTCGCATCCGCGGTACCAACTGAGAAAGTACACCCCTACCCCACGCCGAGCTGTCAGGTAAAAGTAAACGAGATACGAGCAATTAATATGTGGTATGAGGAGAGATGAATCAGAGGAAACGAGATACGAGCAATTAATATGCGGTATTAGGAGAGATGATCAGAGGAAATCTAGAGTACCAACGATATCTTCAACGGTACCGATAATGGATATTAGTTGCACTTGAGTGATCCGTGGTCGGACTGTAAACATGATATCGAAGCGACTGAAACGAATATCTTCCTATCACACAAAAAATCACGTGATCAATAAGTAATGTTTCTACATGTTGCGCCAAGCGAGGAACTACACAATTGATTGTGGACGATGACGTGAACTACGGCGTGAACATACGTCAAACTGTCTCGCTTCACAAAAAAATGCGGGGTTTGATACAGCCTTACAGTCCAACGCTTACGGATTATTTTTATTTTAAGGCGCGATGCAGGGATTTTATAGATCTCTTTTGTTTATCGATGTCATCTAAGCTTCAATTCACATACAGTGATTCAAAAGCCTTGTAGCCTAATGATAAATTGAAATCAGGCCTACATATTACTTACATCGGCTGGAAAGACCAGAATGGGTCTCAAGGCTGTGTTAATACCGGGCCAATGATTGAGGATGAGGGAAGATATGCTAGAGAGTGGCAGCAGCGTGTAACAAGTATTCCAGGGGGATCACTCAAACCAGTCAAGGTCCTACGTAGCAGCGTGAAGATATGTATTACCGCTGACAGGGTTATAGGGTTAAGGTCCTACGTAGCAGCGTGAAGATATGTATTACCGCTGACAGGGTTTTTTTCTGTTTTCATCATTCTATTTTCTGTTCCCGGCTCGGGGTACGATAAGATGCAACTCTCCGCCTTATTTACAGTGTTCTTTGCATGCCGCTGACAAGGTCCTCAACCGGTCGGCATTCGGGAATTTCTCAGTACGCTTTCACTTGTAAACTACAGTCAAAGTTCTTCGTCCTCTAATCTTTATTACTATACATAATTCTGAAACAACGCTCTGAGGTATTGTGCATCTAGGTATATCATTCTTCATGACTCATTCTTCATGACTCATTATTCGTAAGACTCTAATCATAAACCACCTCTGCGGGCTTTCGTCTGCTGGAACGGCGTAGGCCATCCATTTCAATCTTCTTTACATCATATTTCTTATTGGTCTTCTTATCGTGAATTTCCGCAACAGGTTGATCCGGATCCTCCTTAATTTGATCAGGTATAGTCTCCTCCTTGATCCCAGACTCAGACTCATCTTCCTCTTGCTTCTTTCTGCGTCCACGGCTGCTAACTTTCTCCACCTTCTTATGTGGTATCTCCTTCTCTTCCTCTGCAATATCAGATTTGTCTTCTTCTTCCTGCTTAAGCTTCCTCTTCCCAACAGCCTTTCCAGCCTTCTCAGCCTTTAACTCCGCAACATTTGGCCCAATCTGCTTCTGCCGCTTTTCGATGAACGCACTCGTACGCCCACCCACAGTCAAGAACGAGATCTTATCTCCATTAGGCATTACATCACCACCCTTCTTTCCCTTTCCCCAGCGATGTAGCATCAACCAGTTATCCGGGAACTTAGAACTATCCGCATTCGTCTCCACTGCCAGCTTGCACACGGTACAGATAGCCTCATGAAGGGCCTTTACGTGTTCCGGTTGCAGGTTATTGGTATAAGACTCTGGATGGATATGAGACTGATATAGACATTCATCTCTGTTTGAAGAAAAGAACATGATTAGCCACTATCTTTCGTCCAAATTTCTCCAGCTCCAATAGAACATAACATACGCAACCCAATTTCCAATTCCCGAAATAGCTCCCTGATCTAATAACCAAGCTTTAATGGGGACTTTGCGTTTTGCAAGCTGTTCCTGCAACCACTCAAACGATATCGGAGTCTGTACAGGATCGGGACCATTCTTGCTAAGTGGCGGAACATTCCTGAGGTCGTAACCATCGTGATGAATAAGCCGTACTCTCCCCAGTCGTCGACTATCAACAAAAGCCAACTCATCATCGGAATCCTTCAGCCGGAAAAGAAACTTATGAAACCTCGGTGGCCATGACGTTTCCAGGGGTTTACCCTCACCACGATATCCATATGCGGGATCATTTTTAAAGTGTATCCAACCAGTCATTCCTAGAGCATATGTATTAGCATTTGCGGCGATGGCAATTCTTGCGGGATGGTACCGAGATGCATCAACGGGTGTGGCGCTTGATCCATTACTAGCCAGAAGTATTTTCCATGTTGCAAAGCGGCCTCTACTTTTCGGCCCGTTAATGCAGATTTGAATTCTGAGGCGGTGGTATCTTTGTAGAGGATGGCATCTTCGGGTGCAGTTATGGAGGCTATTGTACGGCCGACTAGATGCTGTCGCAAGCGGTTGACGATACGGGCTACTTCCCCGATCTCTGGCATTGCGGTTGGGAGTAGATTTTCTGATCGGGTTTTCCGTGGGTTTGAGGGATTTCGGTGCAGAAATTAGGAGACGTGATTGTTGCGATGTATCTATGGATGTACGTGTACAGAAACCTGCCGTTTGAAGGGTGTGGTCAAACACCTTCACGCGGTTGCCGTGCCGCAGAGACGCGACTATGACAACCATAAGCTCACGGAGCTTCTGGGGCTTGGCTAGGGTAGATGGGGTATGCATTGCGCGTGTCGGATCATGCGTGGTCAACCGCTGCACTCTCATGACTCGCGTGCACTTTCCTATCAAATGTCCCTCCGTTCAAAAAATTTTATGTGGCGATTTACTTTTTTAGTTGCAGAAAGACAACAAAGGACAGAATTTTTTTTCTTCCTGCACCGAAAATCGAATCCATGAGTTACTGCTGCTGTCTCGGCGGATTACTCTAGCTAGTCAACTGCAGCCGAGTTTTTGATCAACAGCTCGACGCCCCCGTGACCCGATACATGGCCTTCTAGACGTGGTCTAAAGCTTTTTGTTACTTGTGCGTCGAGACCCAAACTTTTCAGCCCTGAAGTGAGATCCCCCTAAAACCTCGGGGAAACTAGCAGATATGAAGAAAAGACCCTTTCCGTTCGGGTGCCTATCAGGCACGCCATATGGGGAATTTTTTGTGTACTATTGCGCCATTAGTGGTGAGATTGTGCACAACCATAAATTCCTAGCTTGTCGCACAATTTGTAGATATTTTTGCTGCTGCCCTCCGAAATTCATATCCAACATCCAAGTTTCGAGACATCTCATTTACAAAGAAACTCGCCTCAGTCGAACCTCAATTTCCTGAAATTTCCACCGGAACTCCTAGAATCTTTTTTTAATCCGAGAACGACATTCAAACAAAATGACACCCCACAAAATCGAAACCACAACAACAGTCCAAGAAATCTCCCCCTCCCCGGAACCAGAACCAAACAGCAAACTCGAAAACCCCCGCTACCTCCAAGCATCTCCTTACACGACCTTCCCCCACCTTCTCGACCTCGAAACCTTGGACCTCCCCCAGCGACTTCTAGCCAAAGCTCTCACCATTATGGCCCCCCTTTCTCCCGCCTACGCCACCACATCATATCCCCTCGCCTTCAACTGGTCTCAAATCATTGAACGCCTCCAGTATCTCTCTTTAGCAACCAACTACCAATTCCCCGCAACATCATTCTACATAATAGTCTTCCGGTCCCAAATCCAGGTTACAACAAACCGAGAAGATCTAGGAGCTTTAGATAAAGCGGCCCACATCGAGGCAGTAGAGGGGGGTGGGTTATTAAAGTATTGGTTCGGTACGCCGGATGAAAATGGGAGGAATTTGGCGACTTGTGTTTGGAGGGATAGAAAGGATGCGAAGAGGGGAGGGGCTGGGGAAGGGCATAGGAGGGCAATGGAAAGGGTTAGGGGACTGTATACAGAGTGGAAGGTGGAGAGGTTGAGGTTCTCTGTAACAGAGAGGGCGGGGGAGTGGAGGATTGAGGAGTGGACGGATTGAGAAGTGGTGGTTTCACGGCATGTCGGGTTTGATTGGGCTCTTGGTCCGTAAGCACGATTTATGACTCGCCTTCCTTATTCTCCGAATTGGCATATTGTTCTTGATTGCTCTAGAAACACATCCAGACACACAAGTAGAATCCATCGTTGTTGCGTGCCAACAGCAAAATGGCCGCAAAATTACATGCAGCGCATACCGTCTGGGGTGTAATTGTTGAAGGGGTGTAGAGTTGGAGCGTTGGATTTCTTAAAAGCTATTTGTCTTGAAATTAGGGTTAGCGGTGTGGAGCTTGTGGAGTTTTGCGGTTTTGCGGTTTTGCGGTTTTGCGGTTTTCGGTTGTTTATTGTAGGAGGCGCTTTTGTACACTTTGTATGGTAGATTGATGTATCCAGTGTTTTTTTGAGCGAGTTGTTAGTCGCATTAGTTTATAGACATCTTAAAAAATACAAATCGCAATCCCAAACGCCTTTTTTTAATTGCCAAAACTTCCCCTGCGTCCCCAAAATATCCCGTCTAGTTGTTGGTGTTGAATCTGTGTCCACACTCGCAACGGTAGAAAACAGTAGCCTAAGGAAAATCGTCAGCCCATGATACTAAACTCAGCCCAAACCCTTCCTTCCTCTCCACAGTGCTCCCATTTCCCCTCCTCTTCCCAACAACTCAAAATCCCTCTCATGATACCTGATATCAGGTACCCTTCCTACACATAATCCCCCCGCCAAACTTAATCGCCTCAATCAGGGGTACTCACTCCTTCATCAGCACCTCTCAACTGCAACGTAAAGAACCACATCTCGCCATTTCCACAAGCCGGACAAGTCTGAGAGATCTTGGCCTCAGTATGTAAATCATCAGCATCAAGAGTCTGAACCGCCGATCTCTTCAGTCTAAGAGCCGAGGGGAAAGAGCGCTCATTCGACGTAGTAGTGGTAGTCTTAAGGGAAGTATCGGTGGAGACGGCGGTACACATCTGGCAGACGAGTTTATCGGAACCGGGGGAGCGGTCGAGAAGGTTTCCGCAGTCGGAGCAGAAGACGAGGGTTGCGACGGCGGACATGGCGACGGTGGGGCTTTGCTTCGTGGAGGCAGCTGATGAGTTTGGAGGTCGGAGTTTGAGATCGGAGGTGAAAGTGCTAGGGCGCGAACTTTTGTGCAGGGATGCTGTTGCGGGCTGCGAATCACGTTTTTACGTGCAAGTTTAGCGCGGAAATGCGCAATGCAGGTGCCTGGCTATTGAGCGAATCGAATCACGGTCTCTGGCTCGAAGGCTCGCAAGCTCAAAAACGCGCCGACAAAACAAATAGTAAATTAACGGTATCGGTATTAACAACTACGGGGTGTATACATCAACTAACTGCACAATAACATAACCACATCTATCATCTCCTCATGATATCCTTTTAACAAATTACTGTCCCTTCTTTTCGCTCTGCTTCTTCTCCTCCTCCTCCAAAAACTTCAAGCTCTTTACCAATCCCTCCTGTAAACTCCAGATAGGCTTGTATCCCAACATTCCCTTTGCTTTCCGGATATCGAAATATCTGTTCCAGCAGCTGAACTTCACTCTGAATCTTGTGAAACCAGGCTCCTTGCGCATCAACCAAGCAAAAGTCTCCGCCGCTCCAGCAAGCGCAACACCAACCTCTCTAGGCATCTTAATGTAGAAGCTAGGGTAGTGATGTCTCTGGGCCCAAACTGCACGAGGGAAATCCCAGAAGTAGACAGGCTCTCCGTTGGTAATGATGAAGGCCTCTCCGTCGCAGGTGTTGGGGCTCTTGGGGGTAGCAGGGTCCTGGCCAATGAGCTTCTCGGCGGCCAAGATGTGTGCGTAGGCGGCGTTTCCAATGTAGGTAAAGTCGAACAAGTTGGTGTTGTCTCCAATCTGGAACTTGGTCTGGTTGTTGTGCATAACCTGGAGCATACCGGGAAGGAGCTGGCGGTCACCCTCTCCGAAGAGTCCAGAGAGACGGAGTGCGACGGTCAACATGCCTCCCTCGCGGTTGGCCTCGAGAACCATCTTCTCTCCAATAGCCTGAGAAATGGTTAGTCAATTGCTGCGATTTGGACAGCGACGGAAATGGTACCTTGGTCTCGGTGTAGGGGTCTAGCGACTTGGTGGGAATAGGTGCCTTCTCGTTGAGGTTGACGACATCGCTCTCTCCGTCGAACAAGACAGACGCAGAACTAGTCCAGACAAAGGCCTTGACACCAGCATCGCGAGAAGCCTCCATACAGATTCTAGTTCCCTCGACATTGACCTTGAAGTAGATGTCCTTTCCGAGTCCGTGGACAGGCGACACGGTGTCAATAACGGTCTCGGGCTTCTCCTTAGCAAGGACGGCATCGACGGATTCGCGAGAGGTAATGTCTCCATCGTAGTAGGTTACTCCTTCGCGGCGGTTGACATTTGTGCGGAGGTCAAGAACGGAGATCTTAGTTTCGGGGTGGTAGACTTGGAGGATCTTGACGACGTGGTGACCAAGAAAACCGCAACCTCCGATGACGAGGGCGGATTTGAGGGTGGTCTTGGGCTTTTCGGTGGACATTTTGGTGTATGGCCGGAGGTGAGGGGGTTCGCGTTCAATTGGTGTTTGTGGGAGGACACGATGTTTGGTTGCCGGCTGTCTTTGCCTTAGAGCATGTCTTCGCCACGAAACCAATGGCGGCAAAGCTCAGCTCAGCTCCCGGACTCCGAATCGGCGGCGGACAGCAAAGCAAGCGAACCAATTTTGAGGGTCCCCAACTGTCGATCATCATATTTCAACAACGCCAAATAATTCTACATAATTTCCAACAACACATAACCATAAACACAGCTCTAATTTTGCTCGATCTTCTTCAACATAAAATCTCTAATCCCGTTCCAGGTTCCCTCAGGGCTTGGTCTTGCCGCAACAACATCAGGCCTCTTTCCAATTTTCTCAATCATGTGCACCTCCGTCGTCGGCCCGATGCTCGCCCAGAAAGTCTCGCTATCGTCCTCCTCCTTATTGATACCATCTCTCAGCACATCCCACGCTGCATCAGCTCCTGTCGGAGAAAACACCACCACCCACCGCTCCTGTCCCTTCGTAGCCTCCATAGCCTTCGCAAACTCCTCCGAAAAGCAGTTCACCACCTTAGTCTCATAAACCACTAACTCCTGCAGCGGAACACATCTATGCTCTTCTACTCCCGAGAGAGATTTCGGGATAATGTCACCGCGCTTCTCGTTGTTGAGGAATAGTAGCGGAAGTCTGTCGGTTGCAGCGCTTTCACAGCAGGTGTTGTAGTCCTCCAAGATAAACTGGGAGAGAACCTTGCCGTTGCCGCATTCTTTGCCGAGGACGTTGGAGGCGCTGAAACCGAGATTGATAACGGCGGTGCAGGTCGCCGGTCCGACAACGTAAACTTTGGTGATCTTCAAGAATTCCTGGGTTTCTGGGCAATCTGCTCCGGTCAGTCAAAGCCACCGGAGCTCGAGTGAGAACTTAAAGCGCACCTCTGTGTTTGTCTAGTACAGCTCCAAGAGCTTCTACGGCACGTTGACTCGTAATAATCATTCCATGGTACTCGCTATTCTGTCCAAGAACCAGCTTCTCTAGCTGAGAGAGGTTGATGTGCTGGTGCTGTAAAACGGGAACAAAGATGTTTTCAGCATTGTAAGTTGTTCCGGCGATTTCCAGAGGATTTTCGGCAAAGTATTTGTCGTAAGGATCCGTAGGACTAGATTTCGTTTTGAGGAAGATAATTGGTAGCGGCGACATCGTGAGCAGCGGTGGTGGGGTAAGATATTCGCGACGGCGCCGGCAGGCTACGTCAAGTTCGAATTTCGGTACCGCCAAGTTGCAATTGACCCAAAAATATGACAATTGCGCACTCAATATTCTAAAATTTTGCTAAAGTGGAATTAGAGTACATTTCCAGCCCTAAACGTACTGTCCATATGATTATCATTCCGCCAAAAATGCCCGTGAGCGATGATGTCAAAATTTCCCGCGCACCGCCGGCGGACGGCGCGCGCGTGTACAGACCGGCGTAACCCTCACCCTTAGCGCATCAGGGTAATCCACCATGCAGCGAAATTTCACTTTGGCGCGTCAAACTTTCGCAGCTCGATTCTCAGCCTCTCACACCTCAAATCACCATGGTTCGCCTCCCTGAATGCTCCAAAATTCCACAAAAAACTAACCAAAATGCTAGAAAATTAAAGCACTCTCCCGCTCTGCGGAAACTTACAACCCGCTGGGAACCACTGCTGTGGTCCAGCCTAGAAACTTGAACCCAGAAATGCACCCGTTCGAGAAAGCCCGCGAATACACCCGCGCCTTGACAGCTGTTAAGATGGAACGCATGTTCGCCAAACCCTTCATTGCTCAGCTCGGAAATGGACATATCGACGGAGTCTACTCTTTCGCCAAGGATCTTAAACGCCTTGACACTGTTGCTTCTGGATCTGGTGACGGAGAGGTCAAGATTTGGGATTTGGCGGACAGGAAGGAGATTATCAGCGTGAAGGCTCACGAGGGAATTGTGAAGGGATTGTGCTTTACTTCTGTTGGAGGATCTCGTAGACTACTTTCTTGCGCCACCGACAAGACTGTGAAGCTCTGGGACCCCGAGCTTAACAGAGACGGAAACAACGCCCCCGTGGCTACCTACTTCGGAGAGCAAGGATTCAACGCCGTTTCACACCACCGTAACGACCGCAACTTCGCTACAGCTTCCGGAGTTGTCGATATCTGGGACTGGGACAGACAGAAGCCCATCACCACCCTCCAGTGGGGTGCCGACACTATCAACACCGTCAAATTCAACCAGTCTGAGACTTCCGTCCTTGCCTCCGCCGGTGGTGACAGAACCTTGATTCTCTACGACCTCCGTACCAGTTCTCCCCTCGCCAAACTCGTCACTACTCTCCGCAACAACCAGATCTGCTGGAACCCCATGGAGCCCTTCAACTTTGCTACCGCGAACGAAGACCACAACGTCTATATCTTCGACATGCGCAAGATGAACCGTGCCCTCAACGTTCTCAAGGACCACGTTGCTGCCGTTATGGACGTCGACTACTCTCCCACCGGAGAGGAGCTCGTTACCGGATCTTACGACAGAACCGTCCGTATCTTCAAGGCCCGTGAGGGACACTCTCGGTATGCTCTTCAATTTCCTAAAATGTTTACGAGTGATGTTAACATTATTATAGCGATGTCTACCACACCAAGCGTATGCAGCGCGTCTTCTCCGTCGCCTTCACCACCGACACCCGCTACGTCCTCTCCGGATCCGACGATGGAAATGTCCGTCTTTGGCGTGCCGAGGCCTCCGCCCGCTCCCACGTTCGCTCTGCTAAGGAGCGTACTAAGCTCGAATACGATGCTGCTCTTAAGGAGCGTTACAAGCACTTGCCTGAGATTAAGAGAATTGCCAGGCATAGGCATGTACCGCAGCCTATCAAGAAGGCCGGAGAGATTAAGAAGGAGGAGGAGGCCTCTATTAAGAGGAAGGAGGAGAACAGAAGGAGACACAGCCGGAAGAAGGACATGCGCAGGATACCGCAGAGAGAGGCTATGATTGTTTCCCGGGAGTAAGATCTTGCCGCATGCGGCGAGTGATATACGAAAGAGACATGAAGGACAGATAAGAGGAAATGGTGGTGTTTTACATAACGGCGTTTTGGTTTGGGTTAAAAGTTAACTGTATGTATGCTTGCTTTTGGGAGAAGAGAATATTAATGAACTACAATTACAATTACAACATTCATGCTTTCCTTCGTGCTGAACACTCCTGGGTATTCCTCCGCTAACATTGCTTACTATGATCCCAATGATCCGCATCGGGATGAATCTCCGGTGCGTGTATATACTCCCTAATCTTCGCCTTGTGATGTCTATCAGTCCCCATCCTCATATCCCGATCATCAACACAAGCTCTGAACCCATCCGTTTCCTTCACAAAGCTTCCCATCAGCTGTGGCCTTCCTAGGGGTAGCTTATCGCCTCTATCAACCTGCCACGTCTGCCATGTCTTTCCATAAAGCTTTACAACCTCCTCCATTTCTTTGTTCTCGGCAATCTCCCAGACTGAATCGGGCATCAAACTACCCTCGGGCTTTGGCATTACCAACTGGCCGCTCTTCACCTCGAAGACATGGGAGTGCCAGAGCTTCCTTTCCTCGGGATCGAGACCTTCGTAGAGTTCTCGGGTTATCATGTATTCGACGCCGATTAGGCGAGCGTTGGGAGTGGGGGTGTCGAAGAGGAGACATTGTCTGGAATGGGTGAGCGAGCGTCAGCGAATGATATTCATGATCCGCCAAGAGTAAAGTGAGAAGAAAGGATGGAACAGAAGGATATGGGTACAGACCTGACTCCCTCACTAACATGCATACAATAATGCTGAGCCTCGACTCTTCTTCCGGGATCATCGGCATAAACATGGAAAGCATTCAAGTAAGCACAAACATTTTTCAGTGGAAGGAATTCTTGGACTATGCTGGCGCCGGTTTCGATTAATTTTGAGGAGGCGGAGACGGGTTTTCCGGGAACATTGGGATTGGTTTGGGTATCGAATTTGTTCATTACGGCGAAAACCGAGTGATTGAGAATTGGGTAAAGGGAGAAGAGTTTTGAGAAGGATAAATCGGGAAGGGAATAATTGGGATATCGGGATCCCTTTTATTCACCTAATGACGTCAATGGACATTAAGTTAGTGTGCATTTTGTCTGTCGCTTGACGTCAGAAGTTGCCGCCGTTCACCGCTTCCGGGATGCGCATTTATTGACTACATTCTCATGCCTTGAAAAAGTAAGGACATCAAGGTACATATGGCTCCCATACTTTTAAGGATTCCAGGAAAACCTGCTGGAGGTACCATGCTGCAGGCGGCCTGCTTAATATATGGGGTGGGGACCCGGCATTGGAGATGATCACCGGCGGGCCAACTACATACATATGGTTCCATACAATAGCGTGACCCTTTCAATCAAGCTCTGGAGATCCTAGTCCCTTAACGACATCAGACGAAAGGCAACCCACAATTTTCTGAAGAATTTTCTTTCCAACTCATGTTAAGACTTTTAATCTTTCTGATATGAATTGTTTACTATGCCCTCTACTTGAAGTACGGCAGGGTCGGAAATAACCATACAAAATAGGTACCGAAATTCAGACTCCATTCCTGCCTGAAAAACAACTTGTTTTGGTATAAAATTGAGACCAGACTAAAAAGTACGTGCGCAGTAATTGCGCTTCTTCGACCTCTCGTGATCGGCGCTGACCACACGCGGGCTCATCGCAGAGTGAAGTCCCAAATGAAGCTAGTGCAAGTTGTTGACAAGGGTTGGTGAGAGTCACCACTGTCGGGCGGGGTGAGCACAAGTGCCCCGCCAAAATTCCAGCGGCGGCTTGTCTCTCTTCAGTAACCAACTCACGGATACCAAACATCACCATGGCTGAGGCAGCTGAGATCGCCGCTAAGACCGCTGACCTTTCGGTCTCCGACAAAGGTAGATTAGAATCAATTCTTTGCGAATTCTTTTTTTCTCTTGATATCAATACTGATCGCGTCAGTCTTCTACATCGACGAGGACACTGGAAACGACGATGCCGCCACCGCCGGAACCCAGGAGACTCCCTTCAAGTCTCTTCTCGGAGCCATGATTGCGACTGCTGTGTCCGCCCCTGGAGCCAAGTTCGAGTCCCGCAAGTCCGTCACTGGAACTCCTGAGGAGACCCGCGCCGAGTACAAGCCCGTCGCTAAGGCTGCTATCAAGAAGGCCACCTCTGCCTACCAGGCTCACGTCAAGAAGCAGGCAAAGGCTGCTGAGCTCGCCGCTAAGGAGGCCGAGCAGAAGGCTGCTAAGGATGCTCAGCTTGAGGCTGCTAAGGCCATCAAGATCACTGAGGATGCCAGCTTGCCCGCTGCTAAGAAGCTCAAGATCAAGGAGTGTGTCAACAACCGTGACACCCGTGTCAAGGTCTCCGGATGGGTCCACCGTATGCGTCCCCAGAAGAACATGATTTTCATCACTCTCCGTGACGGATCTGGACTTCTTCAGTGCATTCTCACCGACAAGGACAACCTTACCAAGACCTACGACGCTCTTACCCTCACCCTCGAGACTACCATCACTCTTTACGGAGAGATCAAGAAGGTTCCTGAGGGATCCCACGCTCCCGACGGACACGAGCTCCACGTCGACTACTACGAGGTTATCGGACGTGCCCCCGGAGGAGACGAGGCTATCTCCAACATTGTCGCTCCCGACGCCGACCCCACCACCAAATACAACAACCGTCACTTGACCATCCGTGGAGACATTGCCTCTGCTACCCTTAAGGTCCGTGCCGCCGTTGTCAAGGCTTTCCGCAAGTCCTACGACGACCTTGGACTTTTGGAGGTTACCCCTCCCTGCATGGTCCAGACCCAGGTCGAGGGAGGATCCACCCTTTTCGAGTTTGACTACTACGGAGAGAAGGCCTACCTTACCCAGTCTTCCCAGCTCTACCTTGAGACCTGTTTGCCTTCTCTCGGAGATGTCTTCTGTATCCAGGAGTCTTTCCGTGCTGAGAAGTCTCTCACTCGTCGTCACTTGTCTGAGTACACTCACATTGAGGCCGAGTTGGCTTTCATCACCTTCGATGACCTCTTGTGCCACTTGGAGGAGATGATCTGCCGCACCATCGACACCGTCTGGACTGACCCCCAGATTCGCAAGTTCATCCAGGACTTGAACGAGGAGGCCAACAAGGAGGAGAAGCGCAGATTTGAGAAGGGTGAGGTCACCGAGATCAAACACTACGAGTTCAACCCCCCTCAGCGTCCCTTTAAGCGCATGACCTACGTCGATGCCATCCAGTGGCTCAACGAGCACAACATCCCCAACGAGGATGGTGAGCCCCACAAGTTCGGAGATGACATTGCTGAGGCCGCTGAGCGTCGCATGACCGACATCATCAACTTGCCCATCTTCTTGACCAAGTTCCCCGTCGAGATCAAGGCTTTCTACATGAAGAAGGATCTCCAGGACCCCCGTGTCACTGAGTCCGTTGACTGTCTCATGCCCGGTGTTGGTGAGATTGTTGGAGGTTCCATGCGTATGGACAACCTTGAGGAGCTCCTCGCCGCCTACAAGCGTGAGGGTATTCCCGCTGACCCCTACTACTGGTTCACCGACCAGCGCAAGTCAGTCACCTCAATATATGATTAATCAATGAATGATACTAACGAGTACTCTTAGGTACGGAACCACCCCTCACGGAGGATACGGAATCGGACTTGAGCGTTTGTTGGCCTGGATGTGTGGACGCTGGACCGTCAAGGACTGCTCCCTCTACCCTCGCTGGATGGGACGTTGCACTCCTTAGATTAAGTATCAGTAATGGTGGTAGACATTGGTTTGGGACTGGTTACTCAAGCGATATCTTTTCGATGTTTTATTGGATATTTTTTTTGTTTTTGGGGTAGAAAAATTACAGCGGATGCATTTACCAACCACAATTATTTTCCGGGATCGTACTGATTCTATAATCAAACCAAAGAGTTACAATTCCGGCACGCCAAAACAATATTAACAATTACGCAGCCATGCCATGTCTATCCATATAAACTCATTCCCCAACCACTCATTAACTCTGTATCTTTGCATGCTTAAAATATTTCATCCCCACCCAAGCCACGACTACCCAAACCCATGCCATAACACACGTCAAAATAATAATTGCCGGATAATAACCTGGAATCGGGAATTCGCTATTAAATGTTTTTTCGCCGCCCACCGATCTCGGCCAACTCTGTGCCATCATCAGTCTTTGACCCTCCATAGTAGCAACAAGGGGACTGACCTTCGGTTCCGTCCCCCAAGCCCAATCCCAAACTCCAATAACGCTCCCCATGCCAACCACAGTCACAATCCAGGTACTCGCCAAGACAACCCAACCCCAGTACTCAGTATCCTCTGCGCTTTGGAGTTCGTTGAACTCCTGGACCTTTTTCGGGACTTTTTTTACTTCGTATTGTGAGTCGTCGGAACTGTAGTCGCTGGATTCGAGGGAGCTGTCGGAGTCCGAGTCGGAGTCGGGGATCGGTGGTACCTGTGGCGGTGGTAAAGCTCCGGGTCGTGGCCGTAGAAGGACGTTAGAACGTAGCGACCGTCCTCGTAATCGTTTCTTGGGAACAGGCATTAACTGCGGTGGATTGGAAGATGTATTGCTGGCACGCCGTCGCGGTGAAGCATTGGTGCTCGCGGCGTAAGGACTGGCATTATGTGAGGTGCTCATGCATTTGTGCTCGGTTGAGCTGTGGGATGAAACTGGAGCTCGTGGGTGTATCTGTATCTGTTTACACAAAAACTTTGGTGAATTTGTGGTTGGGTAGAAATCTTCTGGAATTGCGGTAGCTAGGACACTCTGGCGACACGAGGTCAAGGGACAGGTCGACGCGCCGCTGTGGAGCTATTGATTACGTACAGAATTTGGTAACCGGGAATTTACCCGCGTTTGCCGACACGACGGCTCACTCGAAAGACCGATAGTAGCGATAGCGGGGTAGGATCTGCGACCGGAGGCCCTGTGTTTAATACCCCCGCATCGCAACCAGGAGATTGATCCCGCTGCTGATAACCATCAACTTGTCCTCTTCTTTCGCTGTGGATATATCTCGAGTTCCATCTTTAATCCCATCGTCCTAATACCCTACAACAAACACAATAATGCTTCCAGTACCTCTTTTTCAGCTTCAATGCGGTATGCGATGACGTAGCCTTCTCATCAATAGCTTGAGCTAACCACCCCCTGATGTGACAGGAGCCAATTCCTATGATTGGGGTACTACTTCCTAACCACGCCCAGAACCGTTATGCTCCGAACCGTATCATAACCGCCTTTTAGGTAAAATTGGTCACGATTCTGCCGCCGCGCGCTTTGCCGCTGCTACTGAGAGCTCCGGTTTCCAGATCGAGCCCAACAAGCCCTACGCTGAGGTACTTGCTTTCAATTTACTACACTTGGTTTCTGATTCGCTAATAATCATAGCTATGGATGGGAACTCACCCCTCCAACCCCTCTAAAGATGTCGCTACCGGCCGCACCCTCCTCGAGCTCGTAGAGACCAACCAGGCCCTCCTCTCCGCCCCCGTCACCGAGCGCTACGGCCAGAAGCTTCCATTCCTCTTCAAAGTCCTCTCTATCCAGAAGGCCTTGTCTATCCAGGCCCACCCCGACAAGAAGCTCGCCGAGCGCCTACACGCCGAGGACCCCAAGAACTACCCTGGTAGCACCTCTACGTCCAGCCTCTCAGAGACCTTACCTAACAGCGCCAGATGACAACCACAAGCCCGAGATGACCATCGCGGTCACTCCCTTCGACGGATTCTGCGGTTTCCGTCCTCTCGAGCAAATCTCCAGCTTCCTCCAGTCCATCCCCGAGCTCCGTGAGCTCGTCGGCGAGTCCTCCGCCGCTTCTTTCGTTTCCGCCGTCGCATCCACTGCCACTTCCACCGACGAAGCCACCATCTCCCAGAACAAGACCGCACTGAAAGCTCTCTTCAACGCGTTGATGACCTCTTCCCAGGAAAGAGTCGCCGAGCTTTCCAACAAGCTTGCTGCTCGTGCTGAGTCTGAGGGAAAGAACTTTGGAGGCGAGTTCGGAGGACAGGTCCTTGCCGACCTATTGGTGAGGCTGAATGGACAGTTCCCTGAGGATATTGGATTGTTCTGTGCACTGTTCTTGAACTACATCACCCTTCAGCCTGGAGAGGCTATCTTCTTGCGCGCAAACGACCCCCACGCCTATTTGTCCGGTGATATCATTGAGTGCATGGCGGCTTCGGATAACGTTGTTCGTGCGGGTTTTACCCCTAAGTTTAAGGATGTCAAGAACTTGGTTGAGATGTTGACCTACAGCTATGCGCCTATTGAGGCACAGAAGATGAAGCCTGAGGTTTGGGAGAAGGGTGATGGACAGGGAACCTCTATCGTGTACGACCCTCCGATCGATGAGTTCTCGGTTGTCAAGACAGAGTTGAAGAAGGATGGAAAGGAGACTTTCCAGGGAGTTGAGGGACCTAGTATTATGATTGTTACCGAGGGAGAGGGAGAGATCAAGGTTGGGCCTAAGCGGGAATCGCTGAAGAAGGGATTGGTATTCTTTGTTGGTGCTACTGCGAAGGTCGAGTTGTCTGCTGGACAGGAGGGCTTGACTGTTTTCAGGGCGTTTTGTGAGATTAAATGACTAGCCAATACCGCGAGGTTGTAGGTGGTGGAATGGATTATTGAATAATTAATATCTTTTTGGCTCACCAATTATCTTTCGTCGCTTGCTTATGTTGTTGTAACCTCGACTCGAGGCGTTAGAATCCTCCTTGGCATCCAAACTCTAATCCATAGCTGCGCATGCGCGCTCCCACTCCTCGCTGCTCCATCTCGCCTCCACGACCATCTTTCTTGGCTGTTGACACTTGATACACAGCAGCATGGCCCCATTACTCCCAGGTTCAGCAATACATGATTGCTATTGGACACGATATAAGCCTTCTCGCAAATAAATTGCGCATTCCATCAGGCAACACACAAGGCACCTGCACGTTAAGCGTAAATTCGCTTATTCTGGCTCGGCGACCGATTTTCATCCAATCACATCCCCGAGAGGCGGACAACCCCGAATGTACGGCTGAATGCTAAGGCGAATCAAGAAAGACCCCAAGAACATAACCAGCTTCCGGCACTGGCTGTTGCATCTGTGCTGCTGCGTATTCGCATAGCCAGCTTGTCTCTTGTCTGCAGAGATGGGTGCTGTCTTTCTGATGCCGATCGTATTCCCTCAAATAAAGCATTTCTCACGCACCACAAGTACCTTCGTACTTTGACGATACTGCGATAACTTTCAGCTCCGCGATATTGGAGAAGCTCTACGAAGGTTCGGGCACACTTCGAAAGTCGTTCAGAGATCCATAGCTCGAGCGATCATCGGAAATGAGGGTTTCTTACCCTATCACACTCGCTCTCGTCTCTTTGGTCTCTCAGGGAGCTGCTCGTGTGGTGTTACTCTCTTCACCAACTCCTACAGCGGATTCAGCTACTCTTCCTCAGCCTACTCCCGATATCACACCCGCACCTACTCACATTCCCTACGAAGATCTACTGCGCCGTCGCTCACCATCTCCAGCAATCAAGCAAGATGATCCGACTGCACAATGCGCCGTCTCCTGTGGCAACAGTTACTGCTGCCCATCAGACAACGAGTGTTCTATCCTCAAATACGGTCCACCACAATGCCATCCGTAAGCCCTCGTCTATATCCCTTAATTCTCTCCTATTAACCAACCCCCAGAAAGCTCGAAAGAAGACAAACCAGCTACCCCTACCAAGACGCCATAGAAGCACAAATCTCCTCCCTAATGAAAAGCGCAATCTACAACGCCAACAACCAACTATCCTACTACACCAACCTCTACAACTTCAACCTTAACAGCTACCTTTCCTCCTACTGTAGCTGTACCTACAACCGACGAGACCCATACATTTCCTCTGTCCTATCATCCTTCAGCCAAGCCTACCTCTCGCCCCAAACTCGTACCGCTTCAGGAAATAACTATCCCACCACCACTCGTCGAATCAGCCATGAAACCAGCAAACCGGATAACTCCAAAAATTCCCCCTCGACAACAGCTATAGTAGTAGTTTCGATAGTCGGAGCCGCGGTACTAATCATCATCGGTCTACTTATTTGGTGGTGTTGTAAAAAGTGCGCCTGTTGCCAGAGGAAGAAGAAAAATAATGCAACTATTATTGTGCCAGCAGAGGGAAAGCCTCTGGGTGCCGCTGCAACAAGTGGCGTGCTTACAACGAGTTATCCTCCACCTTCAAACAATGGGGGACCAAATAACGGGGGACTTCGAGGTGGAGATAGACAGCATAATGTTCTCATGTCGCCCCATCATGATGGTCAAAATATTCACCGGACGCATTCCACAGTCTCCAACGCAACCTCGATGTCAGTTGGTGTAGCCCCGGCTTTACCTTCTGTAGCACATATGCCAGGGATCCCACAAAATGTCATCCCCTCCCCTTCCACCATTTCACACCGAAACTCTGCCCCCCTCCTAGGCGGTTCGCATCAGCAGCATCACCCACTCCGAAACCAGCAATCCTTAGGTACAGTCCCAGAGATGCAACCGAATGACAGGGTACAAGATTGGCGATATAGTGTACCATTAGGAGTTGGAGGAATGCCAGTAGTACCGGAGGTTCCGGGGACCATGACCCCGGTGGAGATACATACTACTGGACCGCCGGCTTATCAGCAATTTGCTGATAGACAGCAACCACAGGAGTTGGAGGGCTGGGGGGTGAATGCGGGTCCGGTTGGGGGTGGGGTGTGGAATCAGGCGGTTTCGGAACGGGGAGGGGCGAGCCCAACGCCTCAGCAACATCAGAGGGGGTATTGGCAGCAGGGTGCGGTGCCGGTGAGTGGGAGTTTTCATGAGATGGGGGGAGGGAGGTCAGATCGATAAGTAATAGTTATGGTGGGTTATAGTGGGTTTTTTGTAGTGTTTTGAATTGGCGTATTAGGTGTTGGGAGTTCTCGTGGGATGGAGCCGATGGGCGGATCGGGTGATACTTTATGAGGTTGACTCAATAACGACAACCACTGTGTGTGTTTGTCGTGGTACCGCGAGGAATTACGAAGAGTATGGATGGCTTTGGTGTCTATTTTATTGTGCTATTTGCGATTTTAAGCGATCCTTCAAGAGAAATGGTATTCCAAGCATGGGAAGTGTATGGTGATGATCTATGATGCTAGCTATGGAGCGATGTATGATTCAGTATGAACTCATGGAAATTTAATCAATTAATGAAACCTAGATAGTAACTTGAAATTGATTTATAGCTCTGTAGAACTAAAGAGTAGAGCCCCTTTGGCTCGAAAAATAGAATCCACTACATCAACCCACCTAGGTTAATTCTTCGGCAGTCTATTATCTGTATTACCTCCGTTACGAGAGTTTTAATAATCCTCTCCAATTGTTATTTAAAACGGCAGCACTGAATTAAGCTCCCCTCTGTAAAAAAAAATTCGAGCTTCTCAAAAATTACGCCCTATAGTTGATGGTTGCCCACAACTCGCCAAGCTTGTCCCACCTTAGAGCCGCCATCACCTGACCCCGCCAACAACGTCATCCATATCGCGGTCCCCAGCTCCCTTGTCCAAGCGTGCACCGCAGCCTCGTATCACCAAACACCATCAACGCACCCCGCCATCATCATGTCCGCCGACTCAACCCCCACCGGCAGTCCCCAAATGACGCCCTCCAGCTCCATCTACACTCCCTCCGACCTATCGTTTAGCCAAGCCTCCTTCCTCGACGCCCCAACACCCGCCATGTCAGACCTAGGCCATCAAGAACACAATCACGATCACGATCACGGCAACCTCCAACATGCTGACACGGAATCCCTGACGGGTACTGAGACTGATGATGAAGCGGAACAGGAGTGGCAGGAGAGCTTGCAGCAGTTGAATCTGCTTGTTAGTCTCGTGGTACTGCCGTTTTTTGGGAAGTGGGTCGGGAGGAGGTGCGCTTATTGGGGTGAGTTTGTCTCCGAGTTGAACGAGGCCTACGAGAGGATACGAGAGGATACGAAGTCTACTGGTTGACATGAGGTCTATGGGGGGTTATGGGGAATTGTGCTAACGAAATGATAGCTTGGACAAAGTTTATGACTTGGAAACATCCGACGATGGAGGTGGTGGTGAAGAGTAAGGCGGCTTGGAATGCAGCGGGGGTTGTGGGTGCCCTTTCGGGATCTAGGGCGCTGCCGGCGTTGTAGAAGGATGAATGGGATTGATTGATAAGGGAGTTTTGGCGTTTCTGATCTGATGGTTTATGCGAATACCTGGGGAGGGTTTAATGGAGAGGAGAGGTCTACTATCAGCTATCTAGAGCTCTTTTGAGGGCTCGCTTTCGGCATTGGTACTAGAGCTTGGAAGGATAGCTAAAGAGATGCATAGTAGCAGATAGATACCAGCCGCGGCTTCGATGGAGGATAATAGGCGAGTGGAAATAAGAAATCTTTGTCTTTGGGCGTTTAAAGACTTCCAGCTTAACACACTGCTGGTTACACGAAGAATCTCAAGTAGCTCTCGCATCACTGTAAACCAATCCCCTCTCAGATTACACCCAGACTACGTCCCTATTCTTAAACACTGATTGCGCAATATTCCCCATGAGAAAATCCATTAATTCCTGGGTAATTCCTAACTATTGTATGGTGAGCGAGCTATGGGGATTGCGGAGCTGGATCCGACTTTTTGTCCTACAGAGAGAGACTCAGTTGAATCACAAAAGTTACTTCAAAATTACAGCACTCTGGAGAAGATAGCCCCAGAAATTCGGCAGTTCTTTCCGGAGCTCCGGAGCAATCTTCAAGAGTCAATTCCGGAAAACTAATGACGTAGGTACCAAAGTGTCAAAGCGTAGGTCGCGCGACAAGGCCTAGATTAAAGCAAACCTTATTTTCACAACTTCCAATCAAATTAATACCTTCCGTCAAATGCTTCAAACGCCTCTCTAATTGGGATGCCGAAACCCTTCCTCCCGGTGGCATACAGACGGCTAGTCCATAGCCGACTTCAAATGGCCTCGCCGATGCCCAGATTACCGGCTTGCGCAAGCGAATATCCACAGTCGGCATGATGCATCTCAGCCCGAAGATCCCTGCAAAAAATTCTCAGCCGTATCCGTATCCTCAGCTCCATCCGTGTCATAATTGCAGCCGCGGTAACATCTAACAATCGATTCGTGTCTCCCAGATTTCCTCTCACCATCGTGGACTCAATCACAGATACCCGTTACCCCACCGTATACTAGCCCCTTTACTTTAGACCACAATCAGCACCGGCCGCAATAATGCTCTCCTACATCATCGCCTACCTAACCCACAAGATCATGGAGCACCTCCACGGTCGCCGGACTATCGTCATCGGCACGCGAGAGTCCGTCCTCGCCCTCGCCCAAACCCATATCGTCCACCAATACCTCCTCGACAACTTCCCCGATATCGATGTGAAGCTCCACTCCCTTTCTACCTCCGGCGACAAGAACCAAATCCAGCCTCTCCATGAAATGGCTCGTAAGGCACTCTGGACTGAGGAGCTTGAAGACCTTCTTCTCGAGGGCAAGGTCGACCTCATCGTCCACTCCCTCAAGGGTTTGTCCCACCATTGCAAATTGATATTCCGATCCCTCTAACAAAAGAATAAGACATGCCCACCACTCTCCCCGCCACCTGCCAAATCGGCGCCATCCTCGAGCGCGAAGACCCCCGCGACGCCTTAGTCGTCCGTCCCGACCTTCCCTACCGGTCCCTCGGCGAACTCCCCGCCGGCAGTGTAGTCGGTACCTCCTCCGTCCGTCGCATGGCCCAAATCTCGCGTCTCTACCCTTCTCTCGTATTGAAGGACATGCGCGGAAACGTCCCCCGCCGATTGGAGAAGCTTAAGAACAACGCCGAGTTTGGATTCGATGCGCTTATCTTGGCCGCTGCGGGACTCCACAGATTGAACTTCCATGATCAGATTACCGCATACTTGGAGAGCCCGGAGATGCTTCACGCGGTCGGACAGGGAGCTATTGCGGTGGAGACTAGGGAGAATGATCCTGAGATTGCGGCGTTGATTAAGGGATTAAACCATGGGGAGACTGCGAAGGCTTGTATGGCGGAGAGGGCTTTGTTGAGGAAGCTTGAGGGTGGTTGCTCGGTTCCCATCGGTGTGGAGACTTCTTTTGTTGGTGAGGAGTTGAAGATGAAGGCAGTGGTTTTGTCGGTTGATGGTACTCAGATTGTAGAGACTGAGGTTAGTCAGAGGACTGAGACTGAGGCTGCTGCGGACGAGTTTGGACGTGAGGTGGCGGATAAGTTGGTTGAGCTTGGATGCCAGCCTATCTTGGTTGAGGTGGAGAAGAAGAGGGCTGAAAAGGCGGCGGCGGATATTAAGAGGAATGAGGAGGGAGCTGCCATTGCTATCAATGATGATGGTGACATTGTCATTGTTTAGATCATGGAAGACGGAGGGAGAGATTAGATGGGGAAGAAAGATGAAGAGGAAGAGGTAAAATATCAATTGGGAATTTGATGTAGAAGAAGCAGGCGTTTTCTTTTGTGTTTTAGGGATTAGGGATACTTTGTTATAAGGTCGGCGTTTTAGTCATGGTCAATGAGCGAATCTGTTAATGCAGTTTTTTCCGCTCGTGGTTTTGTTTTTGATTTTGATGTAAGATACCGTGGATTAAATTTTCTTCACTCAACTTTGTTGCTTCTTCCGTGCTTCATAAACTGCTACTGTTAAACGGTCCCAACTCTTCCGTACGAAAAATAATTGTCTCTGTAGCTGCTAGAACAGAGTACTTGCAATCTATTTGATTCTGCCAAACTAACAGGAGGCAAAGATATAGCGACGTCGACAGGACTCGAACCTGCGCACGCGAACGTAAGAGATTTCTAATCTCTCTCCTTAACCACTCGGACACAACGCCTTTTATGCATCTTTTTGTAAAATAACTAATACAAGCTGTATGCATTTAATCAACTGGCTTCGATTTCGCTACAGAAATCGATATTTTAGTCGTGCTCTGTGCGTTGCCGAAGTGTGTATTTGTTCGGATAAGATAAGGCTTGCCGAACCCTCACGTCGACCCTGCATAGCACAAACAGATGTCCATCACTCTCAACTGTTGAGCATCATTTCACATGTAAGGTCTCGGTTAGGGATTGCTTGCATGCAGCTATTGACGTTGAGTAAACCAGGGCTCCCAGGGCTCCCAGGGCATGCAGCTGCCAAAGAGATAAAAAGCCTCGTCTGAACGGCGGTTATCTTTTTCCAGAACCTGTAGATGTGTCTTTGATGGAGTACAGTAATTTACAGTTTCTAGAAATGTTGTTTGAAGATGTATGAGAATTTACCAGATGACCTCAGCCGCCAACGTCTGTCAAGACTTCCAGGACTCCGCTATCTCGGCTTCGCTGGGTTTCGCCAGGTCTTGCCAAGCCGGCCTCGCGTCACAAGCAAGAATTCGCTGATGCGCGCAGGGATACGCTCCCCTGTCGTTCCCTGCCAGAATCCGGAATTAGAAACGGGAGCACTTCTGTGAGGTCGAAAGTCGACAAACGTTGGTTGTCTGAGGAGTCCGCCGCGCAATCATCTTCCCACCCACGCCCCAGCGACAACCCAGCGATGCTACATCGTCATCACAGCCAGTAGATCTTCTCCCTCGATCCACCCCTCCCGACACCACAAACAACAACAGCATCGACCGATACCGAGCCCCAGTGGCCGCGACGAAGCTCACCACCAAGCCACCTATCTCTCTCCTAACTGCATACCTGTCCATATTACCTTCCCCCAAAGCATCCAAGTAATAGTTCTGCTAAAGTAATATAATTACTCTATTTTATTCTATTCTCTATCCTCTCGTTCACTCTACCTTGCGCGCGACATTTCAGAACACACAGAGTAGATCTCTGTACTGAGCAACCCCCCCCTGACCGAGCATCGAACACGACATCTGAAGCTCTTCCACCTATCCCCGCTACTGCAGCAACATTACACAACCTTACAACAAAAGAATGACGGCGTCGGAGACGACGCTTCCAGTACCAACCGCTAATCCACGAGAGATCTCGCGTTCACCATCGCCGGTATTACATCGGCAACCATCGCGTTCACCTCAGCCCTACCATAGCTCCAAGCGAGACCCGACACAACAGTCAGAACCCTACTATGATCGTGTCTCAGTGGAGAAATCCCGAGCTGGAGCATCACCTAGAGGGGGCTCCGAATCAGGAACCGAGGCAGACGACGAGTTGACGAAAAGATTACCGGCACCCCCGGGGCGACGACGAATATCCTCAGATGATGATTTGTGGAACGAAACTGCCAGTCGTGAGAGGGGACGTACATCCAAGCGTGGGGAAGCCACAACCAAAAAGCTCGAGAAATCCAAACGTGTGGGAATAGCTATCGTCCGGAGAGGTTTAGAGATCGGTTTGTCGGTTGTGTTAGTGATTATAGTACTTTTCGGGAAAGAGCGGAGAGCATGGAAAGAAGTATTACTTCATAAAGGAGGTTCGCAAAAAAAATCTTGGAGTTAAAATGAATATGAAGGTAGCTGATCCACCGTAGAAATCCTATATTGGTTGGCTTCATACACAGCGATAATTCTTTCATATCCTCTCCGAGTCTTGCTTAGAGGTAGCACTTTACAACGCCCGAGATCTCTGGATCCTTCACCGATACTCTACCCGATCCTTTTTCCTGTGCTCATTGCACTTTCCTTAACGCCACAAGAAATCAACCTATCAAATCCCTTCCTCCTCGCTAATCTCGTAATATCACTCTCCAATATTCCTCCCACGATACTACCATGGTGGGACCTACGATGGGTCCTATCACTACTACCTCTAATACCATCCCTGAGCCATGGAAACCTTGGAATCTATGGAGGAATCGGCAACACCCTCGCCCTAATCCCACCCATCAACGCAACCCTCACCTCCGCCCTAACCGGCATCTTACACCCGTCCTTAACCTCCAGCGAGCTTCGCCTTCTTTCAGCAGCCTTAATAAACCTCCTCTACCACGCCTCTTCACCTCAAGCCATCATCCTTCGCGCCATAATGTGGGGTGGCGGTATCTCCCTTTTCTTACTATCGGAGGATGTAATCCGCTGGAACGTCTCTTTGGCGCGGGTCCCCCTTCACCGTTTCAAGCGGGCCGGTCACACCGTAATTGGTATCGAGCGCCTAAAAACCCTAGTCCGAAAAGGCGCCAATACATGGAAGAAATCCCGGGAAGCCTCCGATTCTGAAGCAGATATAGCAATCGATAAACAGAGAGCTCAGAAAACACATACTAGACATCAAAGCAGTACATCTTTCTATTTCACAGGGTTAACTGCAGAAGAAGCAAACACCCGTAGAATGGGTTACGCGGCTTATGTCTATATCTTAATCCTCTCTTTTGTCTTCCTAGGTCTTCGCCCTTATATAGGAAAACGAGCGTTGGATGGTGTAGACCCATTCCTTTGGGCGCCTGGTTATATCTTTTGCGGACAATCCTGGTACCAGAGAATCATAGACCACCTATCCCCCGGCTCTGGGTACTGCTTCACCGCCGGCTCTGTCGGCGCAGCAGATACCCGCCTCTTGATCCTCCTCTCCTGGGCTGGTATCCTTATCTCCGGCCTAACTCTCCAAACCCTTTTTGCAGCGCGCTTCGAAGTCGATACCAGACGCAAAGTCTTCCACGGTATGGTGATCTTAATGTTCCTAGTCACGGGACTTATCGATCCACCTTTCACGCATCTCTGCCTATCCCTCGCTATTGCAATCTTCCTTCTCGTGGACTTAGTACGCGCTGGACAACTCCCCCCAGTAAGTGGGTATATTGCACGCTTCTTGGAGCCGTATGTAGACAACCGAGACTTAAAGGGTCCTATGGTGGTTTCACATGTGTTTCTTTTATTAGGAACAGCGGTGGGGTGGTGGCTTACGCTCGCTGGGCAAGAGGTGCGGGATTGGGATTGGAGTCATCAGAAGACTGAATTATCGTTTTCGAGTGGGGTTGCGTGTGTAGGATTAGGGGATGCGGCGGCGAGTTTAATAGGGAGGAGATACGGTCGGACAAAGTGGGGATGGAAGGGGGGAAAGTCTGTTGAGGGGTCGGTGGCTTTTGCTGTGGCTGTTACTGCGGGGTTGGGGGTGGCGAGATGGTGGATTGGTGGGGGGGATTGGGGGTTAAGAGTTTGGATCAGGTTGATAGGGACCGCGTGTTGGGGGAGTTTGTTGGAGGCGGTAGCGACGGGGGTTAATGATAATGTTGTTGTGCCGTTGGGAGTTTGGGCGGTTGTTAGGGGGGTTGGGTTGTAGATATGGGACTGATGGATCACGGTATAAGTACATAGATTTTGGGTGTGAGTCTGATGCTTTCTGGGAGGCGAATGGCGTATGTTTTAGATAACCAAGGAGCTGGTGGGCGGGGTAATTGGTATTGCAGTTTTACTCCGCTTTATGAAATTACAAATAGATACTTTGGTCTGATCTATGTTTTATGATTTCAATGAGGTTTTATGGTTGAGTATGGGAGCTTAACGAACTAGTTTCTTCGTCTAGTAAAAGGCGTGGTGGAGTGAGTTGCGTTTTGTGATCACAGTTAACGAGTGATAGCCCATAGATACGTACACCCATGTTCGCGATAGATAAAGCAATTTCAAATTTCAGAACGCCAGATTAAAATCAAATTTTCACAAATAAAAAATACCAAACTTGCTCCCTTATACTTACTTTTCCCCTCACAGTCACCACCAGTCCACTAAATCTCCACCAAATCCCCCTCCCCCGCCGCCTTCCTCGCCGTCTCCACCAAATGATCCGCCTCCCCACTCTGCTGTACCATATCCCAAAAGGCTCCCTTACTCTTGATAAGATTCCATGGGGTATCATACTCCTGTATTATATTAGCCATGCTCGCCCTGCTCGCCATCTCCCAAGGGTGGCAACGAACCAAAACTTGTCCATCTCCAAGAACAAGAATCTTATCATAATCCGCAACAGTCTGTAACCTGTGTGCGATTACAAGGGTGGTACATTCTGTGAATTCTTCACGAATCGACTTCTGGATAAGTGCATCGGTTTCCATATCTACAGCGGATGTAGCTTCATCTAGAACTAAAATCTTAGGTTTAGAGACGATAGAACGCGCGAGACATCTATTGGGGGTTTAATCAGTATCCAGATTCCATGCAAGCTCAGAACCTTATGTGAAGGAAGGGGACTTACAAAAGCTGTCTCTGCCCTTGACTTAAATTCAAACCACCCTCGCTAACTTTAGTATCCAGATTATTGAAAACATTCTGATTCTCGCTCCCGGCATCAGTAAAGCTGGAATCAGATATATCGCCGGTATTAATCAAATGAACTCTCTCCAAGGCTTCATAAAGTTCCGCATCCTTGAATTCATTAAAGGAGTCCAGGTTGCTTCTGATGGTGCCTGAGAACAAGACTGGATCTTGAGGAATGATAGCCATCCTTCTCCTCAGCTGCGTCAAGTTGAGTTTCGATATGTCGTAGCCGTCAATATAAATCTTCCCCTTCGAAGCGCGAATAAACTGAAACAGGGCCAACGTAAACGAAGATTTCCCCGCTCCTGTTCTACCCACAATTCCAATCCTCTCCCTCGGTTTGACAAGGAAAGAAATTCCCTTCAAAACAGGCGGAAGATCAGGGGCATAGCTAACAGTGAGATCATCAACAATCACCCTACCCTCAGTTGGCCAATTAGTCGGCGGCAGATCTCCTCCTTGGTCTTCAGTCGGTAGGCCAGTGTATTCAACAATTCTCTCTGTCGAATTCATGTTGAGTTCCATATTCGCATACCTGCGGAGGGTCCAGATGACATTTCCAGTATAGCTGAGGGCGAAACTTAAGGCGAAACCGGCGAGGGATGCGTCAATACCTTTAACGCTCACGACGACGACTCCTACAAGGGCGGAGAAGATAGCGCCAAGTACACTCATCCGCAAACCGACCCAGCGGTTGAAAACCCAGTTGTAAAAAGTCCGCTGAGAAAATACGTCAACTTTGCGTTGGAAAAGCTCGGTGTATTCCTTTGCTCTGCCGTAAGCACGGATAGTTGCAACTCCCGTCAGAGTGGCACCGAAGAGCTCAAAGATAGGACTGCGAGAGTTGGATTCTAGACGCTTTATCTCACGCGCACCAGCGAGGTAGTAGATAGCGTAATTTATGTTGAAAGCCAGGCCGATCAAAGCTATGACCATTACGTAGGGGGAAAGATAACAACAGGAAGCACTGATTCCTACAACTCCGAGAAGGTTCCAGAGCATAAAGGCGAAGTCGGAGGTGAGACGGGAATCGATGGTTTCAAAGTCTTTGGAGAAACGGTTTAGAATCCGGCCGGTGGGGACGGTGTCAATCCACCGGAGAGGGGCGCGCATTACGGTGTGTAGCATGTCGTCGAACAATACGCGTGATGCGCGGAGGGAGGTGAGGAATATATAGGCTAGGGATTGTTAATTTTGATGATAAATAGGGGAAGGTAATAAACTCACCGTATCGCCCTGTTCCGAGAACACAAGAACAGGTACTCAGGAAGACGTAGATTCCGATCCAAAAGACCAATGTGTGGTGCTCTGCGACTAAGGTAGGGACTTTCTTGACATGCTGAAGAGTGTAGGTCGTCAGGCTGTGATACTGGAGAACTTCAATTGCAGCTTCATCTTCGGCGGACCACAGCTTGACCCAGTATTGCTATTCCCAGCGTCAATATCTCCACCGCATAATCTCAAAGAATCATGGTAACTCACTCTTCCTAGCAGCAGACATTCCTGGACAGTGAACATAAACAACACCAAGCACCAGACGCCATATCCGCCACTCGCCTTAAGATAAGCCTGGTAAATCGACCACTTAACCGCACCCTTAGCTCTATCCTCATCCTGAATAAACTGTCTCGGCTTCGGAATAACTTGCTCCGTAGCTGCCGAATGTGAATCTCGTCTCGATCTCGTACTCTCCCTGGTAGTAGTCCTCTTCAGCGCGAGATCCTCATCGTGAATTTGTTCCTCGGCCTCCGCAGTTCCAGCCTCGACCTTAGCGATAAGCCGTTCTAAAACACCACGTTCCTGAAGCTCCGAAACACGTCCGGCATTCTCGACGGTTCCGTTGGTTAATACAACAGTGTAGGCGGCGTGGTGAAGGCAGAGCTTTAAGTGATGGGTAACCAAGATACGAGTACGGCCGTGCATAAGCTCTCCTGTAAGTCCGTTGTCCAAGATCTGCTTTCCGACGTGGAAATCGACGGCGGAGAAGATGTCTTCAAGAACCAATGTTCCGGCTCGTGAGTAGCAGGCTCTAGCGAAGCTTACACGCCAGCGCTGTCCACCGCTGAGGTTAACACCATTTGCTCCGATCTCAGTCAAATCACCATCGGTAAGTGACTCGAGGTCCTTCTCCAAAGCACAAGCCTTAAGTGTCTGTCTGTATCGCTTCTCATTGTACGGTAATCCAAACAAGATATTGTTCTTGATAGTTCCATTCTCAATCCAAGGAATCTGGGCGACATAAGCGACAGCAGTAGGTAAAATCCAGTTTCCAGGATTCGCTTTACTATCACAGCGTTCTTCCGGTGTCGGAGGCGAGGGCATTTCAATACGTCCGCTTATCAAATCCGCCTCACCAAGGAGCGCAGAGAGGAGTAAGCTCTTCCCAGAACCTGTACGACCAGAAACAATATTGAGTTCGCCATTGATGAACTCGAAGTTGATGTTGCGGAGACAGAAACGGTCTTTTTCGGAGTCTTCATCGGCGGCCCAGGCGATCGTGGCATCTACCATGGCAACGCGGGAGGAATCGGTTAGGGTGGGCTTCTTTTCGGCGGAGTCGAGATATTCTTTGATACGGCCAACACTGACGAGGGCATCGAATAGGTCTGTCACTAACTCGGGAGCTATCGAAAGTGACCATTCAAGTTCGTTGAAGACCGCAAGAGCGGAGAAAGCAACAGACGGGGAGATGGATCCATGGATGATTGCGTACACGGAGAGCGAAATGGCAGCCAGGAGAATCGGATTAACACTTCAAACTCAGTCAGCACTCATGACTTGGAACGTCTCAGGTAGAAAAACTTACATCCAGGCTAAGATGACAAAGATATCGCAAATGAAGGCCCTCCGCAGAACAGTGAGCTCCTCCTCACGGACTGCCCTGATTCTGTCCGTCCATTTATCCTCCAACGCCGAGAACTTGATCTGTCGAATACCCTGTAGCGCTTCGGAAACCACAGCCATCTTCTTATCCCTCATATGCATGAGATCATCTTGAGCCTGTGAGTATTTCTTGCTAAAGTAGATATTCATCGGGGTAGTTAATCCAATGACAGTTATACCGGCGAGTAAACTCTGCCATCCAAGAACCACCATAATGAAACCGATACCAAAGAAGGTTCCAACAAAACACTCAACGAGGATATTGGACATGGCGCAGAATAACGAGATACGCTCTGAATCCACGGCTAGTAAGTTGATTACACCTTGCTTCATGTTCTTTAATGCGTCTTCTTCTGAGGTTGCTTCACTGAGGTTGTCCTGGCTGGCGTTGGCACTATCGCTCTGCTGCTGTGTTCCTTTTACGTCTTTTTTACGCATGGTCTTGGAAAATACGACTGCCGAAAGCTGACTACGGATGGGAATAAGTAGACCCATGAAGCATACCCTGTATCCAGTAAGCTTTAACACTCTCGATTCAGTTTTAAGTCGGGTCGTACCAATAAACATAAGCCAAAATTACCGCCTCGAATCCTTTGACGATTCCAAGGATCGCAACCCAAAGCCACGCATTCCTGGTAGCATTCTGATCGCCATGGTCTCTCATCTCCAGATACCTCAAGATCTCATGCAAGATAAGCGGTGGTGTGAATGTTGCAACAGTTCCTACCAGGGTTGCTGTCCAGGTTCTCATAAATACCGGCCAATGGGCTTTGAATATCTGAAGGTGAAGTTTCGGCGATTCATGGAGGGCATGGAACTGTTCGACCAGGCGTTCTGCTCTTCGAGCACGATCCATGACTGGAATATCTTCTTCTTCGAAATGTCCCTTCTTTGCGGCAAGTTTTAACATGGCTGTTCCCCAGTGGAAGGTGTAGCGGGAGAATAAGCTTGTGGTACGCATAGGGTCAACTCGGTCGCCGTTGAAGAAGACTTCTGGTCTTCTGGGGATCAGGATTGTTGCAAGGATAGCGATAAAGCAGAGAAACAGCTGTGAGCCAGTCATGGCATACTCGTAGGTCTCGACATATTCAGATTTGACCAATACAGCGGATTGTGTTCCGAGCTGAGCCATTAGTATGAGAAACAACCTTCTACAATCGTTGAATCTCCTTCTACAGTCAATCTCGACATAGAGGATGATAACTTGGAGAAATATTGACAACTTGAACCTGTTAGCAATGATACCTTCTTTCCTGCAATACCGTCCGCCTTCTTCCACAACATACCCAATTTGCTGTGAACAGCCATGTTGCTACAAGCTCACAGATTCCTTCCCACTCCGACTGGCCATACCTTCTCATCGACAACAGACACACGCTGGACGCAACTGATACTGCCACCGCCGCTATTGTCGATATGAGCAACGTCCTCTTCTGTGTTGATACTTTGTAATCCCTCATAGATTCCTCCGTAGCAACTCCATCTTCGTCCTCATAAAGCTCCTTGTCCCTCCATGGATCCCGGTGTTGCTTTCTCGCCCTTACTCGTTTTGCGAATGCCGAAATTCCAAACAGCGTAGTACCCGTAACGAGTGCCGCGGAAGCTACCGGAATCGCAATAAACGCCATTTCTCGCCGACGCTCTCTAACAGAGCGGTTCTTCTTTTGTCGTTGTCTTCGTGTTCGTGGAGTATGGTGGAGCTCCTTCGTTATGAAAAGAGTGGAAGTTGGTGGATACTAAATACCTGAGTGAAGTAGTCAAGGCGTAAAAGGCTTGTTTTGTCCGGGGAGCAATCCGGAATATAAGAGCAAGCTCGTATCACTACTTTATCAGTTCATGGTATGCTATGTAGCTAAATTCTATCTTTGTTTCCTGGATTCATGAGTCACGCTACACAGCACTGCATTACCGCCCTGCAGTAGTGTTGGTAGCAACCTCTTGCCCTGCCCTCTCGACTCACCATGATTTATTCCGTCGCGCCTCCGCTCGTTCGGGGTGCATCGAGATAGAAGTTTTCATGTAATATTCCCGTCACCTCCCTTTTCTGGCTAGCGTACAACCAAATGAATCAGGTCGATGCGACCCGGACCTCTTAAAGTGGCACCAGAGACGACCTTCTCGCCTGAACTGACATTTTGTTTCTAGATATGCATAGTGAGTAATTCACTTGTAGCTATCTACACGTCAACCACGATCTGCAGGGTCATTGAGGCTCAATCTATGAATCCCATGTCTTTCTCGCAAAGTATGCAAGTTCCCCACGCCTGACAATGGCCTCGACCGGTTCGCTCTCGCAATCTATCGACAATCTATCGCAAGGTTGACAAATTATTTTCACCGCAGCGAGATCGAGATATGTAAGAAGTACCCTTTTTCTCGTGTTCTGGAGGGGCTCGCAAACGATGGGCATGCGACCCAAAATATGCAGACGCATGCAAGGCTGCCTATCATAAAGTGTACATTTAAGTGCATAGAGATGCATCACGTGGGCATGCGATTCAACGCAGTTCGTCCAAGTGTCCGACGACGTCCGATGCGGCTTGACGAAGTCCGAGGGAATCCCACAGGATCTACGTGCTACATCCCTCTCATAAAGTCCGAGATGGTGTTTCTCTGTACGACATGTTAGCTTTCTCCAATTCGATCGGGTCGCGGTGGTGTAACTCCTTCCAAATTGCGTGTAACGTATGGTGCACCATAACTTTCGCAAGCCATGGGGCGCAGTGCCACATTTGATATCTAATATCCCGTGAAAGCAATTCCCGGTATGTTCAATCTTCTTCCCCGGGTTGAAAACGCTGTATCTAGTACTATCGCAAACGTTCATCGTGCGGAACCCAGAGACATGATGAAAAATGTAGCTCCCCTTGATCATCATTAAAATCTTCCTAGCCAGCAGCTTGTCTTCCCAAGTTCTCATGATCGACAAACCAAATGGAACCGAAGGTCCGAAGGGGGACTTAAAGGACCTAGGGACAACAAACGCAACGTTTGCGTGCATAAGCTCCCTTGTACTCTATTACACGGTTATGCAACTTGGAACTCCAACATACTCAAGTCCCATTTACTGGCTTTGTTTCACTCCCCAAAACCTGCCACAGTTTACGAACTAGTACATACCGACCTACAGTCTCGGAGGAATTTCGAGATCGAGGTTAACGATCCGGTAATCGTGATCATGTCTTACTTTGTTTACCTTGTTTGCTATCTAGTCACTAGTCTATATACTCTAGCGTTATTGATCAACCATACAGCTAGAACTTGCCTATCTTGCATATTGTTTGCCCTGCCCCATGTAGGATCTTTTTGTACGACCTGCGGAACCTGCGGGGCTACGGTATGTGGGTATGTTTGGTATGCGGTGTAGTATGCGGTGTACCGTACACACACATCCAGCTACCCACAACCGCAGAATGGGGCCCAGGTCCCCGGCGCCTGAACCGAGACAGATTGTTTAAGATTTGAAATTGGAAAAAGCCCCTCAGTAATACTGTCCGAGTTGGGGGTATCATGTACGTAGTTAGTTCACGATAAGTAAGCTTAAGCTTATCGAGAGACAAAAATGATGCGCGACATAGTCCTAAAGACAAACGCGGACCTGAATTGAACAGATACATATGGCGCGGTTGTCTCAGGAGTTAGTCTCTCGGATGGTTTTTATGTCTCAGACTCTCAGCGTTTGCCGGATAAAATGATAAACGCCCAGCTAGCTAGCCCATTTTGTGTTTTGTGTAAAAAAAAAAACGCCTTATCTTCCTTCACCTTGTAAGTTTCCATCGAGCTTTGCCATCAAGCTACGCAAGCTACGCAAGCTACGGCGCCGGCGAGAGGAAATCTAAGAAATGAAGTTATTTTATCAGGGTCATCTTCAGCTTGATGAAAGCAGCTGAAGCCTAAAACAATTGCAGTACACAAAGCTAGAGTAGTTAGCTGTGTTATCCGAGGTGGAATTCCGTAATTGGAACTTGAGACCTATGTCTGATCCAGATCGAGATCCAGCCAGCTTTGAACTTTGTCAAACCAAATGGCCGATAGCTAGGCAATGTGTTTCGGTGGTTCCGGTTGTTGATATAGAAACTTCCTATTGGTGTTTATGTTGGTTGTTCCATAAACGGTTTAAACAAAATTTCTTCTCATTGTGTGCATGTCGTTGTTTATATATCTGTGTTTATGAAACGCGGACTTGGACGGTTAATTTCATCAAGTTAAGCTTCTCTCGCTTCGTCTAGGTACAGTGTTTTGCAGTTAACGACGAATGCACGTCGCCTTACTCCTCGTATCTCATCTCGAGTCCGTGACTTCCGTCGGATACCAACAGATACTGGATGCATTAGCCGATCTGTGTTTTTTTAAAGTTTATAAACCTTGTCCAACATCTTCTTCTGAACTCGTTGGTAACGTTTTCAGCACATCCGTTCTGTACTAGCTTTTGATAGCTGAATAGAAGAATAGGAGAGTTCGGTTGGCCCCCAAATGAATAATTTACCGAGAACCATGAAAATCCGAGCTGCAGACAATTGCTGATGATTATCAATGCATCGCTCCGCAACTAGCTGTATGCGTAACAATCTTTGTACCACCTCAACGCTGATATTCGCTCGGTCATTTGATCGAAGTCGCGAAGTTACAATCCCAGGACCTGGAATCCGATGCGGACTGGACTGAGCACTGAGCAGACTGAGCTATCCCTGGATTACCACAGACCGCAAGGATGGCCACAGGGCTTTGTTTTTACGCTAAATCGATAAGATAACAGACTGTGGAAAAGGGTTATTAAACCTCAAGTCGTAGCCGGGGGCCTGGTAGATAATAGTAGAAGATAGAATGAAAATTTCAGAATAGATAGTTTATTGCTGTAGCCCTCGTGAACTCTACACAGTGACGATGCCGCATAAACGAAAAGACCCACCCTTCTCTATCACCACCTCGCAGTTCAGGCGTAAAATTTGAGTTTAAGGGTCTTGAGTTCTATAAACTGTGAAGTCCTTCGTTACTACATGCCTTTGATATCACTCGATACGAGCGCTTTACCCTTTCGCTGCTAGCTGGTGTTTTACGTAAAAAAAGGTCGTGTGGCCATCCTTGCGGTCTGTGGTAATCCAAGGGATATAAGTAACCCAGCAGAACATTAATAGAATTGTAAGAGAGAAATATACGATAGAAGGTTAGGGTTTGAGGTATAAGGCGCGAAGATTGAACTGGTTGAAGCGAAGTAAATAGGAGATACCGACGACCTGGATAAGCCTCTCACCGACGTACCGCTTAACCGACCGTCACCTTATTCTGGTCATGCGGATGGAAATAAGGCAAGAGAGGACGAGGGGATTTCGCTGCTTATACGGGATGCCTGAAGAATGATAAGAGAAAGTGTGGGAGAAAGTGGAGATTGAAGAGCAAGATGAGAAACTGCCGGGTATGACTCAGGGTGATGAGGATTTCGGGAGTGCCCGAGTCATGCAACGATGATGCCGCTGAAGAGTGATATTGTATGATCTACTAATCACTGACAATGACCCAGTTCGAGTTTCTTCAGACGTCGTGTCACTGCACTTTAACAAATACGAGATGAGAGTTTAAGTAGAGTAGTATATTTCTGTAGTATTATCAAGGTCGTAAATTGCCTCGTTCTATCTATCCCAATCCAAAGCCTTCGCGACCCAATCTAGTTGTAATTAAGCAAACCCAACACCGTCCGTCCCAGGAGACCCAAAGTGAAAACCCAAACACCAGTTCTTCTACAGTTTCAATCCACCAATACCGTTAGGCATTCTTTCAACTCCCATAACCTTAAGATTCTCCGTTTCTCCGTAGGCGTTGTAAGCAACACCGCGGAAGTTCCAGGGAACAGTTCCATCCTGCATATTCCCTCCCAAATCCTTTGCTCTACTCCAAATCTTCGTATCTCTAGTAATCTTTGAAACCTGAGGCTTAGGCATCTTGTACTTCCAGATAACCCAACCCCACTTGTACATCTCCTGACCCTCCGGGGTAGCAAGCTCTTCCTTGGCGGGGTAGACGATCTCGGCCTCATCCCAGGTTGCTCCCTTGTCGCTGCTTACTTCGACCTTAACAACAGGTCCATCATCCGCCTGCGGAAGAGCATATCCACACACTTCCAACTCTCCATTCTCTCCAGCAACATGAGCAGTTCCCGGCTCAGGATAAGCGACAACCGAGTTGATAGGCAATCCCTGAATCGCGGGGATCTTGGGCCAATACTCAAGCGCCTGGGCCTTGCTGGTAACGCAAGGAGGTAGGATCTTGTAGTCGCGTTGCATGTAGAAGTTGTTGCTTTCACATTTCTTGACTAGGATTCTGTCAAGCCATTTCGTCCAGCGAGCACCTGCGATTCCGGGCATAACGACACGAATGGGAAATCCGTGGTTGACGTTGAGAGGTTCGTCGTTCATCTGGGGTTTGTTAGGTTATCTCTTCCTTCTCCTTCGTCTAGGGTTTCGCCACGGATACTTACGTCTAGAGCGAGGATGATTTTCTTGGTTTTGTCCAAGCATCTCTCGAGGGGAATTGAACTTCCATAATAACTGTCGTCCTGAACATCCGTTTGAGAGCAGTTGAAGTGCACGTGCCCAACATCAGTCTTGATCGTTAATCCCAGGCGAACAAGCACATCTGCCAACAATGGGCCACGCCAAGTGCAGTTACAAACAGCACCGTCGTTCCAGTCGATTCCGTCAACCTCCTTGACTTTTGTACGCATTGTATGTCTCCGGTTTCCGGCACATTGGAGGGCGGCGATTACGGTGTGCTGCTGGTAGTCTTTGCGGAGGGATTCGATCGAGAGTTGTGCTGAGCGTGCGACGTTGCCGTCGATGTGAAGACGGAAGGTGGTTGCATCGATGTGCGGAAGTGGTCTGGGATTGTGGTTAGAGATGACTTGCTGTGGGCGATCCTAGAAGCTTACCCATGGTTGCGGTCGTAGGCGGTGTCGGCGGTTGTGATGAAGCTTTCGACAAGCTCTCGCATAGGAGGCTCACGGTTGAGAGGCTTCTCGACGGAGTATTCAAGCTGGAGTTGCATTGTTAGTTGGAGCCGTTGGGTGTTTGAAGAGCTTTCGGAGCTTGGTGTGAGCTTACAAGCATAGTAACGACGATGTTTGCAACTGTAGTGGTAAGTGTGGTCCTAGTGCCGTGAAGCTGTTCTGGCGGCGTTCGTGAAGTTTATCGAGCTCAACGAAGATGTCTTCTACGCTCTTGTTATGTCGTATGAAAGAGCAGCTGACCAGCTGGATTTCAAGTCAGGCACCAGGACCGCTCTCTGGACTGAGTTGTTGGATCCGAAGGGCACAGACCAAGACAGCGGCCAGAATCGGCTTTAGAAAGATGCATACTAGCCCAAACCAGCCAGCGAATGCAACCCACCGAAGCGAGATGGGCCGCTGAAGGCCGCCAAAAGGCCGGCGCGAAAATCTGGGGGCGGGAACTCGTGTTCGAAGCTTGAAGCTTCCATTTGCTAGACTCCTAAAGTAATGGAGTAGGTGGCTTCGTTCTTTGTTGAAGCTTCAACCAGAAATGCGTCTGAGGCTGTCCCTACGCTCTTTTGTAACACCGGCTGGTTGCAGTGCAGTTACTCTACGCGACAATTGATCTCGGATCTCGGTGCATAGCCTTATAAGGAAAACATTCTCGGGGGGTCTGTTCTGAGCCCGAACACGCGTTTCTCTCGCACGGTGACAGGGCACGGAGACTTTGCTCCGAAATGTACACGAATTCACCGAGAGCCTGGATGGCCGAAAATCCTCCACGTATGTATGTATTCTCGGGCAAAAATAAAACCACCTGCAGCAATCAATAAAATGCAGGGAGTAGTTTTTCGGTAGTTAAAGTGCATCCTAGATAGATAATTTTGGAGAGAATCCATCGGGAAGTTAGGGCTCAGTCTGGGGTTATTGAGAGGTAGGTCATGGAGAATGGTTCGAAGTTTCGACCATGGGAGCTCGACATAAAGTTGAGCCTTTTCGGTCGAATTCGAGCTCCATTCAACTGGCTATTGGTTCTACAATTTCAAGGGGACCGTCTTTACAGCTCGAGTCAATTCTGCATGCCGGTTCGGTACCCATTTTCAACACATTATCGTAGCCGAGAATCCCGAATGTAAATACCCCTCCTATTTTGAATCAACCACAGCCCATCACTCTGATTTCCTCGCTATTCCTTGTTCGATAATGGCTGTAATAATGATAGTGATGGTACGCGTATTAATGGTGTTCATGGCAGAGCCATTTTTATCGGGTGATACTGGGTAACTGGGCTAGGCGACGTATTCAATAACGCGAATTTCACGGTGCACATGTATTGAAGCACAACTCTGCTTTTGGAGTTTCGTGTTCGTTTGTGTTCTTTATTGCAGCAAACCGAAACCGAAAACCAGGACCGAACAAAGCAACCGAAAACACCCAGCCAACCTTTTAGCGACACCAAAAGCAGAAAAAGAAAACCGTTTAACGGTAAGACTCTGTAAACCATAATCAGCATGCCGAATTTTGTAGATTTTGCGGGTTTCGGGGTAGGCGTACTCTGGTATCTGGCACGGGCACCGGGACCACCGAACTTCTTGGGCTCGCAGCGACGGTTGTCGGCGACGAGGAGGGTACGGTCGTAGGAGACGAGGAGCTGCTTGATATGGTTCTTGGAGTGCTCGTCGACGAACTTCTGGAAGTAGGCAACGATGGACTTGGCGATAGCCTGACGGATGGCGTAGATCTGGGAAGTGTGACCTCCTCCAGTGACGCGGACACGGATGTCAACACCGGCGAAGTGCTCGAGTCCGACGATGAGAAGGGGCTCGTAGGCCTTGAAACGGAGGATCTCAGGCTTGACAAGGTGGATGGGCTGTCCGTTGACCTTGAGAAGACCCTTTCCGGCCTTGCAGTGGGCTACAGCGGTAGCTACAGAAACACAAACGTCAGAATCGCGATTTCTCAAATATTTTGTAGACCCCATCTGGCAGCAATTCCCCCGCGAATTTCCATCTCTTCCTCGCAAAAATTTCCCCTTCACGTAATCTGCAATTCCACAATTTCCGTGTCTTTCGCATTTCCTGACATTCTCGCCTCCGTCTCGTAGTAACCGGGGTGGTGGTATCTCATACCGGTCTTCTTCTTGCCGAAGCACTGAACGGACTGAACGGGGGCGTCGCCTGCCATATTTGATGTTTTCGTCGGGGAGATGGTCGAGCGAAGTGGCGTAGGGCGTGGTCGGGCTTGTTAATTCGATATCCTTTCGTGGGATTTCCGTTGGTACTGGGCTGTTCTCGCGCTATTTTCGGTGGTGCGCGCTAAGTGCCGTTGTGACTGCTGTTTTCTCCTCTAGCCCTAGAGGCAGTGTGTGCGCACCGCACCACACCACACGAACGACTCGCCACAACGACCGCCATGCGGCTCTGCGCAAGCGCCTGGTGTAAAGATGGACCCGCGTTGCGACGCGAATGTCACTGGTGCAAGAACGACGGGTTTCGATAAATATCAACACCGCACACAAGATATTCAGGGTAAGATGTCAAAACTCAAGATTATGAGTTTTAAAATACTCCGTAACGCTATATAAAATTTTCAGAATTTTATGAGTCGTTTGTGGTGGTGAAATGGGCATGAACAGGATACGGTCGACGCTGAAGCTCAAGGGTATGATAGAATTGATTAGACTTAACGAGGCAATCCCTAACCACCAACACTCTGAACACCATGGTATTCAAAAATTGGCGATAAAAATCTATTGGGTCTTCTCTTTGATATTAGAAAATCTCAAAATTTTCAGAAACATTGTTGGTGGTGCCAATAATGATTGAATATGGTTACTCGGGCGCAGGCAACGGTTGCGATTGATTAAGCGAGCGACGGGCTCATGTACCTTTGCTCTTTAAACTTTCAAGCTTGCATTAGGGCTAGCTAGTTCCCGCAGATAGCACACAGTGAGCTCCAGAAAAGATCCCCGCTAACTCCAGAGCTCAGCAACCGCCAGCTGTCGTACGTATTTCGCACTCCACAACGCCGTTATCGCAATATTAACATCTCAAAGCCTCAACAGTCGAGAAATATAATCTCTTCGTCCCATTTACCAAAATGTCTTACAACAAGCCAGGCAAGGATGAGTTCGGGGAGGGCCCCAAGATGCACCGCATCCGCATCACCTTGAGTTCCCGTCACGTCCAGGCACTTGAGAAGGGTGCGTTTTCTATCCGCGATTACTTCAGCTACTGTAGCACCACAGGTGCTGTTAAATGTGTGGAATAATCGCTAATTCAAGCTTGCGACAGTTACCACTGAGCTCCTCGAACGTGCCAAGTCCAAGAACCTCCGTGTCAAGGGCCCCGTCCGTCTTCCCACCAAGACTCTTAAGATCACTACCCGCAAGACCCCCTGTGGTGAGGGTTCCAAGACCTGGGATATGTACGAGATGAGAATCCACAAGCGTCTCATTGAGTGAGTTACATCTTCGAGCTTTGCGTGAGTAACACTAATGGTGGATAGCCTTAACGCCCCCACCGAAATTGTCAAGCAAATTATCGTCAACATCGAGGCTGGTGTTGAGGTTGAGGTTACTATCGCTGCTTAAGAGATTTGTATTTCGGATAACAGATACCCTTTAATACCTTCAAAAAACATGGGAATGAGGTGGGGCTTGTGCTGGATGTATTTAGCGAACCATATAAGTGCTGGCGTTGTTTCATCATATTTTTTGCCATCCGTAGGAACCAGGACGTAGAATCGTTCCGATAGATCCGTAAGATAAACCCAACCAGATAAACTCAACCAGTAGAGCTCTCGGTTCTTTCGTCCCAATCTCTCGGACCTCAAGGCTCGCGGTATTACATAACCTTTCCCCACGATCCTTTTAACTAGAGCCGCAGAGCTCAAGAGGCGCTACTCTAGAGCCGTCGCCGAGTCGCGTCAACTCTAGAACGCATAACAAGGCTGCAAGCTTCCACAGCCCCACTACTACACCCCACCAACGGTCAATCCTACCCCACTATCTCAAGATGCTCTTCTCCTTCGGATCTAACGGCGGCGGCCAACTCTCCCTAGGCCACACCGAGGACACGCATATCCCCCATCGCTGCAAGATCCCCCCTTCCTTCCCCTCCGTCCCGCCAAAACAAATCGTCGCCGGCGGAAACCATACTTTACTCCTCTTCCCCTGCGGCACTTTATTCGTAACCGGATCCAACATATATGGACAATGTGGGCTACGTGTATCCGAGGGTACGACTTTTACATCTTTTCAGCTAATCCCTCCTCCTGCGGAGACAAAATGGAAGCTAGTGTCGGCTGGATGGGATTTCAGCGTCCTAGTGGCGGAGGATGGGGGAGTCTATGTATGTGGAATGGGAAGTAAGGGAGAGTTAGGACTTGGTGAAGGCGTGACACAGACTGAATTGCGACAGGTATGGCAATGGTCTCCCGAAAGCAAAGTGATGGATATTGCATCTGGGATGTCGCATACCATTGCTATTTTGGAGGATGGGTCGGTTTATGGATGGGGGGCTGCGAGGAAAGGACAGCTAGGACCCGGGGATGAGAAAGTTGTTAATATGCCGAAGAAAACAAAGGTGGATTTTAAGGCAGCGAAGGCTGTTTGTGGGAGGGAGTTTAGTTTTGTCATATCAGGAGATGGGGAGAGGCACGAAGTTTTTGGAGGGGATCGATTTGGGATAAAGTCTGAGATGCCGGGACAGGGAGCACTAAAGGGATGGAAATCAGTGGGAAGTTGCTGGGGCAGCGTAGTTGTGCTTATGAAGGATGGATCGATTAAGGCTTGGGGTAGGAATGATAAAGGACAGCTTCTACCGGAGGGGTTGAAGGATGTGAGGAGTTTAGCGATTGGAAGTGAGCATGGGGTTGCAGTCGCGGGGGATAAGTTGGTGGCTTGGGGGTGGGGGGAGCATGGGAATTGCGGGAATGAGGGAGGTGGAGATGTTAAAGGAGAGGTACACGAGGTACAGGTGGATGGAGAGGGAGAGTTAGTGATGGTTGGTGCTGGGTGTGCTACGAGTTGGGTGTGGAAGGCATAACGATATCGGCAAATTCAACTACCATGATGGACGCTATGTGCGGGAAGACGTCTCTAGTCAGGTACCGGTGCCGGTAGATCACCCGATAGGGCTCAGTGCCTATTTCAAAATTCTCAATTTCGCAAAAATATCACCAAGAAAACATCACAACAGACAGACAAGATATCATAAATACTAAATGCAGCTTTCATAAACACACACACACCCTTTAACGTCTTTGGGTAACCCGGGGTCAAAATCTATGAAAATTCGTACAAGAAAAAGCACACCCTAACTCCACGCCCAATCCAATCCATCCAAACAACTTTTAAGCACCGGGTCCTCTGACCTCAACCTCCTTTACCACCTTAGGAGCCTCACCCTCCTTAGGCTTCTCGGCAGCCTTCTTGGCCTTCTTCTTCTTGGCCTTCTTGTCATCAACGGGGGCAGCCTCCTGCTTTCCTCCGTACCGCGCCTTCCACTCCTCCTCCTGCTTCTCATCAATTCTGCTGAAGAGGTAGGCAGCCTTTCCGATAACGTGACCGGGAAGGAGGTCATCGGGGTACCAAGAGTTAGGAATAGAGCGCATGGGAGTGTTAAGCTGCTCGCAGATGGCCTGGGAAGTAGCGGGCATGAAGGGGTATGCGATAGCAGAAAGCAAGTAGATGAGGTTAAGACCGTATCCAACGACGGCAGCAGCCTTGTCAGGGAAGTTGTTGAAGAGGTTGTTGTCGAGCTTGTTGTCCTGGAGGAAACGGTTACCCTCACCGGAAATAAGCATGACCTTCTCCAAAGCCGCACGGATGTGGACGGCTTCCATCTCCTCGTTGTAGGACGCTAACAAGGTGTTGATCTGCTCCTTGTAGGGAGCGAAAGCAGGGTCGTTGATGGCCTTGGTGTAGTCGGGGATGACACCGGCGTACTTGGCGTTGACGAACTTGATGATACGGTTGACGAAGTTTCCGAAGTTGGCAAGGAGCTCGGAGTTGTTCTTGGTAACAAAGTCCTTCCAGACGAACTGGGTGTCTCCGGTCTCGGGACGGGAAGAGAGGAGGTAGTAACGCCAGACCTGGGATTATTAGCTTGCGATATCAAGTGATTTGGAATATCATCTTACACTTGGGGGAACACCAGTGTCCTGTGCATTGTTACCGAACACACCAACACCTCTGGACTTGGAGAACTTTCCACCCTCGTACTGGAGGTACTCGGTGGTGCTGAGATGGTGCAACATGGTCCAGTCGTTGTCGCGAGTTCCGATCTGAGAAGCGGGGAAGACAACGGTGTGGAAAGGAACGTTGTCCTTACCCATGAACTGGTAAAGCTTGACATCGTCCTTAGCCCTCCACCACTTCTCCCAGTCCTTGGTGTAGTTGGCGGTGATGGAAACGTATCCGATACAAGCATCGAACCAGACGTATAGAACCTTCTTCTCGTATCCGGGAAGAGGAACGGGGGTACCCCAGGAGAGATCACGAGTGATACAACGCTGCTTCAATCCCTCCTTCAACCATGACTCGGTGATAACTCTTCCGTTCTTGGACCACTGTCCATCCTCAGCAGACTTGGCACTCCACTCCTTAACCTCGCTCTCCAACTTGTCGAGCTGCAAGAAGATGTGGCGAGAGTCGCGCTGAACGGGGGTGTTTCCATCGTGTTTGCAGCGGGGGTTAACAAGCTCAAGAGGGTCAAGAAGCTGTCCACATCCATCACACTGGTCTCCACGGGCATCCTCGTAGCTACACTTGGGGCAAGTTCCCTCGACGAAACGGTCGGCAAGGAAACGCTCGTGGTTCTCACAGTAAAGCTGGGTCATGGACTCCTCAACCAAGAATCCGTTGTTCTTGAGCTTCATGAAGATATCCTGGGAAATAACGGTCTGCTGCTCAGTGGTGGTACGTCCAAAGTAGTCGAATCCAATATCGAACCACTTGTAGATACCCTGGTGAAGGGCATTGTACTTGTCGCAAAGCTCGCGGGGAGTGCATCCCTCCTCAAGAGCCTTGGTCTCAGTTGCGGTTCCGTACTCGTCAGTTCCACAAATGTAGAGAGTGTTGTAGTTGCGAGCCTTGCAGTATCTTGCGAAAGCGTCGGCACTGAGAACGGATCCGATGATGTTACCCAAGTGAGGGACGTTGTTTACGTAGGGTAGGGCAGAAGTGATAAGAATGTTCTTCTGACCAGGAACGGGAAGACTGCGCCTACATTAGTCTTATATCCACACCGCGAGAAGGCCAGGGAAACACACATGTCCTCTCCCTCCTTAGGAATCTTCATCTGAACATCGGGCTTGAGCTTCTGAATCATCTCTCTGGGGGTGCTGTCCTCAACAGCAGTTGCGCTCTCCTTCTTAGCACCCTTGCTGATCTTGGTGGGCTTGACAGTAGTCAAAGCAGCAACCTTCTCGATTCCAGACTTTGCCCATTGAGTGTTGAGGACCTTTACGAACCAGGCGGACAGCGCAGGGTAGGTGTCGACCTTAGCGGTAGACGCAACATCGTAGAGGGTCGCAAAGAATGCAATCTCAGCAGGGCTAGGGACCTCAGTGGTGAGCGTTGCCTTCGCAATGGTAGACTCTGCGATAGTGAGAGCCTCGTCAGACTTCTTGGCTACCAAAGAGGCAAGAATGCTCTCCTCAAACTCGAGCAAAGCGTTGTCCTTTAATAGCTCCTCCCCGGTCTTTCCCCAGGGCTTAGATCCGACAGAGGCGAAGTAGCGAACGATGGCGTTTGCCTCAATGAGAGACTTGTGCTCCTTGGGAGCCTCGAGCTTAACGATGCTCTCTCCGGGAGCTGTTGTGCCAAAGTCGTTAGCAACAGACCTTCCCCCTCAGCGGATCTATGATATACCAGTGGAGTACTGCAACTGGACCTCGAAAGCCGCAGCGGCCAAGCAGACCTTGAGGGCGGCAGTGAATGCGACGGTGCCTTTCTCGGCAGGGACAGGAATGTCCAACTTCAACGAGGTCGCCATTTGCGCTGAGTACAATCTACTTTAGAGATTGGTGGGTTTCGGGCAGAGTTCTAGCACGACTTTAAACGCTTCGATTTGTCGTGCGCCGTAGACCGTGAGCGTATGCGATTGGGAGTTGCTTGATGATGTGCGACTGTCACCACGGCGAAGGAAGTCGTATGAGTCGTTGACGCGGGGAAGAAACCAGAGTAAATATGACTACACTGCTTTCAGGTAGCACCAACGTGCCCCGCGCTGCGGCTCTTTTGGCGTCCCTTAAAGTTTAACGCAAACATCAAGCTTCCGCGATTGGAAGGTTCAAGGGCCATGACGTTTAGAGGATCTCGGTTAAAGGCGATGTCCGCAGGTTATGGCATTATCCGTGGTAAATATTGTTAAATATTGACCGCAAACGTGTGAGTACTCTAGTTCAGAGATTCTAGGTCAAAACCAGGGTCATGTGATTTTTCGATTCAACAATTAATCACAATTCTTATCTGTTTGCGAAATTGTCAGATGACACAACTGCAAACAGAGATTCGAAAAAAAAAAAAAAAAAACATAAAATCAACAACAAAAGAATGTTTTCAGCCATACCCATGAGATGATTGAGGAGCAAAAATGATTCAGCCGGGATTCGAACCCGGGTCGAGCGCAGAATGCTAGTGGCAAGCGCTCATGATACCCCTACACTACTGAATCGATATTTAAGCTGATTACTTAATCAAATATAAGCCTAGTAAAGCATACGTATGTCTATCCAAGCCACATCTCTTAGTCTCCGTCGGAGAGTAGCTGTCCTTTTCCGACTAAACATGTGGAATAAAGTGTATAAAGCAGGCACGGAGAGGTTAACCAAAAGTATTGAATGGACTCGCTCACCAAGAGTGGCGACGGAAGACTTTGTGGGTGATGTGCGGTGATACAACGCGGCGACCGACGCTATCAGCGCTAAGAACGCTGCAAACAGTGGCTGAGACACCACCGAAGGACACCACCACAGCGCTCAGATACAAGCCGCCGGAGCCACAGGAGAATTCTCTCTGCTCGTTCCTCCTTTTTACCACATCAAGCGGTTTGAATTCGGATGTCTTTACCTCACCCGTTTTTAAGACTTGTCCAACTAGCGCACTTCCAGCCTTGTACTGGCGCACTGCTGCGGACGATGATCAGTGGCATCGCGCTAGTCCGTAGTGGCGATAGTTGATGGTAGCCAGGAACCCCCTTTCTTTTTCTTCAGAGGCTCGTCCTCGGGAGCAGGGGCTAGAACTAAATCACGGACTCGTATCAGTACCGGAATTCGGAAACTCTCGAGCATCTTCTGGAGTAAATTTGGAAACAAAATACTGAGTGTCGTGTGGACCGAGATTTGAGGAGATTGAATGAGCTATGTATTTTGGAGGAGCAAACACAACGTACTGTTATTGTTTTACGATTGGGATATATTTACATTCTCTGAGGAGAAGACATTGGTGGAAAGTATCGCATGGAGAGGCCATGATGGGATTCGAACTATGGACCTGACTATCACGATTCCGGACGCCGTTTCTTTAGCTGGAGAAACAGAGCGTGGGAATACCTATTCCGATCGAGGCGGTGTTTTTCCGGTGGAACCGGATGGTAAAACTCTCAGACGACAGCGGCCCATGGGTGATCGGGGCATTGAGCGAACTGTGTTGCAGTGGGTCGGGTACCCTACCGGGATGGTGATAAATTGTCGATTGGCGCTGTTTTACGATTCCACCCACGGTCAGACTTGGGTTCCCCCCCCATCCCGCAGAATCATGATTCTAGACAAAATTGGTGAAACCGGGATGCGGATTTGGTATTCCTACCAGATCAGGTTTGACTATGTTTCCTTCTGGTAAACCCGCAAATGGGTTAGACAGTAGAATGAGAGTCGCACGGGATATAAACTTGCCAGAACACCCACCGTAGCAGTTTCAACAACTGTTCGACCAAAAGCCACATCGGCATTATCACTCCTTTACAAACTATACACTCATTAAATTCAATCTATACATTCACTTAAAGGTTTGTTTGCATTGACATGTTTCAAAATGGATTTTGTCTATTTGATTATAGGCCCAATTTACTAACTGAAGACAATATTTAGATCAACAATGAAGACGAGTTTTTCAGTTTTATTGGCCCTTGCCTTGGGAGCTGCGGCAGAGTATGATCGTGGGAAGGGCGGTCAATGGAATGGCCAGGAGGTTCACTCAGACTGGGAACACCACGATCACCAGGGATGGGAGATGCAACACCAAGGTTGGGAACAGCAGAAGCCTGAATGGAAGCCCCAATGGCAAGAAGCACAAGCTCCGGCATGGGGACAACCAGCAGCACCTCAATCCGGTCCCTCAATGGAAGTAGCAGTTGCATCATCGCCACAGGCAGCTCCTGCTCCTCCTCCTGCTCCTGCTCCTGCTCCCCCTGCCCCGCCTGCTCCAGTGGCAGCAGCAGAGGCTCCATCATCTGTCGCCCCAGTGGAGGCACCATCTTCTACCTGGACTCCTCCCGCTACACCCTCAGTTGCACCTCCCGTAGAGACTCCTTCTGCTCCTCCGGCTGCACCCACTGTCACTCCTCCCGTAGAGACGCCCTCCGCTCCTCTCACCACCCCTGCTCCTACACCTACTTCGACCTACACAACTACCTACGAAACCTGCATCACCTACCCCACAATCCACAGCAGTGCCCAGAGCACTTTCACCACCTGGACTACCAGATGGGAGACTCACACCAGAACCGTTATTGGAACTTCAACTGTCTGGGTAGACCCAACGCCTGTTCCTGGAGCACCAGCCTGGTCTGAGGCCCCCGCAGCCCCCGCAGCCCCTGTTGCCTCCGCTCCCGCTTGGTCCGAGGCTCCTGCTGCTCCCTCTGCTCCTGCAGTCCCATCAGCACCAGTTGTTTCTGAAGCCCCCGCCGCTCCTGCTGTATCAGCTGCTCCCGATGCTCCCGTTGTATCAGAGGCACCTGCTGTTCCCGATGTTTCTGCTGCTCCCGTAGCTGCTGCTCCTGTCAGCTTCGAGACCCACCAGACCGTCCTCACCTCCTACATCCCCTTCATGACCACCTTCGCAGGAGCCGATGGCCAACTCTACACCACCGAATTAACCTCCACTCACTGGATCACCAAGAACATTGTCTCCACAATTTCTCCTGTCGAGACCGCCGTCCAGACCCAGAGTGCTGAGCCCGTCTCCTCGGCCGCCCCTTCAGCAACTGCTGAACCAACTGCAGAGGCTACTTCAGAGCCTAGTTCTGTGGAGTCCAGTACCCCCGAAAACCCCAAGGAGACTTCGGCGCCGGAATCAATGACTGAGAAACCCACGTCGACCAAGACCTCAACAAGCAAGACGAAGACTACCACCAGCAGCACGACGACGGAGCCACCGGAGGAGCCTTCGCCCACCAAGACCCAGCCACCGGAGCCTAGCTTCGCTAACTCAGCGATGTCGAAGGGTGTTTCTGTCGGCCTTGTTGTGGGAGTCGCGGCGGCGGTTGTTGCGTTCTTTTAAGTTGATCTGAAGCCGTAATAGTATGAGGTGTGAGGGGAGGCAGGTGTTGGTTTTTAGTTTTGCATTTGAGATGGGCTAGAAAATGACGTTATGTCACAGTGTGTTACTGTTAGAATGGATGGATATGCATAGCATGAAGGTATTTTGGATAATAGCATTATTAGTGGTTTTTGGGTAATAGGGGAGGGGAGGGGTGAGGACTGTATAAAGTATTATATGTGCCGTAATTGGAGCGTAAATTGAAAGTTGCGTAAAAACCATATTTTTTCTGCCATTTCACGTGAGAACGGAAGACAAGCCATACAGCCATTCTGTACAATCATGAATGAGCACTCACCTTATCGCGCAGCCCTTCCTTAAATAACCCTTACAAAATTCCGTTAATTTATCGATTGTTTTTTTCACTTCCCGTGCTCACGTTGGAAACCCGAGCATCTGATAGAAAAATATCGTAGTTACTAACAAAGCCATAACTTTTTCATTGTAACCAGACCCTCAAACTCCATAATATAACAAAAACCAAAGTATGTAAAAAAAATGCTAGAAACCAAAAAGGAAAACGTACAACCCTCTATTACCCATCTATTTTGTTCATTATTCCTCCATCGCATCAGCATCCTCAATACCGGCCTCACGCTCAGCCTGTTCCTCCTCCTGCTGCAACATCCTGAGGGTGTGCTTCTTGAGGCGGTTGACCTTCGCCTGGAGAATGTTGATAGACTCCAAGAAGATCTCGTCAGAATCCCACTGTCCTGCACTCTCAACGAAGTCTATGTATTTATCAGTCTCCAATCCCCCAGCCCAATGACCAAGGAAACTTACAGATGAAGTGATCCCTGACTCTTCCAAGCTGAACCTTGCCCTTGAACTCCTCATGCCGCAGCACCTCTCTTGAGACGGTGTCGTTTCTTGGCGCAACAACCTTTGCCTCTCCGTTGACAATTTCCACCACTCCAGGAGGGAAACACTTCTGAAACCTCTCCGCGCTCTTTCCAGTAATCGGCTCCTTGATATCAATAGTAGGGAGCAATCTGTATCCAGCAGTAGCAACCGGTGAGAACTTTGCGTGGTCTTTTCCAAGTCCCTTGATCGCGTGAGAGGTAACAACAATCTCCTGACCGGGTCGGAGCTTGGCGATAACAATGTCGGGGTTTCCGGCGCGAACGGGGTCATCGCCGAATTTCACCTGTTGTGTGCTGTTGGCGGGTCGCCACTGGAGGTCGCGGGCATAGACGGTGTGGCCGGTGTAGAGCTTGTCGGGGTCGGTCTCGTTTTTGGGAGCGCCGGGGATGCGCTGACAGGTAACTTCGAGGTGGAGAATTAGGGTGTCATTGACGGTAGGAGGGTATTCGGCGTTGGTCTTGGGATCAACTCCCTCTGATTTCTTGTGTTAGTATCCGGCAGCTACATAGCTGGTAAAAGGGAAGCATACTGCGAGACCATTTCATGTTTCTCATAGTCTCGTGATTTCCGACGATGGGAATGAAACCAAGACGGTGTGCGAGGACCTCGTCCTGAATAACGGAGGTGTTGTTAAGGATGTAACATTGCTCAATAGCAAAGGAGTGGACTTCGGCCATCATAATTCTCCGGAACGCGTTGGCGATTGAGGCGTCAATGTGGATGAGGTCGAATTCGGCGTGGTGCTTGTCGTTCTTGAAGAAGTCGACTTTGAAGGTCTATTTGGCGGTTAATACCGCGCGTAATTTGCGATCAATGATAGCATAGGTCATACATTGCGGAATTTCTCGAGGTTCCAGGAATTGTCCTCGCCAGGCCAATGGCCGGGAAAATCAGTGCTGGTGACATTGCTAACAGTCTCAGCGTTAATGCCGACAATCTGGAAGTTGTGGTCAGAAATTTTGGGCCGAATAATTTTAGGATAAAGAGGCGAGGCGTACGTTCCGGCGGTCAGAGGAGGGCATTTTGGAGCGTGGTATTAACGGGTCGTTGCTGAGACGTGTTCGAGGCGTGAAGTTGCGAGCTAGAAAAAATTGGCCCAAACTTCCAAAGAAACTTATCGCGGGCCCGGTAGTTACCCGGGCCTTAAGAGCCGCAATGCTCCATCGCTTAGCAATCGTTCCGATTGGTTTAGCACACTAGAAGGGATCCACAGATTACAATGTCGGATTTGCAGGATGATTTGTTAAAGCAGCAGATAAAATGAGATTAATGCACTGGCTTTAAGATATAAATGAAGGAATAGAATTCACTGAGGTGGAAGTTGAACAAGAACACCGGGTACGTCATTGTCTTGGCCAATGTCGCGTTTACGCGCAAACATGCGTGGAGACTTCACGTGCACTCCGCATGCACCACGCGCTTCATGAAAGTAAATTGAAAGCAAAATGTAAAAACAAGATATGTCAATTATGCAGCGAAAAATTATCTCATCCTTTCCAAACTTTAGCTCTCTATCTTGCCTTAGCAAGCTCAATAACCTTCTCCACCGCACCATCAAGCTCGTGAAACGCCAGCACAGGCAACCCGCTCTCCTTGATCTATTCTCATTATTCTCATTAGCATAACATACCATACCACTAAAACATAGACTTACCAGCTTCTGTCCGATCTCCTCATTTGTACCCCGCAATCTGACAACTAACGGAACTCCCATCTTCTCCATATCCAGCTCTTTGTATGCCATCAAAATACCTTCGCCAATCATTTTACAATCCGTCAGACCTCCAAAAATATTTACAAACACAGCTTTAACCTACTTCTATTAGATAACTCATGTTTTAGGGGGAGATTGAGTTCATACCCTAGGATCCGCCAATACCTGTCTCATTCCTTCCACCACAGTGCGACCGGTGGCTTTTCCTCCGGTATCAAGAAAGTTTGCAGGACTGCCACCACGAGCATTGATAACGTCGCAGGTATTCATGGCTAGACCAGCGCCATTGACAAGAGTACCAATGTTGCCTTCACCAGGAAGAGTAACATAGACAATACCATACTTAGCGGCTTCTTTCTCGGCGGAAGTCTCCGGTCCTTCCGCATCAATTGGAAGTGGAGCACTGTGGTCGAATCGGATGACTGAACTGTCGGATTTGTGGAGATGGACAGTTCCGCCAGAAACATGCTCGAAGTGTAGAGAATACACCTTTAGCTGGAGAAATGTTTCGTTGAGTTTATTGACAAGAGACTGGAACATCTCAAACGATACGTTCGAGCCAGGGCGGAGGAAGTTGTAAGCCTCTTGTGCTGGGGGTTCGCTGAGATATTCGAAAGGGAAGAACTTCAGGGACTCGTTGTTTTTACCAACGACCAAAGAAGGAGAGCGAATGGAACCTCCGTTGACAGAGATTCCAACACTGTAGGTTGGCCCCTTGGGACGTGCTGTGGATACGTGGATGTTCGGGGCGAACTAAGAGAATGAGTACAACTTCAGGCAACTAGATTGGGAGTAAAACCTTTTCAAGAACTTCCAGAGCCAGAGTCTGATCTTTAGTGTAGAAAGATCTCTTATGGTTAACAGGTGGAAGCACCGAAGCTTCAGGCCTTCGACGGGCGATGGTATGCAAGCCCCTCCGTTGAGGCCCATTAGGACCCATTCCCTTCACCGGTTCTCTTGGTAAAGGTCGTCCCAAAAGCTTCATCATGCCCTCGCCGAACTGACCCGGATGCTGTACCAACGTAATACCCGCATTTTCAAATGCCCTAGCCTTTTCTTCTACCGTAGCATGGAGTCCTCTAAGTGCACCTGCATGTCCCATGATCCTTCCCTCAACCGCGCACCTCCCTCCCAACAATGCCATTACCGGCTTTGTTCCGCCATTCTGCTTGTATACTCTCACTAGTTCTGCAGCCTCTAATTCTGTGTCACCTCCGACCTCCCCAATAATCACAAGTCCTTCGGTCTTGTCATCCTCCAGGAAGACTCCAACGGCTTCGGCTAAGGTAGTTCCTGCGGCAGCATCTCCACCGACACCCACCACCAAGCTCTGCCCAAGCCCTACTCTAGTAGTCGAAGCCACTGCCTCGTACGACAGTGTTCCACTCTTCGCTGCAATTCCAATGCTTCCCGGCAAAAATGACGGGTGTGGCATGAATCCAATCCTGCAGTGACCATTCGGGTTGACGATACCGGGACAGTTAGCACCGATTAAGCGAGACTTGCTCTGCGTTCGGAGCATGGAGTGGACTCTAAGCATATCATGTAGAGGAACATGTTCTGCTACCGCGACGATCAATGGAATCTCAGCGGCGATAGCTTCTTCGATTGCACTCGCGGCGTAAGGAGCGGCGACGAAGATGGCAGTTGCATCTGGCTTTAGCTCCTTTGCAGCTTCGGCGACCGTGGGAAAGAGGGGGAGATCTAAATGGGTTCCAGATCTCCCGGGTGTTACACCTAGAAATATCAGCAAAGCTCGTGAATAGACATGATCTAGATTAACGTACCGCCAACAATCTTGGTTCCATATTGAATAGTTTGCTGGGCATTTAAGGTGGCAGCTTTTCCAGTAAAACCCTGGTAGATGACTCGGGTATTTTCGTTGACTTTGATATTGTTGATGGTCTTGTCATAGAGGGAGTTTGAGATATGGCGAACTCTACCGACGTCACGATGGGCTCGGAGGACGGGACGAAGAGCTGGAGCTCTTGCCAACGCGGACATTTTGAGCTGGCTTCTGGTGCTTGTTGCTAGCGCAGGGACTCATCTTAAGAGAAGCTTGTAGAGAGCCGAGAAATGTGGGGAAGCCATCATCGCAGCCGCAGCCGCACCGGTTATGCCATTTCCGATTCCCTCGGCTTCGTGAACATGGGGTTCTTGCAGTAGTGAGGTTTATGAGATGCTGAGGCATCGGGAGCTTTGTTCAAGCGTTGCCATAGTGATAGCAATTATCTCTCAAGTGTAACGTAATGTCCTTCCAAGAGAAGAAGAAGAATGGTCTGGAATTGGAACATCATCTCGTGTCATGAAATACCGCGGAACAACTCCGTGAATCGACGGTGCACCCCAGTCTTGGCATGCCCGCTATTGAAACCCAAACCCTTAGTGCCCGCACTAAGAGCCTCACGGCAGCTTCCGAATGAAATTTCACAAGCTTGTCGCGCTCTCGCGAATTCCTCGAAAAAAAGTCACGACGAAACCACGAAACACCAAAATGTCCGAAGTAGCAGCCGCAACCCCCATCGCCGTCGCGGTCCCCGAGATTAAGGGTGCTCGTGTAAATGGTATGCAAAAAAACTCTACTGACCAAATTTGCACGCGGTAAAGACTTACACAAGGAAATAGGAAAGCAATGGAAGCAGACCAAGACCCAATTCCGGCCGGGAATGGCGTCCGGAAGAAAGACCTTCGAGGAGCGACAAGTCGAACGCCAGGCGTACGCTGCTATGAAGGCGAGAGAGAAGGAGATGAAGGACGAGAAGATTCAGAAGAAGAAGGTGTGTGGTGACTGTGCGATAGGCGATGTGGGAATTGTGCTGACGGTTACTAGGAGCTTAGCGAGAAGCTTAAGGAGAGACGGGAGAAGAAGGAGGAGAAGGAGAGATACGAGAAGCTCGCCGCCAAGATGCACCAGAAGAAGATCGACAGACTCAAGCGGAGAGAGAAGAGAAACAAGGCCCTCAAGGAGCGGTAGACGATTGATGAGAGGAAAAGAGGGAGGAGATAAAAGTTGTTCGCATTTGCATGTTACTAGGGATTTTGGACACAACCATAATAATGAAGACTTTATGAGCACTAAAGTCGATGACCTCTACTCAATTCTAACTGATATCTTGAGGATTTCTTATTTAGGCCATTTTTATACCAAACCAACCAATCACCACTCTTCTACATCCTCGAGCCCCGCGACATACATTATAACGATTCCGAGATAAGCAATATGGCCCCGTTTAGCCAATGAATGTTTTGAAATAAGCCAGAGAGGGACATAGATTGAGATGAGAAATAGTAATTTTAGGAGGGAGGTTGTTCGGGTTCAGGAATCTATCGGGAAGAAAGACCTTGCGGAACAGTAAATTTCGGGGTATTGTCACTCAAGCAATAGTAACTCCGTGGACTGCGATAATCAGTCCATCTCAGTTTTCCAAGAACCGACCTAGGTGGACTGTAGGGAATTTGCGTAGCTGCTGGTTTAATTTCAGTCCAAACTAATTCAGCCCTAAGCAGCGCCCGACGCATCGCAGATTCTCACCCCACGAATTCTGATTCTCAATGCATTGCATCCACAACTATTTAAGCCGACAGGATGTTGATATTAGAGTGAGGCGAACAATTTACCGAACCCCTCCTTTATTTCGGCTAAGCCAGTCATGTTTTGAACGGGTAAGTATTGCAATTGTTCAATGAAACGCCCTTGTTTTGTCTTAGCTGAGGATTCATTTTTTTGTCCGCGCGTTCAATAGATTCAGCTGTCATGAATTTTGACGCATTAGGACTTCCGAAACAATTACATCGAAACAAAAGTCACGATCGATTACGTCAAGTTCTGATGCAAGGCTCAGTTGGGAAACGCATGCAGGATTACCTGCAGGTCAGCGATCTAGAGCATGGTCCGGATATCGTTGATATGCCATATGGCTGAATCATTTTTGGTTGATACCCGGATGCAACTTTGCGGGGCGAGATCGTTTGATCTACAACGGCCCCAACTCCTTGGGGTGGGGATCTGCGGATTATTTACGTTATGTGTCCATGTCTGTCATGTATGAGGTACTCGAAACATTGTTTACTATTCATTTAAGCTCATCTTTCCGTGATCACGAGATTCATGGGTCAATTGAGCCCCGCTTCTCAAGGCATCTCTGGATTTTGATTCAGCTGCGGGATTAACGATTCTTGGCCGGATGATATTTCAATTCACATCATAGATCTACATCGGCGGGAATCTGGGGATATATAAACCATCATCAGCTCCACTTCAACTCATCAACCTCAATCCGTTTTCTCTTCGTCATATTCCACACCAAATACCATCTAAATCGCAAGCAAGGAAATGGCTAAGGTCATCCCTATCACTGGCGTACAGGCCGGTAGAGGCCCCAACAACCAAACACAGAGTGGTTGGGTGATGAAACTAACCACCGAAAGCCGGGTGGTTACTGCACACACAGCAGCGTAAGTCAATTCCCACATGGTCTTAATATATGTTTACTGATGCAATTGTTTCATGAGATCTTATTCTTGCCTTGGTAAGATATTAGCTCAATCACAAATGAAACAACACCGCAGTGTTATCTAAGAATTTACGACAGGCATCGTCCGTATCTTGCACTTTACGAGCAAGTTTTATATGAGGATATCCAATTTGTAGTTCAACAATTCCCTGCTGGTCCCAAGCGCCAAAAGTTGAAGAAAGTCGCAACAAATATCCGTATCCCGTAAGCATTCTTCTGCGTTCTGTTATTTTTTCTTCCAACTCCGTCAGTTACTGGGACTGGGCAAGCAAGCCCGACACTCATCCGGTGCTCCTGAAACGACGAAACGACGAAACGACGTCGAAAGCCATCCGGTCCGACTCAGATCCTCAATCCACTCTACAGCTACAAGTTCCAGGACACTAGCGAGCTATCTGATCCTCGTTTCAGATTTAATCAGACCGTTCGATACCCCAAAAACACATCTAACCTGGTAGCTGCAGAGAGCGACGACCAGTTCTTGAAAAACATTGGCAAGGACAATATTCTAGTTCAGCAGGAGGTCGACGATAGTCATGGAAGACCTCGAACCGGCCCACCGCTGCTTGCTAAGTACGACCTGAAAACATACACATACTATATCCCATCTTTCATAAAATGCTAACTACTTGACAAAAAAATAGCCTTAGAGAACGTATCTGGTTTCTGCTGAACGTGCAACAAGACAATTCTCCTGTAACCCACACTTGCTCTTCTTGAATCAACATCGCTACTTAAAATACTGACAAATTACAGGCCTTCACTGCATTCTCCACAGACCAATGGGTCAGCAACGGCGTGTCCTCTGATTATTACTCCCTTGAAAGTGTCCACAACTTCTACACGGATCCATCGGTGGCTACATGGGTCACATAGTATCTCCCCCACTCTTCCCCAGTCACCGACCATCATTCACTCGTAACCCCTCTTCAACAACAGAGCTATCCCAATATCGCCGGATTTGACCCACTATTCTGGCTCCACAACGCAGCTATCGACCGCTTCTATGCTCTCTGGCAAGCTCTCCATCCAGCTGCAGACCAGAACTGGCAGTTCGGTGTTCAAGCCGAGACACAACCAAGCAGAAACTGGTGGCTTCCAAAGAATCGGTTGCAAGAGGGAAACACTTGTTCGTTCCCCGTCTTTCAAACTCCGTCCTTCTTTATCTCCGTATCTAACCATGGAACCAACCAGCCCTCGGCCCCTTCCACCGCACCGAGACTGAATACTGGGACTCAAACTCAATCCGCGACTTCAAAACCTTTGGTTATACCTATCCCGAGCTAACCGAATGGAATATTCCCAATGTCTCCTGAGAACAGCTCAAGCCCAAGGTCGCAGCTATGGTCAGAAAGCTGTATGCAATCCCTCCATCTGCCAGTTTACTCAACGCCGGTGCAGGGTCCACTCCTCCTATGATGAACCTCGCTGTAGTTCCTACTGACATGCCACCGCTTGTCTCGGCTTCCTCTCCTGCGTTGTCAAAAGCAGCCGCTCCGGCACAATAGGTGCTTCAAAACCCACTCCATACAGTAGCCTCTGCAGCAACTTCCGTTGCTCACTCCGTTGCCTCTGCCGCCAGCAAGATCACCTCTATCATTGCTGCAATGCAACAGCGCTCGCTTTCAATATCTCAAAACTTCCCCTCGAGAGGCTGATCAAAAATAACAGCCACCGAGAGTACTTTGTAAACATTCGGCTCCAAAGTACCGTTACGGCCGTTCTTATTCGATCCATGTGTTTTTGGGGGAGCTTTCGGAGGACCCAAAACTTAGGGTGACCGACAAGAATATTGTTGGGAGTGTTTTTGTTTTTGCCAATAATTCGGAAGAGACGGGTTGTGGAAACTGGGTGCTCAAGGCATTTTATGATAAGGAACGTAGCTAACATGAGGTAAAATAGGTAATTTTGGCGCGGGTGAGAACTCGATTGTGACTGGTGCTGTACCGCTCACTTCTGCACTGCTCGAGAGGATCGCCGAAGTTGGAACTTTGGATATCCCCGGAAGTACTGCAGAGGGATATGCATGTTAGGAAAATAGTGCGAGTTATCAGAATCCGAGTAATTTTCCATTCGTCTTTACGGCTGCAATTAATTGTGGAATCCACCGATGATGTCGTAGCAATTGGTGTCCGAGTGAGTTTCAGTGAATTCTATCAGAGAACTGAGCAGCGACTTTCAGTTGTGTTAAGGTTTTCGTCAGTGGATACTTTCTAGAAGCTCAGATTACAAAAAGGAGTATTACCAGATATAAGACGAATAAATCTCCAGGGATTCTGTCCAAAAGATACCATCATTCGACTGGCGTACTTGTGCTGATTGATCGTAGCCCCCGTTCTCCGGTCCACAAGCCTAACCACACCCCAAGCTTTCCTTGATAAGATGTGTTTGTCGGAAATCGGGTCGACTTAACGGAAGGGGATGGAAGAAGCAATTTCCATGAGATCATTGAATTCAACTGTCTCAGATCGATACCTCCTTTCTCTATTAACAAGAACACAAATCTCCATGCCACTATACTAGACCAGCTTGATGCCGTTACACGGACAGCAACCAATGATGCTGTAAGGCATGCATTGATTCCACTAACACTGAGCCACGTGTGATTAAGTCCATCGTGGTTTGGCATCTTATAGACATTACTGCTTACAATAATACCGGACAAGATAAACCAAACTGTTGCGGAGATGGTGGCGTATAATATAAAATGGAAGAATAAAAGATAGTTTGCGCGGAAGATTCGGGTGTTGGGATTTTCGCACGGCCGGTCGTGTTCTACGCCACGCACTGATTAATACGTCTGAAAAACATAAAATGTAGATAGGAAAAAGCTACCATGGTCCTGCAAATCTTCATGAACTGATTTTGAAGATATATGTAGATATTCATATGTTGGATTCGTAGAGTTGTCCATAGTAGCTGTTGATCCGTTAAACAATTGAGCTTAGTAAACACATACGTGGGGACAAACATTATTACTTATCTAGTCCAACCTGAGTTTATCAGGATTTTGATAATATCTTGTGTGGATGGGATCGAGATTCTGTTCCTAGGGTCTGGTGTTTTTTTCTGCGCGAGTGAGGTTGTGATTCAATTGGAACTGAGTGGAGCCAAACGAGGCCCGGTGAGAGGTTATAAGGCATAGGCGTCTCTAAGTGTCTTGTACTAGCACGCATAAGTTCTACATTGCCTGCATAAGCCTTTTACGCCAGTGGCTAGTTCCTGCGATCAAGACTTGATCTAGGTTTAGGTTCGAATCCCTTGTCCAACGCTGTAATCGGGATTTAAGGCTGCTCTACCCGTAAAAATTGAAGGAATTAAAACTTGGCCATTGGGATTTTATTGCATGAAATTTAAAGAGCATCTCAGTCGATTTCAAGACAAATACCCATACTAAAGAAGCTGTCTTTGTTTTCTTCATTTTTCTTGCACATAACAAAAGCCAGTGTCTAGAGTACCTGGGACAACATGCTACAAATGTCTAGCCCTCGAGTATAGAAATTGACGTATATTGCCCCATGCCTAGATATATGAAAGTACGTTTTGAATTTGACCTGTAACTGAGCTTAAGACATACATTTACAGTAATCCCCTAATGGCGATTTAGTAAATGGGTCGTAACGCAGAAGAGGTGTTGATAGCGGAATTGTGCATGCACATGGATAAATGGTCAAGTACCTACATATGTACATACATAGATAGTATCAATTGATATCAATCTTAGGTAATACATAAATCTCTCACCACAGGGCTATTGCATATAAAAATATCCAGCATACAAGACGATGAGTCCCCGGTCCCAGCGTAGCCATAGAGAGATTTTTCTGTAGTATAGATATGCGAACCTAAAAAAAGTCCGAGCACGCTGAAGCAGAGATGAAAATTTTCACGTGAGTGCCTGATTGCATGATATGCCATGACATGTACAGCTGTGTGCAGTCGTACAGTGGAAGCGAGAGCTAAACCATGCTTGCTTGATGTGAAAAGCCGACTGAAAAAGAAATACAGGCGAGTGGTGACACAATCTAGTGGGCTCTACAAGCCTAATCGCTTCAGCCGACCAACTGATCTCATCGAGGATGTATTACGCATCATACCACATACATACAATGATGTGGAAGCTTCTCTCCAACTGGGCATACTTGTGTACCCGGCCTTTTAGAGGTTCACCACACAGATACGTGCGAAATAAATATAGAATACCGGTTATAAAAGCTTTCGGGTTGAGGGACTTCCTGGGGTATCACATGAGACTATGTATCGGCATGACAGGCGTCGATCGGGCGTTTCAGCCTCATGCCATAAATCTGCGATACATACTGTATCATCCGAATTCGTTGTAACACCCAGGAGAAATAACATTCTGCAAATAAGCAACGCATCAGATATTACATCCTGGTGGTTAGCAATAGGGGGTTTTCCTAACACAATGATCCATCTACAATCGGTTGAGAACTACCCTGCATGACGTTTTTCAAGCATGAATGGCGCTCGATCTTACCTTGGAGAGAAAACTTGGGACAAATCTAAGCGAGAAAGTCCGAAATTTCCAAATTTACCGCTATCGGTTAACAAAATTGAAGCCAATTTCACATGGGCAGTTAGCAATAATTGCGAAATAACACATAACAAATTCCAAATCCCTAGTAATGCAACACCCCCTCATAACCTACATCGTTTCTAGCTTTCCGGATGATACAGTAGTTATACAAAGATAAAAATATCTGCGTAGTGAATCTGACATGTAGAATTCATTGATACCAGGGTCTTCGGATCGTGTAAATAGACAAGGTACCTATCAACGGTATCTACTCGATATTTTGGACCGCGGAATGAACAGAAACAACTACATCAGTGTCCGAGATGATGTTTAGCGACATTTCTACGCATGTTTCAACTCTTGGTATACAGGTTATAAGTAACTCTACTTCCATCATACTGTAGCGGTACGCAATTTTGTCTTGTTATCGAGTAGATGCGGTATTGGCCATGTCACTACACAGAGTGGGCCGTGTCAGTTCTAAAGCCGGAACCGCGGCGAAACCGAGCGGTTCAGCCCACAGATCTGCGACAGCTGCAATCGATAACGCACATTGTTGCGTGAAATGAGTCTACAGTTAGAAAGCTTGCATGGAGTCGGTAAATGGGTTCGATCATGGGAACTTCCTGCCAGGCACGTTATGTATATCAGCAAGCCTATGGACACATAGCTACGCTTGTTTACATAGTCCTTGAAGATAGACTTATTTCACGCGAAAACGTACTTCGAGCGATAGATGTGGTAGACAGAGGATATTTTGTTTTGTGTGGCAAAGCTTGGTTGGGCATGCCTTGAAAAGAAAAAAAAAAGTGACGAACGCAAAAGTCCTCATGGAGATTCACAGAGCATTCTGCATTTATGTCACGATTCACAAAATGATCGGTATCCAAAAGTAGATTGCCAACGCCTAAAAATTTTGTAACGCCGTTGATTCCCAGACTTTTATTCACTACGAACCCAGAAAACCCCGAAACGCTGAAGCAGATTTTTATTGAAGATTTAGAGTAAAAAGAGACCTGTGTAAGAAAGAAAATGGTAAGCAAAATTCACGACCGCGAGATACACCCCTTGTCAAGCACCGCTCGTATTCCCAGCGGCTAAAGGGGGCCCGAGGCGTAGCACAATCAGACAACCTCATATGGGAATGGGAGGAGTTACTTACATTTACTCGTCATCCTCCTCCTCCTCGGCCTCAATGGTGGTCTGGGCAATGCGGTCCAAGTCACGCTGTCCCTGCTGGGAGATGCGACGTCCACCCTTGGGGTTCTCCTCGAGAACACCGATCTTCTCAAGAGCCTGCATGATCTTGCGGTCGACGGAGCCAGAGGCCTCGGTGTGGTGGGAAGGACGGGATCCACGGTTCTTGACACCTCCGTGAACCTTGCGGAGACGTCCGACACCGACGGACTTGCGAAGGTAGGTGTGGCGGGCGACAGCGGCAGCACGGACGTAGAACCAGTCCATGCTCTGGGGAGGAAGCTCCTTGTAGTTACCGGTCTTGACGGTGTCAACCCAACCTTAACGATGTCAGTCTAGTCCATTGAAGCTTGTGGGTGGTGTTTATTTGGGCGTACCGGGAACGGGAAGCTTTCCCTGACGCTTCAAGAAGGCAGCGTAGGCCTCGATGAACTTCTGGGCATCAACGTCGCGAACAGAGACTCCGGGCATTTTGTCGGTAGTGTGGGGTTTTCGTTAAAATTGAAAGGGTTGTTGAAAAGTGCCGTCTGGGTGCTGCTGCTGCGGTGCGTCGTACGTGGTAACGTGGATTTGTCAAGGCTGTCGTGCGTGTTTGTTTCTGTGGGGAATTTCACTAGGGCTACCACCCTATTTTCCACAGTCACCGCGGCACTTTCCGCGCCAACGAAGGGAATTCAACTTAGCAGAGCCGCGTTGCGCAAACATTAGCAACACCACCCTCGACAAATATCAGTGCAGGTTAACCACTACTTTGCATCCAAACCCCATATCTCTCTACACTACCGGAAAAATGGCACCCGTTGTACGAAACCCCCCGCTTTGCTGGTCGGATTGAACGAAAGTTCGGTCCACCTAGATCAGTAGGCACGAACGAAGGCTGAGAAATTTGTTACAGAAGACTGTTAAGGGAGGAAAGAAGGAGAAGGTCACCTTCAAGTTCGTCATCGACGCTTCCCAGCCCGCTTCCGACAAGATCTTCGATGTCGCTGCTTTCGAGAAGTTCTTGCACGACAAGATCAAGGTTGAGGGCCGCACCGGAAACCTCGGAGACATCGTCAACATCTCCCAGGAGGGAGAGGGAAAGATCGTCGTTGTCGCTCACACCCAGTTCTCCGGACGCTACTTGAAGTACCTGTATGTCTAATTCCTCTCGAGTAAACGCTTTGAACCGCTACTAACGAAACAACAGCACCAAGAAGTTCCTCAAGAAGAACCAGCTCCGTGACTGGCTCCGTGTCGTCTCCACCTCCAAGGGTGTCTACCAGCTCCGCTTCTTCAACGTCGTCAACGACGCTGATGAGGAGGATGACGAGTAAATGCTTTCCAACCATAACCGGTAGTGGACTGTCGTTACCTACATCGCCTGGAGGATTTGTAAAGAATTTTTCTCGGATTTATTGTAGGGAAGGCTCAGGGATGAGTTGGCGGGACATTTGTACGATCAGGATATTGGGGATGCAATGCAAAAGTTTTCTCTTCCCAAACTAGAACATGTGTGGCGCTATCGAGTGAATCAATTCGTACTGTGATATTGTAGCCCCGAACGTCTGAACATTGTTCGAAACACAGCTACCAAGTAAAACATTTTCTGAATATGTACAAAGCTGATCGAAACCCAGACCCTGGCAACGCACTACTATTTGATAGGGCTGATGGCGAAACGGTGACCCGCGTATGCGCAGTATGTAGGTTCTTCGCTTCGTTTCATCGCTCCAAGAAACACATGTAAATAGGCCTCGGTGCAATTCTACCCCCCAAATTAGGCTCTCTCGGGATGTATGTTTAAATAGGTAGTCGTTACATGGCGAAGGAGTTTACAAACCCCTCTGTGTATCTATGATGTACGCACATATTTACTTCCAAGCTCGCATGCTCAAGACTTCATTTCAATATTTGGAATTCTATGGCGGAAACATCTTCTTACATATGCAAGCTCATCTATATTTAAAAATACGGGACTCCACGTCGTCATTCATTCGAAGTATCTAGCTAGATTCTAACGAATATCAGGTCGTTATTCTATCTTAGAGGTAATAAGCCACGATGGGGTCTGCTGAACATGGAAATAATATTTCAGGATTAATCACAGATGGAAAGGACGATCATTACAATATTGTGCAAGCAGTAGAAACAATGGTAATTAATAATCACTTCACGTTCGGCATTAGGTTCGACTTGGTATTCATCCCACATCCCATTTTTAATTCCCTAAAAAAGACGAAAACAAGGCCGAAAAATCAAACACCAGAACCCTTTTGAAACATTTAGTAACGCTCCTTACGTCTAAGCTCGTCCGCGTACTCGTCGAGAGGAGAGCGGATGAGAGCGGTCTCCTTCCAGAGGTTAGGGGTGAGGAAAGCGTAGGTGTTGGAGACGGCAGAGAAGGCAGCCTTAAGGGTGTTCTCGAGGGTCTTGGTGGATCCGGAGGACTGGGTGTAGGCGTCAGAGATACCAGCAAGCTGCATAAGACGCTTGACGGCGGGGGCGGCGACAAGTCCAGTTCCGCGGGGAGCGGGGATAAGCTATTGCCAATAGTCAGATCTCTGTATCCATAAATCGGTAAAGGGGAGTTCATACGCGGACGGTGACGGATCCACACTTTCCGGACTCCTTGGCGGCCAAGGAGTGGGGCTCTCCGAGGGAGGTTCCCCAGTATCCACGACGGACGGGGAGAACGGCCAACTTGGCGATGATGATGGCAGCACGGATGGCAGTGGCAACCTCCTTGGAGGTCTTGATTCCGAGACCGACGTGTCCCTCGGAGTCTCCAATGACAACGATGGCCTTGAAGCGGGTACGCTGACCGGCACGGGTCTGCTTCTGGACGGGCTTGATCTAAATTTCGGAAAGTCGAATCAGCTCTACCCAAGCTAAAATTGCAGCACAGAAAAACGGATTTCGAAGGCAATTTCAATATTCAAATAGCTCCCTCCATCCAATTTCCCACGGGTGCTGCAAAAACCCCGAATTTGCTCACCTTCATGACCTCATCCTTGAGCTTGGGCAAGAAGTGGTCGACGATCTGGTACTCCTTGATGGGGAGAGAGTGAAGGTAGATCTCCTCCATGGACTTGATCTTTCCGGCCTTGACGAGACGTCCGAGCTTGGTGACGGGCTGCCACTCCTTCTCCTCGTTCTTTCCGGCACCACGGCGTCCACGTCCGCGTCCACGTCCACCACGTCCTCCGCGACCACGGTCGCCGGCTCCTCCACGAGATCCAAATCCTCCACGTCCTGCGGGTGCTGCGTCGGCCATGTTTGTGATTTTTGCTGCTGAAGGGATGTAGGGTAAAAGGGCGGCAGGCGACAACGGGGGTCGATTTTCGTGCTGGATCCTGGGGTGCTCGCGATAGTGTGCTTGTGTCGCATCGTTGCAAAGCCCCGCCCACGCTAGTGTAAAGCAGTCACAGCGGCAATGTGGGAGTGGCTTATCTAATCGATCAATCAGATAACAATTCCCCACAAAAGAAGGTCTCTGCAGCGTAAACAACTTTTATTTTTGGAAGCGTAAATTCGAGTAAAATCGCAATTTGTCACGCTCAATTTAACGAAAAGCATTGATTTTAAAATTGCCAATGTTTTACATTATTGATGTCATCCCCATTCCAGTGTCTCAACCCAATGTGGATCGGTGCGCTCCTGTAAATCGGTATTTGGACCTTACTCAATGATATATACAACGGATACCTGATGAAGCGGCGGGTCTCCCCTCGTTAACATCGATGTATACTTTCACGGAGAACTGAAAGGTAGTTTGAACACGATTGATCGTCACTTTCATTGGGCTTTTGTTTATGCATCAACTTCGTACTAAGTATCTAATCAATTCACCCACAACTTCACCATCATGCCAAAAACAGCCTAGGGGTTTTACGGCTATCTATGTAGTGCATATCTTCCGTCATCTCACAAAAAGTGCGAAAGAAAATCCGCTTATTCGAACACTAGACAAATTGACATTGTGGATAGCCTGACAACGAGAATACGATCATCAAATATTGCCAGAGAGCCCCAGAAGCATAGGATGCCACTGCTTGAGCCTCTCAGCGTCTAGCTCCATACAAGAGCTGGCTCATAGCTTGTCAGAGCTTGTCACGGCAACCATAGTAACCACCAGTGCCACAGTTCAATAGTTCTCACTAGTTTTACGATGCCAGGTACAACATGAACGTGATAGATAATCCGCTAGATCTTGTGTTCATTTACCAATACTTTTCATTAATGCTCTACGGATGTTTCTAACGGAACAATCCAGTTTCTCCAGTATCAGAACCCACAATAAGTAGTCGAAGTTGCCTGGTACCTGATTCCTGATCAGGCCTGGCCGGAGATACCTGGAGGAAACAACCGACGTAATTTTCCAGTGTTTTGTTTTAACTTGCCACAAAATTAATTATCTCCATTCGTCATTAACTCCACATTACTTCTCCATTAAACGCTGACCCAGAGTCCCAAGACCCCCTTCGCGTATTCCACAATCTCATCTCCGCCAAGCTTGGAGTCTCCGTAGATACGATCCACAAAGCTAATCGGTACCTCACCGACGGAGTATCCAGCAGCACGAGCTCTAACCATCATCTCCATCTGAAAAGTGTATCCCTTGCTCTTGGTCTCGGAAATGACATGGTCCAATACCTGCTTCTTGTATAGTCTAAAACTTCCTGTCAAGTCGCTAACTCCCGGACGCAACATCACTGTCGCGAAGAGATTCGCTCCTCTAGAAACCAACTTGCGCTTGAGGTCCCATCCGTAAACACCACCATCTCCGGCGTATCGAGTTCCGGTAACGATATCGTAATCGTGGCTCTTTTGAAGTGCAATGAAATCTGCGATAAATTTGGGCTACCCAGAGTCAGCACCTCCATACCATCCACCCTAAAAACACCAAGTTTGAGGAAGTAAAACGTACGTGGTGCGAAAAGTCGGCATCCATAATGATGACAAAGTTTCCTGTCACAAACTGGAGTCCGTGGACGTATGCGGTGCCGAGACCTAGCTTTCCAGCGCGAGGCTTGAGGAGGATCTTGTCGGATCCGTAGACCTTAATTAGCTGCTTCGCGATATCCTGGGTTCCGTCGGGAGAGGCATCGTCGACAATAATAAGTTCCCAGTTGAGGTTGCTGTTCGTGACTCGTATTAGCGTGGAACTCCTCGAAGACACGGGGGCGCGTACTGCTGGGTGAAGGTCCGCGCAAGTAACCAGGTGATTACGGGCAGGTTCTTGCGCTCATTGTATGTGGGGATTATCACGGAGTATTTATCAGTTTTCGTGGGAGCCATTGTGAGGGCGGGGACAAAAGAATGGTGGTGTTAAGGAGCGTGAGGTTGAGGCGAGCTGAGTTATGGATGCGTGTCGTCAACGGGTCTCAAGGGGAGCTCCGACATGGGTTGGCTCGGCGCTACGCGAGCTGCCGGGCACATCACTAGATATCACGCATAGAAGGATAATCGATAGGTGTCGGGTGAAGATCGAAATCCGGGAGCTTTACACAAACGGATTTTCAAGAATTGTTTAACCTTACATATTCATTTGAAGGCTGCATTGCATGGAGATACAGAATGGCGATTCAGGGGGTTGAGGAGTGCGTGAGGCGAGCCAAAAGAACGGTTGATCGCCCGTGGAACAGTAGATATTTAACCAGAGAGAAATCTCGACATACAGAAGCAATCTACCCCAACACATCATGGGTTGTTATGGGATTACAGCTAGTTCAAGAAGATTTGTATGTGGCACCAGCTGATTCCGCTTCTCAGCCTGCTTTGGAGAATGGCTTTACTCTCCACTAGAGTAACAAAATTAAACAGAACTGATGCTTAAAACCATCGTACATGTGTGAGATGAGCCCCACCGCATTTGAGTATGTGTTATAAACAAGCAGATGGGGTAAAGAGCTATACGTGTGAGAAAAATGACACCAATGTACCCCCGTGATTTGTCGATATTTCGTGTGGATTCTGGGGACTTAATGACTGAGATTGATTCCAAATTGTTTTTAGAGATTAATTCATCACAATATTCAATGTCACATGCCTCACAAATATAAAAAGTTTCAAATGCGAATAATCTAGGGGTATTTGAAACAAGCGCCGTTTTTGATTGAAATGTTTGCCCGGAAAAAAGAGTTGTAAATGATGAACATTGCCTTCTGAGAAAATGACCACCTTGACAAACATGACCCAAGACCCACAACTCCGTCCACAAAAAAGCAAACCCAATTTTTGAAACGCTTATTTCTTGAGGGCACGCTGGTAGAAAGCGAGCTCCTCTCCCTCAAGGATGTATCCATCGACACGTCCGGACTGTCCGGGGCGGGAAGAAACACAGGCCAAAAGACGTCCAGCGGCGAACTGGGACTCGAGGGCACCGTCAACCTTGGCGGTGGTCTGGCGGGCAGCAAGCTTGCGCTCGACGGACTTGGACTTGGTGACGGCCTCAGCAGCGGCAGCCTCCTCCTTGGCCTTCTGTCCACGTCTCTTTCCGAGGGGAAGACCGTAGTGGGCCTCGTACCACTGACGGAAAGGAGCGGCATCGATCTGGACAATGGCGGAGCGGGTCAAGGTGTTGGTACCTGGCGTAATGTTAGAATGTGAAAAATCACCAAGAGATCTAGTGGGAGCACATACGGACGAGCTCGTTGTTGGAAGGGTGGTAAGCGACGGCGATAACACGGGTCTTCTTGGAGATTCCCTCGGATCCCCAGGAGAAGTTACCGGAGTCGAGACGGAGACCACGGAACTTGCGGTTTCCTCCACGGGTGCGGACAACGTGGACACCTACAATATGTGAGCCGGCCAATTCGGAAATCGAGTATGCCAACCCGTTTGCTCCGCATGTAAAATGTGGGCAGTGACAGGAAGGCCTCCTAATCCCATGTTCAAGACGAACAGCGGAGAAAAGGGTTTACGCGTAGAGTGTCTGGCTAGGATCACGTACGCTTAGGACCGATACGAGTAACGGCGGACTGGCGACCGAGCTCGAAAGCACGCTTCTTGCGGTAGTGAGAGCGCTTGGCTCCAGTGGCGGAGCGCTTGTGACGGCTGTCGCGAGAGATACCCATTTTGTATTATCTATGTAGTGTTAGCAGCTGCTTGATAATCGTCGGAAGTTGAAAATCGTAGTTCTGCGAGCCTGTCCGAATGCCTGGTCCAAATCTTGCAGAACTTCGTTTCGTCGTACGTACTTAGCGGTGTTCGGTTGAATCGCTAGGGGTCGTTAGTCGTGTCGGCGGTGGTTGTCTGCGGAGTATCTTCAGCTGGACGCAAAATTGCCTGCGTGAAATTGTGTGTGGGTGTTCTCTTCAAACGTTACCTAATGCGGCTAGCGTGTAGTGCTGTGACTGCTTTTTTTCTGTAGCAGCGCCAATGAGAGCTGCGGCGCTCATTACCCTGTTGTAAGTCACGTGCCGCAACCAAATCACTCAGTATCACTCAGTCATCGCTTTGCAGTTGTGCTGGTCAAAACTCGTTGAAGGAAATATATGAAGTCTCGAGCGGATTTAAAGTGAACAGCGCATTGAAAGGTAATGTTTCAGTACAACCACTCTTGAAGTTTTTCGTTATAAGTATTCCTTGCGTTTATTTGGGAGTCCGTTTTTCAAAATAAGTGATCCCGAGCAACTGGTTCTTATGATGGTAATTTATCGTCATCTGCGGTTGACACTGATTTAAAAATTCGGCCTTTAAAAGTTAGAAAGTATTTCTTTGCACTTCTTCCACGTGCCCGTCACCGCCAACCCTTCGCAAGCGATATCAGCTAATGCCATTTCGAATCTAGTGCAGATCTCCTACCCGCTGCTATATCTGGCGGGCGGTCCTTCACCGATTTACATAGTCTCCCCTATGCAGGCCGTTCCAATTACCTGGTTGCTCGAAAGCACCACCGAACTACACGTACTTGATCCCCGATAGTTAGATTCTACAAGTCATTTGAAGCCAGATGACGCCGCACCAGCATGATTGCAAACGCCAACTTAAACCCGCCTTGAGTCGATCATTACCACCAATACGGAGAGGAATATATGACTCCAATGGACGTTATCTCAGACTGGCTTATTTACTGTGCAAGCTCTCCTTGCATGGGATTTTGGCACCGACAATTCACATTCGGAGAATTCACCGTTGAGAACTGGTCTGCGGGCTATTTCGAAACATTTGATCAATGGAATATCATAAATAGTAAACACCATGGAGAAGGAATATCGAGTATCTATCAGGAGCTTCGATGCAAAGATCGACACTGGTATTTAAGATCTTCACTGGCAGTGTCCTGGACAGGAATGAGAATTTCGTTGGCCTTCTGAGTTTTGTTTATTAAGCTGATGATTGTTCCATAGATAGCTATTCTAAAATCAAAGGATGAACATTCCAAAGAAGAAGTGTCCCTGGTCTTTGTCATATTCCGTTTCCCCATCCTCCTGTCAAAAAACGGGTCTTGATGATGGAAGGAAATCAGACGTCAAGGATATCTGGTGACTCATCATAAATGTCGATCTTCCCACCAAAACTCATGATTCTGGGCCAAATGACATCTCATCCACCGCCGATCCCCCCTTGTACCCAAATGTCTGTATCCTTTGTGACGAACTCCCTGCATTTCATGCGCAGCAGCAGCAGAATCCAGATCTCGGAAGGGAGGATCTCTTCCCCGACAAACATGCTTGCCAAGGTTCCCAATTGAGCGAGTTTCTATTCGCGGGTTCAACATTTCAACACTTTACCCTCGCTTGGCTCATAACTGGAAGGTCTGTCCTGCCCTTTCGACGATCCACCCCGAACTATGGGGCAACTTTGTCCGCATTTAGGCGTACCGTCGACAATTTAAAGCCGCTTTTCGCACATGGTGCTGAACGTGCTTCCGAGAGCCTTTAACCAGAACAAGCCCAATTGCCTGACCATCGCGGGTCGTGGCGCGGCTGAGCTGTTCTAGTGGGTGGTTTTCTAGCCTTAATTGCCAGTTACAGTTTAGTCAGCCTCGTTAATCCTTGTAGACACCTTCCCAGCATTTCGAACTTTTTCCTGGAGGCTTGGCTTCATGAGATGCACCTCCGTCTCGCCATCTCTCTAAGAGTCACCCTCCCCCGCATATCTCCTCCGCCGTATATCAGCATCCCCGCCCTGCACGAGCTCTCGTCGAGTCCTCAATCCCTCCGATACACCTCCCCTAATACTCAATGGCTGCGCCAACTGCTTCCCAGCGATATCTGAGTTCTCGTGGAGGCTCATACGGCGTATGTTGACGTGCCCCACGTGTTCATGCCATCCATGTACTAAGCTCAGACACAGTTCTCCTTCGAGGAGGCCGTACTTAAGGGACTTGCTGCGGACGGTGGTCTTTTCATCCCGGAGGCGATTCCCTCTCTCCCCGCCGGCTGGGAGTCGGCATGGGCGGGACTCAGCTTCCAGGAACTTGCCTACGAGGTTCTCTCTCTTTACATCTCCGCCGATGAGATCTCCGCCGAGGATCTCAAGTCTCTCATTGACCGCTCTTACTCCACCTTCCGCCACCCCGACATCGCGCCTGTTGTAGACTTGATTCCTGAGGACAACCTACACGTCATGGAGCTCTTCCACGGTCCCACCTTCGCTTTCAAGGACGTTGCGCTCCAGTTTGTCGGAAACCTCTTCGAGTACTTTCTTATTCGTAAGAACGCTCAGAACGACGCGGAGGATGGTAAGCGCCACGCCTTGACTGTTATTGGAGCTACCAGTGGAGACACCGGCTCCGCTGCTATTTACGGTCTTCGCGGAAAGAAGGATGTCTCCGTCTTCATTCTTCACCCCAAGGGCAAGGTCTCCCCCATCCAGGAGGCCCAGATGACCACTGTTCTCGATGACAACGTCCACAACTTGGCCGTTGAGGGAACTTTCGACGACTGCCAGGATATTGTCAAGACCCTTTTCTCTCACCCCATTCTTAGCAAGACCCACAACCTTGGTGCGGTTAACTCCATCAACTGGGCCCGTATCCTCGCCCAGATCGTCTACTACTTCTCTTCCTACTTCGCGCTCGCCAACAAGGTCGGAGGATCCCCCAAGATTCGCTACGTCGTCCCCACCGGAAACTTTGGTGACATCTTGGCCGGTTACTTCGCCAAGCGCATGGGCCTCCCCATTGACCAGCTCGTCATCGCTACCAACGCGAACGACATTCTCGACCGCTTCGTTAAGTCCGGACGCTATGAAAAGCACCCCGTCTCCGCCGAGGAGGGTGAGGGAGGAATCGCTGAGGACGGTGCTAAGGCCCACCCTGGAGGAGTTAAGGAGACTCTTGCTCCCGCTATGGACATTCTTGTCTCCTCCAACTTTGAGCGTTTGCTCTGGTACCTTGCTCTCGAGTGCGTCTCTGAGGTTGCTGTCGGCAACGATGAGCCTACCCAGGAGCAGAAGGAGACTGCCGGAGCCACCGTCCAGCAGTGGATGAACGACCTCAAGACTGTCGGAACCACCATTGTGCCCGACTCCGTTCTTTCCGCCGCTCGCCGTGACTTTGCTTCCGAGAGAGTCTCAGATGAGGACACCGTCGCTACCATCAAGAAGGTCTTCACCACCCCTCCTTCTGCGCCCTACGTTCTCGACCCCCACAGTGCCATCGGTGTCTGCGCTGCTATGCGCATCATTGAGAAGTCCGAGGACAAGGACGCCCACTACGTCTCTTTGTCTACCGCCCACCCTGCCAAGTTCAACCACGCCGTTGATTTGGCATTAGGTGAGGTTGAGGGATACGACTTTGAGACCACTGTGCGGCCGAAGGAGTTCATTGGGTTGGAGCAGAGGGAGAAGCGGGTGCGCGTTATTGAGCGCCCCGATGCAGAGTTGGTCAGAGCGGCGGTTGAGGAGATGCTCGAGGTTGAGGGTAAGGTTTAATTTTTTGGGTCTGTTTTTGGGTTGACGGCGTTTTTTTTTATTTGGGAACTTGATAAAATATGTGGCATGTAGAGATTGATAGAAAGAGGGAGCACTTTTAAGCTCGGGTTTTTTTTGGTTCCGCTGTTCTCCTTTGTGGCAGTTATGCGTTGACGTACATGTTATCTTATGCGAATTCCATCAGTGAAACCAAATTCATTTCATTCCTCACATAAAATCGTGTTCTACTACCGGTGACTCCTACAGCTCGGCGTACCATTCGAAATAGATTTAACTCGGGAAGATCTTCACTCTATGCCCCTTACGCTAATCCAAGCCTAGTAGTCCACAGTTCACTAGCTCCTCATGAAGTCATGCGGTCCATAAAGTAGGTTCACATGTTCTCACTCATACTTAAGATGATGTGGTGCTATGGTTGAGTTAGAACTTCGCCTTTATGAATCATCAACAATCCACCACCTATCGCCGCCTTACATTGGATCACCTCAGTGCATGATTTAAATATGTACCCAGCTTTTATGTACTTTAGATCTCGCTTACCCACCCGCGAGAGTAGCCTATGTCTCATATCTATGTACCTACGCATCGGGGAGAATTATGGTTTTACCACACTAATGTCTAGCTGTCTAGCTCACGGCCGATCTACAGACCTGCAGCCTTGCAAGGCCCTGCTATTGTCTATGCTACATCTGAGGTTAAGTAGCCTGTCAACTGCCCATTCAATGTAGTTATAGATCATCTGCGTGGGTTATGCATTTAGGTACATATCCAAGACATTCAACTGTATCGGGTCCGTAAGGCTGTACATATCATAACCAAATTTCATTGGATATTGAAGTGATGACGTCGATCTCATCGGAGAAATTTCAACCATGGCATGGACGCTTTGATAGCAGTTTAGATTAGAATTTCTCGGGAATGGGGGTTGGAATTGATGTTGTGACAGGGCTGAGCATACATATTCAAATTTACTGTCTCAAATGCCCTTGGCTTCCGCAGCCTGTAAGAAAATAAACTTATGTAGAGTACGTATCTAAGAGAGCAAAGAAGGAGGTTTATTTCTGCTGAATCGCGTAAGTATGTAGGTAAGTAAATAATCAAGTATCGATATCTTTCTCGCATATACATAACATTTACAAGAACAGTAATGATTTAGGTAAGTAATAAAATGAGACCCAAAAATAATTATAAAGCAAACTACTACATGGGGTGCAGACCCATTGATATCACCAAATTCCACTTTATACACAACCGATACAGAAATGAACTAAGTAAAAATAAAACGACGAAAACTTTAAACCGTACTCCAAACCAAATGTCTATCCCACCTTAAGAATCCAACAAGTTACAACAAATCAACGAAAAACAACGAAACAAAAAACCCGTACTCCAAATGCATATCTATGTACAATCCCTCCCACCTTCAGATTCGCGATCCCGCCCCGGCAAATCAAACAAAAAACGGAAAAACCAATCACAAAAAACCATCCGCAACTAAAAAGATTTGGAAAATAATGAAAATTAAGAAAAACCTAAGAAAAAGACTCAAGAAACCCAGGATCAAGAAAACCTTTCCATCCTAGGATCAATAGGCATATGTGTGCTCTGTCCCCCATACTGCGACTGTCTGGAATATGTCGACTGATACCCGTTCTGCTGTTGATTCCCATGACCACCATAGCTGCTATAAGTCGGCTGAGGTTGCGGTCTTCCATACGACATCTGAGGGCTAGGACTATGCGACATTTGCGGCCCCGGTGTAGAATAAGGACTATGAGGACTACCTGTATCAACCGTGCTAGATCTAGACATAAGAGGGCTAACTCTCGCCATATGCGGGCTAACTTGTTGCACCTGTGATACCTGTGACATATAAGGACTCCCCTGGTGCTGCGTCATCTGTGGTGAAGCCGAAGCAGAAGTAGTAGTAGCATAGATCATATGAGGACTTGCTCTTGACAAATGCGGACTCGGGGATTGGGATTCCTTCATATGTACCCCAACTCCCACACCCATCATACTCGCAGGATGAGATGTAATTTCTCTTTGTCCTTGTCGATAGGTCATCTGTTGTTGTCCATGACCGTGGCCATGGTATCCGCTATCTGGACTGCTACCCCCAGATGCGGAGAGGGATGCGTGGCTGTTGATTGGGGAGGGAGTTGAGGGGGTTGAGGGGGATTCGGAATCTTGGCGGTTACTGTCTGTACCAGGGGAATCGGAGAGGTCGGGACGGCCGGAACATTGTGCTTGGTGTCGGGTTAGGGTGGTGTTGCTGAGGAGAGAAGGGGGGTTAGATGGGGCTCTAAAAGGCTAGAGGGGTTATGTATTGGGGGATTGGGGATTAGGAGGGAAAGGAACGTACCGAGTAAATGTCTTTTGACAGCGGGGGAAATTGCATTTATAAGGTCTTTGACCGGAATGGATACGGCGATGGCGTGCTAGGGAACTGGAGTCACTGAAACGCTATATTATTTCCCAATATCAGTATATCACTCAGCAAAGCCAGAGAGAGGAGAAATAAGCGGACCTTGGTACAAGTCTCACAAACATGCGGTTTCTCCCCAGTATGCACCCTCATATGTACCGTCAACGCCGATCTCTGGATAAATGCTTTATCACAAATCGGGCATCGATGTGGACGGTCTCCACTATGTATCCTCCCTATTATCCGTCAACCCGTTAGTCTTATCCTTATATTCTCCGTTTCGAATAGGTATCGATAGAGTATCGATAGGGTATTCAACTGCTGCGCCCCGCTCCCTCTTCATCTGAACATCTCTACATACCATGTCTAGCCAAATCACTCCTCCTAGCAAAAGCCTTCCCACAATCCGGAAAATCACAAGGATAAGGTCTAGTAGTTGGATCACCAGAAATCGGTCTTCCAGGTCTAGATTGTAATGAAATATCGGATTCTTCATCTTCTTTTATGAATAATGAATCTGGTGTATCGACCCTCATACCCATCGTTGCTTTGGTTTCATTTTTAGCTGGTCCAATCAATAAGTCTGTTTTATATAAAAGGGAGAGAGGGAAGGGCTACCCTGAGTCTGGTGCTGCGAATTGAGGGAACTGAGATGATCGTTAAGCAATGGAGAATCCGGGGTCATATTCATTCCCAACATCCCTCCATGCTGATTCTGAGTTTCATTTTTAACCTGGGTATGATACGGTGCAACTTTCTGCTGTTGGTGGTGCTGATGATGTTGATAAACCGATCTCTGGGAGATCTGTTGTTGCTGATGCTGAGTATGCCGAGCCTGGGTGAAAATATTGACATCTGTGTTATGATTATACATAGGAAATCCTGAATTGTATCCAGCGTTACCACCGGTGCCGTATCCATTTAAGTTATAAGGGTTCCCGATCTCCATCTTGGTTGGTGTTGGTGGATTGGATGGATTGGATCTTTCTTCTTCGCTCTGGGTGTTTGAGGAGTGAGAGGCTCGGCTGCGGTTAAGGATTGTGGTGAGGTCCATGGTGATTTATACAGCGATTATAGTTGAAGGCCGCGGTTTTGTGGTCAAGGCAAACGTGTTGTAAAAAATGCCCTGTGAGTGGAATAGTATGGCGATGCAACAACGAACAATGGACTTGCTGTTCAAAGTGCAAAAAGTTCCGATGAAACCAAGCAAGATGATCTGGTGTTTCGCTAGTTCCTGCGGGCTCCCGATGCTTATGTTTCGAGGTAGAGGCTTTTTTTTTGCCTTTAAAACGTGTATCAGTCGCAACTACATCGCGGTTCAGTACAGGTTTCTCAACCAACAAGCATAACCAAAACTTCTTTACGAAAAACTTTTAAAATAGTGTATGGCAATTGAATAGTATGGCAATTGAAAAAGGTATTTCGCAACGATATCAAAGAAAGAAATATCGTGACGTACTGGCTGATGTTCTAGTTGTCCCCAAATTGGTCTTGGAAAAACGGTATTCTGTCAGGGGTAACCAAATTTCTGGGAAATCTGACATGACTCAAATCGTCAATTTCTGAGTCCAAGTAGAGGCTACGAGATTATAGTTTTTGGACTCACATAGTACCAACTCGATTCCTACTCAATTCCTACTCGTAATAAAGTTTCCCAAGCTTTTACAAACGATGGTAATGTTCTACTTTGGAGAGTCGAGGGCTTTAAGATTGGTAGTTAAACCGTTGTGGTGATGGGACGAAGTACTGTTATGGCGATTGGATAGACCGGCTACAGGTGTTGTCGCTCGATTCTAGTGTAAAACGAGTGACAGCTCGAATAAACTGATTAGGGACTTTGATATAGCTCGAGTATTGGTTGCTGAGCAAGGTGAAGCTGTAAGACGTCTAAAATCACGCTGCTACGTAGAAGTTGGACAATGTCGTAGTGAGCTGTCTGGTTGGTGTTCGTGGGAGGTAGTAGTGCGATTGCGGCGCTCTGTGGGTCGGAACGATGATTCGTTAAACGGTTCTAGTTTGACTGAAGCTTATTAGACAAGTTGTTCTGTTCTCGGTGTGCAATATCGATAGCACCAGTATCACTGTCCCGTGATGGGCGTTTGTGAAGTATGTATGGAGAGTGAGTACGTGGGGAGTTACCAGTTGAGTGGTGGTAGACCTCTAGCGAGTACTTTGGAGCTTCCAGAGCTAGGAAGCGTACTGGGCTCAGGAGGAGCGCAATCGCCTTTGCAGGGGAAGTTTAGCGGTAAGTATTCTTACCAGGGGGGATGATGAGGGTTTTAGCGGGCAGTACTGGGGGTATTCAGAGTGCTGGGGGTATTCAAAGCACAGTTAAGGGTGAGGACGAGCGTGAGTCTTCATCTCGCCCAGCGAAAGACACCCAACTCTGGAGCACTGTTAAGGGTGAGGATGAGGGCGAGTCTACCAATCCCCTCATTGCGGCCTAGCTGTTCGCACCAGGCATACACACAGACCTAGGGCGATCAAGCGATGCCGTTCTTTTTTGCTTGCGAACACAAATTAAACTCGAGATGGGGTGGTCTGTGCGTTTATGCTCTTTCTGCAGATTATGGTCTTTTTTGCAGATTATGCTCTTTCTGCAGACTGCCTATGCTCTTTCTGCAGACTGCCTATGCTCTTTCTGCAGACTGCCTATACTTCTCTTGCAACTGCCTATACTCCTCTTGCAACTGCTTATGCTCTTTCTGCAATACTCCTCTTGCAACTGCCTATGCTCTTTCTGCAATATTCCCCTCCTGCAGCCTATGCCAGTCAGTGCGAATAGGAGTGGTGTGTGTCCAAAGCACAGTTCATACGCTGGTAATGGCCTCCCTACGGATGTCATAATGTTGGTGCTTTTCGCAAGGTTCCTGACCACGGAAACACCGTGCACCAAATACCCAGATGATCGCACCCGCAAAGGCAAAATGCTTCCTTCATCCTTCCACTCCATGCTTCGATGCTTCGATGATGCTTCCAGCCCATCCATCCATGTCAACTCCACGCTTTCCACGCCGACACAGCATATGCCCACCCCACCATCCATCCACCATCCATCCGAGGCGACCATTTTATTCTGGACTGGGCATTCCCTCCTCCCCCACTCGTCACGCAGCGCATGACAACCTGAGCCAGCACCCTCATGCGCACGTAGCGTGCTGTGCTTGTCTGTGCACCGCGATGGATCGATCGCGACGCTGTCTTCCGCAGCAGAACATAAACGACGCAGTAACTGCAGTTACCACAACCGCAAAGTCCGGGATCCTCGAGTACATATCCAGATCTGATCTTTCTATAAGTTGGCATTCTCAAATGTTTCTTTTCTTCCGCAAATCTGAATCTGAATCCTTCACAACTCTGTCATCCCCTGTTTTCCCCTTCCTGTCTAGAGTGTCGCAAAACACCCAATCCGGCAATCCTGCCCTGTCCGTTAATGCCCGAACGCGGTATGTTACCAAGGGTAACTCAGACTTGTGTTTGCCGTTTTAGTCAAAGTACTCTATGTCTGTGCAGGAGAAGGTGTGGATGTTCTTTCAGCGTTCGGTGATACAAATTGGTGCCGGGATGTATGGCTTCTGAACACACCGGTCGAAACATCGAACATTCTCCTGCAGATAAACATGCATGAATCCATGAGGAATCCATGAGAAGATATCGCTGCAATAGCGAGAACATCCATACCTTTTAACGAGCCTAATAGGCAACTGCCATATTTGTGGATCGGAGTTCCATGGTGTTTCTAGCTGTCCTGTCTGGCTTCACTTTGTGGATATCGCCAAGTGAATGTAACCCCTGTCAGCCGTACTAAGAGGTACCGGGAAGGTCACGAAAGGGAACCAAAACCCTAGCTAGCACTGTTTGGTTCACCAACCTGATGAATCCAGTTAGCCCAAGAATTGTAAACGAAACATCTCTGCAGTTGATCAACGTTGTCATCATCGCAGAAGGACAAAAACGTGGATACGGATTTAAAGCGCCAAGCTAGATATTTTCTCCGTCTTCCTTGTATCTACGTATATACGCTTTCCGCGGATTCAGGACTCCATCTTTTACTTTCGAAGTTTAGCTAGCTACCCTAAAGCTCCATAACGGTGACTATTTTGACGGTAGGTAAGCTAAGGTACGTATGTAGAGAACCATTTTTCTCGTTTAACTTTTCCAAAATGAAGATTAGTGCCATCGAAAAGGAGAGCCTAAATCGATTCTGTGTCTCATGTCTCAGAATTAGCACGAATGATGTAATGATGACATTTGGTTTTGTAGGGCGAACAAAGTAAGTATGCTTACTAATTGCCTAGAGTTAAAATTCAAGTTTCTACGTTGAAGCTAAGAATTAGCCATCTGAGTAGGTAGATTCTTACAAGCATCAAACGGAAGGTGCCTTTTAATCAATTTTTTTTTCCATTGTTAAAAGAATTCACTCACCGTACTTACTAGCTGGCTATACTTACTTTGCCGTGATGATGGTTACTGGTTAAATAATGATTCCCTGTTTCTTAGGATTCGATTCCCTTCACTTCAAGCATCAATTCAATATCGTTCTCGGTTACCCAAAGCTAGAGAAGCGGTGGGTTGGAGTCCAATCTTAAAGAGTCGAAACTCTGTCTGTGACAGCCAGACTCCGAGTCTCAAGAGCCTCTAAAGGTTCTTGTTATGGTATGTGTGTATGTATTAGAATCTTCTTGCGAACTACGGAGGTAGAACTTCCATTTATCTGATACACCCCGCTTCGCCGTCGGTGAACACATTTTATGAAATGCGCGCTGACACGATAAGAACATTATCTTCCTCCCTGAATTTTGCGGGGCCCGCCGGCAGGGAGATGTAACCTGTAACCTGTTTCACAGTTCCGTCAGGAGAAGAGTCGCGGAGAAAGGAAATGAAATGAAAGTTACGTTTGTTCTTTCTTTCTTTTACCATTTATGCTGTTTACTGCGAAGCTAGAAGAAAGAAAGAGGATTTTAACGATGTTAGAACCAGGCCAACCAACCCTACTGTACCTCATCACTCTAGCTCAAGCGACGCAGAACATCAATTGTGATACAGCCACCCGCCCCCATACCGTATTTCTAGCGAAACCATCATCTTGTCGGATCATTCGACTCGTCGTATCTTGATCGCATTTGCGTCAAAAATACCTCCTCAATGAGTTTCCGCTGGCTAGTCTTAAGGCGCCACTCCGGGAATTAAATCACGTTACGACTAGATTACATTAACAGCCTGTTGCCTGGCCGTTAACGAGTTCTGTGGGTGTACATACAGAGACCCACGCCGTCAAATAACGTCTTTACTGATTCGTTGAACCATATCAGTCGGTATAACTCTATTTCGCGTGTTGTATGTTACTCTACATCGGTACATAGAACACTTAGCTCCGCACTTCTGGCGTGCATAACTCATTGCTTTTTTCTCTACTGCTTCTAGAAGCACTTAACGAAATTTCTTCAAACTGTTCAGGGGGTCCACGAGGCAACCGTCAGCACACCACACAAAGAAAAGCTCCAACTCCACAACAAATGTTTCAAGCTTGCAAGCTCACACACCACAAACGTGTAAACGTAGCCCGTAGTCCCTGATGTACCCCGCGGCGCACATACCATTACCTAAAAGTAGATATATAGCCAAGCTACAAGCATAGACAAGGTGTAGGATGGCTGTGGAGTCGGGGAATAGCCATATTAACAGACTATATAGACCTGGTTGGTCAAGGACTTACTTGGTCAAGGCGCCCTATACTCTAGAGTAGAGTGCAGCAGGGGATGGGATAGATCAGGGCACATCCGTTCATTCTAGAAGCTTGATGATACTCTAGATACGGCGCGGACCGGCCCCCACTGTAATGGGTATTGCGAACTGCTTTATATGGTTAGTTCTATTCAGTACATAAAATAAACCCTACCTTGCCAAGAATCTTATTTTGGATCAGCGGCCAGCCGAAAAGTTCAGGGAAAGGAAGGGAAGGAGAAAGGAAATTACGGATACATACGGGTGGATATTCTTAGGTGACTTTGGCTTTTCTAGAGTACTGGTAACGCCCTATGTACTTTACCCATGATTGAGTTGAACGGCAGCGAATTCTATGGAACGCTACAGCTGCAGGCTTCTAGTTGGAGGAGCTATGTATCTAGTGACAAGATGATGAGATCAAAAGCTTGGCCGGAAGGAAGTCAGCTAGAAAGGAATAGGATTCAAAAGAAAAAACTTGTGATCTGAATCAAAATCCTTGATTTCTTCCTATTAGAGCTTAGTGTCCAGCTAGCTAAGTGAATTGGTGGCTTTTTGGCTGGCTTTGGGGTGAAACACCCGAGTCGAGTCGAGAATGCAGGTACACTTTATTAGTTTACCTCCTTCCCTATGCTTCTACTTTAAGCCACCTAGCTAGCTAACGATATAGGATTCCGTAGTTGCAAGAAATCTCAACGGTTATTCAAGTCTATGGAACTATGGTATGGTTAAACTTCATGGCATGATTAAAAAAGCAATTTTGATAAAAATCTTGCTCCTAGGTTTAATATGCATCAACTCAGAACAAGAACAACTTTAACAAGCTAACAAACTAGTAAGCTCCACTTGCGAGCATCTGCACACCTGTACTCTGCAAATCGGACGGAGGACGGAGCTAGACGAGGATCAAACATCCTACTACCCCCCTCCCCCCAGCCCATGACGCATTGTAATACGGGAGATGTTCCATGGATCCAAGTTTCGAGATCTGCAGTCAGCAGGACCAGAACTCGTGAAGTGTTGTCATAAAGAATGGAAGTTGCCGTCCCGGCCCGTAATTATTGGTTGGTAAACCGAAAGAATTGATCACATCGTAACTAGATATCACCCGGCGGGAGATTGAGGTAGATTTTGCGAGATGGTCTAGCTAATGCGAGTGATGATGGTTTTACTGATCGTGAGGCGTTAGGGTGTTTAATATAGATTCCTTCTAAGGCTAGTATTGAGATTATATTAGAAATACAACTTGCTAGATTCCTCTACTGTATCAAAGTTTCCAGGAGAATACTAAAGTAATCAGTTTTTCTCAGGCTGTATGGAAGTCGCCATTTCTTTCCTCACAGTGTTAACTGTTGCCTAAGCTGCTCAAAGGAACTTTCCGGGAATCCCGGGGATCCAGATAATATATCTGAAGCTATTAATTCCCTCTAATGATTTATTCAGCATCATGAATCTCACTCGTCTTAATTTCATAATTTTTGACAATGTCCAATTTCATCAATGATTTATCATACATATTCTCTGTATGTAATTCATTCAATCTGGATATTTCTAATAGGTACATAGTTAGGGTTAATCCGGAAGTACATACCCTGTGCTTGCACATGCTAAACGAGGATGGCCTCAGCACAGCGCGGGCGGTTATGTTACTAGCGCCGCTAAGCTAACAATCATCCCCTCGTATGAACCGAGGTGGTGGCCAAAATTAGTCGCCCGACGGAGTGCCAGAGCCCGAGCACACCTCAAAGCTAGAGTAGGGTCACTAGGGCCACGGCCATGGCCCAGTCCCATGGTATGCCCGAGTCCGAGTCCGGCCGCGCGAAATTGGAATTTGGGGATTCTGAATAAAACTCGATCGGTTTTTTATTTTGGCTGGGTCCTGAACGACTGACCGCTGAGCGAGCCCTGCCTAGCTGGCCAGAGCGATGAAGGATTGTGAATCGTGGCAACCGCGCCCGATGATGGTCTGGATGCGTTTTGAACGGTTGCCATCAATGATGAAATAGCCATCTAGCTGTAGAATCATGAATATAGATTATTATTATAAGCACTGCACTAGATATACTAATCTACATCACTAACTAACTGTCGTACATCCAGTAATCATCAATCATAAACTGTCAACCATCAACCCCCAAAGCCTTCCAGGAAATGCAAAGCCCGAAGCTCTAACTACGAATTTCGAACTCCAAGGAACTCCAAAGAACTCTAGAGAAACCCGAAACCCAGAGCCGGGAGCCACAAACTCCATCCGCATTACATGCTAAACCCCAAGATTGAAGCTGACTGACCATGGTTTAAGAGTTTCCCGGAATTACTCTCAATGATTATGAGTCACCATGGATGTTGCCGATAATTGTAAACTGGTAAACTGGCAAACTGGTAGGGGATCGCTATCTATTTCCCATGTGTAGAGTACTATGTCCTCGGGTGATAGCCAGTGATTAATTAGTGAATCTGATACTAGCTTCGAGGAAGGACCGAGAGCTGAGGAAGTTGATCTCGGAGTATTGGAACGTAAAAATAAGCGATTTCGGCTGGGCGAAAGGTGGTCTTTTTTGGTCACGTAGAGACGGAGGTGGAGGTGGAGGTGATGAGAGTTGTAGCCTACTTGGAGGATTTTGTGCGGGAAATTAACTTAGAGGCAGATCATTGTTGGATGAATGTTTGAGATTACGTTGTGAAGAAAACCACCGTGGTTATTATTTACATACGCATACACCCCAACCATCTAATTACAAGAAAGCAAACAAACAAAAGACAACTTTTAAACGCCATAACTCTCTAAAATAGACGAAACCTCCTGACTATATAAACAACCTTACATCCAATCCTCAAAGTTCCCCACCCTAAACATTTATACACTGGCACCTCTTACATCTTCCCCTGTCTGTAATCTCTCTGTGCCTGCCCCTTCTCCTTCCTGACCTCCTTCTTCCTCTCATGCTTCCTCTCCTTCCTCTTGGCCGCCCTCTCGGGGTTGGTGACCAACTCAATTTTTCTCTTGTTACGTCTCTCTTGGCGGCGATCCTGTACGGTCTGTCTGACCGTGTTGTATGCCTTAGCATACTCCGTAGTTCCAACCTTCGTCTGGATCATCTGCTGGATTTCCTGGGACAACTCCTTCAAGTCTATGTTCACAATTAGCATCCATCGTCAATTCTAACAAGAGATTGTAGAGCACAAACCTTTAGTCTCACTAGCATCCGGAAGCTCAATGAGGTTGTAAAGAGGCATCAAGAGAGTAACCGCCATCTTCGCCAAATCCTCCGCTTCGACCACCTGGACCATAGCAGCCAAGAACTGAAGGGCGTACTTCTTGCCCATATTCTTAGCCTTGATACCCTTGCTAGCATTTCTCTCGCTTCTGATAACACCAGAAATACGTCCAACAACCCAATCCAAAGCGGTCTTAGCCTCGGACTCCTCCTCGGTGGTAGCCTCCTCGGTGTGCTTGGGTGATACAAGCTTGTTGGCGTAGAAGCAGCGGGCAAGGAACAGAAGGTTGCGGACAACCTGGAGACCGAGCTCCTCGGTCAACTCGGGACTGTTGAGCTGACCAGAGGTGGCGAGGGCAATCTGGGTCATGTCGACACCCTCGAGCTTGAGACCGCGGCTGTTGACGAGAGGAACGGTCTCAAGGGACTCCTTGGAGTACTCGGCGAAGAGCAATCCTAGGAGCTTGGCGGAGGTGATACGAATCCAGGAGTGGGGGAAGCGGAGACAGCCACGCACGGCAGTCCACATATCTGCGCTGCTGGAGGAGAGGGTAGTCTCAGGGAAGGTTTTAGTGAGCTTGGACCAGAGCTGGAGAGAGAAGTAGACAATCTCCCATTCGGTCTGTTCGTCTTCATCTTCGGCAACAGCGTTCTGAAGGAGAACACGGAGACGGCGGTTGAGAAGAGAAACCTCGGGCTTAGCCTTGGTCTCAACAACGTCGATGAAGAGTCCGTAAAGTTGAAGGGCGAGACGGGTGAGGAGTTGCTGCTGGTCTTGCTCGAGCCAGGTTCTCATGGGCTGCAAGAAGACCTGCTGGCGCTCCTTGTCGGCGCGGCTGAAGACAACCTTGAGCAAAGTACCAGCCATCTCACGACAGATGGCAGACTCGTCGTTGACGATAACCAAAGCAAGAGGACCAAAGAAGATACCAATGACCTCCTGGATGAGGTTCTCGCCAAACTTGGTGACGACTAAGTGCATAGCGTCGAGGACTGACTTCCGTCCGGACTCGTGGGCGTAGGTGACGTTCTCGACAAGGAACTTAAGCTGCTTCTTGAGACGACCCTGACCCTGGGGGTACTCCATCAAGAACAAGAAGTAAAGCTTACGGCACTTGTCACGAACACTCTGAGTCTGGTTAGTAACCATGATCTTGGCGATTTGGTCGATTATCTCGTAGACCTCGGGGATGACGATCTTGCGGATAAGAACGGACTCGATAAAGTTGAAAGCAACTCCCTGGCGGTCTGGCTCCTCGAGATCCATCTTGATGCGGGTTAGCATGAAGGCAATGGTGTTCTCCTTAATCGCAACGTTCTGGCGTTCACGAAGAATAGCCTCAATGAGCTTCATACTGGCCTGAGCGAGCTCGGACTTGGTGGAAGGGCTGGACTTGATGAAACTGACAGCCTTGGAAAGGAAGACAGTAGAACCCTCATCGATTTCGGTAAGGTCGACCCTGATGATAGACGTGAGCAACCTAAGTGCCGAAATCTGGACTTCTTCCTGTTTGGAAAGGATAGAGTCTCCAATGACGGGAACGAAGCCTGCCATGTTCTCGGGGGTCATGAGATCCTGGTGCTTGCTGAGAATGGTGCGGAGAATATCGAGGGCGAAACGGATAAGCTTGGAAACATTCGAGGTAGTCGTAGCGTTGTTACCGCTCTTGGAGGGAACCTTGAGGTTGACGATGTAGCGCTTCTTGTGTTCGTCCACAGTCTCTACCTTCTCCGGAGTAGACTGGGTCTTGTAAACCTCCTGGACTATCTCGTAACAGAAGACAAGCAGGTTGCGGTCCTTGACAACCTCGTTCTTGAGCAATCCGATAGTGATACGTCTCAAGAGCTCATCAATCTTCTTAACAAGCTTCATGGTCAAAGTCTCAAGCAAGAGAGTCTTGATTGGTCTGATGAGGCGTCCGAGGTAAGGGAGGGTCGTGATAGACGCCAAGATATCCATGGAGTCATAACTCATACTGCCCTTAACTTCCTTCATCTTGCTAATGTATCCCTCTTCATCCTTCTCAGAACCAGTGACACCGAAGATATCATCCATGATAATGTCCACGATGGCGCTGACACAGTGATCAAGAGATCCCGAAGGGAACTTGGGAACAATAGCCACCAAGATAGAGTGGACAGTATACGACAGAACGTGCAACTGGTATCCACGGAGAAGAGCACCTCTGAGCTCCTTCAAGATAAAGGAGAAGTACTCGGGTCCGAGAAGCATCGAAATCTCTGCCAAAGTCTTGCGAGTCATATCTCTAGAGTCCTGGGCACGGCTTCGAAGGATGTGACAGGTGTCAGTCAACACTGCAGGCAACTTGGTCTTTAGCATGTCCTCCGGCATAACCCTAAGAAGCTTCACAATAGAAACCGCAATAGGCACACGAAGAGCAACCGTTGACTCATCCTTCTGGTGCAGGTAGGCGGAAAGGGTGGGAAGGAGTTGATTAGTGATGTCGTTCGCAACCTTCTGCTGCTCCGGCATGGAATCCGCCAGGTGGCATCTTCCAACAACAGACTCAACAGGCTCAACGGGCTTCTCCATATCAACATCACCATCACCATCAAGGGTCTTCTTCTTGACATCCCAGGCGTTGGCCAGAGCATTCACCGCGGTTCCAATCAGCCTAACCACGATCTTCTCCAACTCCGGCTTTGAATTGATGTATCCCGTAAACCGTCTAGTAACAGCACGGTACTGCTGCCAATCCAACTGTTCCGCAAGGGCACCAATGGTGATAACCGTGTCGTTGGCAAGGTTGTGCTCACCCTCTGTCTGATCGAAGACGAAGTGCTCAATTAGCGGCAACAGGAAGTGCGAAATGTTGGAGCTGGAGATATCGTGCTTTTTGACAAGCTCAGCAAGCCTACGGAGTGCTCTGCTACGACGGTGCTGCTGGATATGAAGAATGTTGGCGAAGAAATTGGCTTCTTCGTCACCACCGACGAGGAGAGGCTGCATGTCGCCAACACCCTCGAGGGTAGGGCATTCCTTGACAACATGTGCCATGACGGTGATATACTCGAGACGAACCAACTCGGACTTCTCGCGAGCACCAGCACGGATGGCAGGAAGAATAATGTCGTTGAGAGTTGAGATGAAGGGAATCGCATCCTCGGTACCGATTTTAGATCCACAAACCTCCGCATATCGCTTCAAAGTGTATGAGGCGTTGGTACGGATGGCAAGTTCCTCGTTGTCCTGGATGAAGAAGAGCATGTTGTAGACCAAAGGAAGCCATTGCTTGGGGTTAAATTCGGAGTATCTCGACTCGTTGATAGCAGCATATGCCTCAAGACGCTGCTCGAAGTCGGGTTCATCGAGGCGCTTGGCCGAGAAGGAGTTGAGTTTGCGAGAAAGTTCGGCGACTTCCTTGATCTCCTCATCACGCTCTGCAAAGACTTGCAAAACCTGTGCGAGGAGCTTTCTGGAAACACGGTCCTTAAAAAATCCGAAGAGCGATGACACGGACTTGAAGGTCTGCTCGAACAATTTATCACCTTTCTCCATGATACAGAGCGGCAAGAAGTTAACCAAGATTTTGAGAATCTCACTCTTGGTCTTGGGGTTAACTCTTCTGGAAGGCTGATCCAGCAAGAAGATGGAGATCTCCACCAACTGGGTAGTCTCCTTGTTGCCGGAAACGTGAGGTGCCAAAGCAGCCACGGTCTCAATACACTGCTCGAGGACATCCTTACCCAGACTCTTTCTCAGGATTGATCCGAGCTGGTTAAGGAAGAGGTCGACATTCGGTCTCAACAAAAGGTCCTTCACGAAGCTTGCAGTCTCTAATTCCTCGACGTGGTCGGCGTGCTGGACGATCCTGCGGACGAACTGGACAATGAAAAGAACAACCTCGTCCTTGACAGTAGAGTTACCCAAACATTCCGCAATTGTAGGAAGAAGCTGGCTGTTGTATTCTGTGAGGTACAAAACGGTGTGCTTGGAGGCCGCCCAGGTCGAGAATAGCTGGAGAATGCTAGAGACACTCTGTGAAGTCTCAATTGGAAGCTTCTCGAGGCGGGGGTTGATAAGGATATCGAAGACGAAGCCAAGGTAAGGCTTCCAGCCGAAGGTTGGGCAGTAATGGAACATGCTGGTAAGGACCTTGAGTCCACCCTGACGGATTGCCTTAAAGGACTTGACAGCGATCGCCTCCTCATCGTTGGACTCGGTGATCTGGGTCTTCAATCCCTCGGCAGCCGATACCAAGCAGTACAATAGAGCGTCCAACATCTTTGGCATGTGTGGCAGAAGAGTGGTACCGAGCTGCTTGAGAAGATCCTCGAACATGCGAACCAAGCCGAGCTGCTTACGCAGGGAAAAGTGAACACTTCCCAATACGTTCATGTTTAACTTGTACTCAGCATCCACGGACTTATCAACGAAGTTGAGACCGGCGAGCTCTCCGAGGGTGATGTCGACGAAAAGACCACGCTCGGTCTGCTGGAAGTTCGCAAGGGAGGCCAAAATAGCGGTTCTTGTAGAGGACATTCCCTTCTTGCCGGAAGAGGCACGTTTTCTCGACAAACTACGACCATAGAGTAATCTGAACAACACAGGCATGAGAGCCTCACGGTGCTGACCCTGAATAGCTGAATCATCCTCCCCAACCTGGACAAAGTTGGTTAACTCGTCTCGGAATCTGGTGTCGTCGAGCAAGTTGGTAAGCTGGTCCTCATAGGTCCTAATTCCAGGGATCTTCCAGGTTAAGATAGACTTGAGTGACAAAGACTGAACCTTAGCATCTCCTGAAGCAATAAGCTTCAACAGACTCTCATAAACAAGGTCCGCTTTGAAAAGAACCTTAGGGTTGTGAAATTTGGTGAATAAGGTAAGCATGGCGGTCTGGTTACGGCGGGACCATTTGAGGGTTGCAGGTGCCTGGGGTGCGTCCTCATCGTCATCATCTCCAAGGTCACCGTCCATTCGACTCCATTCCAAAAACATCGGTACCAAGATACGACTACGCTTCTCAGCAATCTGAGGAATCTCGCAGAGAACGTAGAGAGCTTGGTCTCTTGCTGTTGAAATGGAAATGCTTGGAATCTTGGCATCCTTGGAGAATTCGACCTCAAGCTCTGTCTTTGCACTGAATGTGTCGGTAACACACTTCTCCGCAGTAAGCTCAAGGGATCGGAGGTTCGAGCACTCAAATGGGGTTAACTGCGACTTTGCTACTTCCGCGTCGGGTGTCTCGTGTTCAATCTCTTCCAAGCCTTCTCCGGAGAGCCACTTGAATGCTAGTTCCGCAACGGTCTCCTCGTTGGACTCGATGACGGATGCCAACGCCTTCGATGCATCCTCCCACAAAGGAGCAAATCTTGCAGTCATCAAACCTAGATCAATCAGCAAAGTAATTGGTTCCACAGGTAGTGTACATACCAAAACAGTAGCTGGGAACAATGCGGTATCCCCAGGAATCCTTTGCAAGCTTGGGATACTCCATACCGAGCTTGCGGACATACATCGAGATGTTACGCTGGTTCGAGATGGCCAATGGAATCTCCTCCACAGTTGCCGCGGTCCTGATAATATCGGTAGGATCGCCCTTTGCCTTGGCTAACAACTCAAGGATATATAGCGAGAAGCGTCTGACATCTCCGCTTGGCGATGACAGTCTTGAGATTAGGCTATCGGAAAGAGTGGTGATCTCAGCGGCATTGAATAATTGTGCTCCAGCACGTTTGACATATTCGAATGCACCTTCGAGGAAACTGGAGTTTTGTCCAAAGGCGGAAATAAGAGTGACAAGTTGTGCGGAAGATATCTGGTCCGAAGATTTAACAAGCTTCAACACCTTGCCCGCCAAAGCAGCCAGTTTCAACTCCGAAGTGTGGTTAGAAATTGCCACTAAGAGAGAAATTAGAGATTCGTCGAAGATCACTACGGATGCAGAGCCACTGTTTGAGATAAGGGAGGAGAGAACATCCAAGTAGCGCCAGGCCAAAACGTAATCCTCTCCTTCAACCTTCTCACTTATCAATGCAGAGGTAAGAGACTTAAAAGTTCTTAATGCACCGGCTGTGAGGGAAGATTTTGCACTAAGTAGGTCGGGGAAAGAGTCGTTCTCTCTGGATGGCCGTAAAACACCAGCGGAAGCAAGCTTGGGGACAAGCAAGCATAAAGACGCTTCGTGGGAAGCCCATTGGGATGACATGAATCTAGATTTTAAATTAGAATTGTAGATAAAAATGATGGCAGAACCCGGAAGAAAGTACCTGTGAAGATATGGTAGGATGAAGGAAGAGAATCTATCCTGTCCCAAGCTAGACGCAAACTCGCAAAATGGTAGAAACTTGGAAGAGCCTTGGACATCCTTGGCCTTCTCCACCAGTCTACTGCATTTCGAAATTACCACATCCACATCCGCATATGTAACCACAACTGCCACTGCCTTTAATGTTGGCCATACAGCCGTTGATGCTATATCTTCGTTTACTGGTAGTTTCTCCATAGCTTCTACTATGCCCTGAAGCTGCTCTCCCACAACATTCCATTGCTGAATTCGGTCACCTTTTCGTACCGAAACACAGGTGTATAGAAGCTTTGAGGTAATCTCAACTGTCCGCGCAGTTGAGTCCTTGCTCAACTGAGTTTTGATGAATTCTTGAATCGTCTGGTAGATTGGCTGGAATGTCGTTGGTGTAGTGTGATGAATTAGCCCAGTGAGGACACCGATGATTACGTTCATACAAGCATTCTCGGAATCTGGCTGCTGCGCTGTGACTTCCAACATCATTCTGAATACCGCTGGTCCTCTCGAATGTATAGTCTGGTCCACACTCAAACATGCCTCCTTAAACATCGTCATTAAACCATGTGAATATGCACTGGCTTCGTTCTTTCCCTGATTCGCCTGTAGATCCTCGAAAACATGCTGGACAATCAGTCGTAATGATTCCGCCTTGGCTTTTCGAATCAAGAAGCTGAGTGCCTCTGCCGCAAACCGCACAACAAAAGTCTTTTGGTGTTCCTGTCCGAGTAGAGGTGCGAGAATGTCGTATAGTGGTCGCAAGTCTGGTACGAGCAGCTTTGAAAGGTATTTTAATAGGTAAGCTAAACAGTTAAATGTCCACTCTATAACTTCCACATCAACGTGCTTCGCAACCAAGTTTGATAACAGCATAACTGAGCGGGCTAGGTAAGGTTCGAAAGTGGCACCTAAGTCATGCGCGAACTGCGATAACATGTCGAGTAGAGGTTCGAGAGAGAGCGCATCCCGCTGTGCGATATAGGTATGTAGGAGTTCGAATATGCGGTCTTTGTGATGTAGAATTAAAGGTAGGGATTCGCATAGCTGGCCAACCTCACGGCAGAACTGCGAAAATGGTGTCGACAAGTTTAGCTCTATCCATTTGTCGTAGGCATTCTTAAAGAACGATTCTGTTGTTTCCTCATCGTCGACATAGTTGCGAACGCGGCGGACCGGATCAATTTTCCTGCAGTAAAGGTAAGCTTTGAAGTAGGCGTCAATCCGGGAGAGCGCACAAGTTCGCGATCTTTTTGGTGAATGATTTGTACTATGGAATGTCAGCTTAAGTTGGTTTTGGGTGTGTTTCCTGCAATCACGTACAGAGAAATTACGACCAGATTCGGTTCCACCCTTCTTCGAGCCCGAGAGCTTCACTACTTTTGTCGTCATGATCCTGCGCTCATTCATTCACCTTCAATCCGTCGGTGGGCAAGTTCTGGTGGTTGGTCGCCTTTCAAAAACTTTCGCGCGGCTCAAGCCGAAAAGAGTGAAATCTTGGCTACCTTAGCTGCATATACACGTGATTTACGTAGTCCGAAGGCGAGTCTCGTCACTAGCGCGTTTTTCTGTGCTTGGACGCTAGCCGTCTATGGGATGAGGACTCTGCCCCTGCTAGGCTTAGCTCAGCCCAAACGAAACGAACTGGCTGTGCCGCATGCTACAGCAGGTGTGGGTACATCTCAGACGAGCAGACAGCTCCGCTAGCTGGGTCCTGGGTCCGTCGCAAAGAGTCCAGACTCGAAACTTTAAGCCGAGACTCAAGATCCAGCACCTTTCCAACACCACGTGACATAACATTACCCTCTCTCCAGTCTGTCACGTCACAACCTCGCGACACCCAGCATTCAACACCCCGCGCTTCAGCAATGCTTTTCTTCAGGTCAGTCACACTTCTATCACCACTTGACCGAACCGCCGCTAACACTCACTAGTTTTTTCAAGACATTGGTTGACCATGAGGTAAGTTCACACCAACGGCGGGGAAAGGCTTGACGAAGTGGGGGTGGGGAGCTCAGTGATGAGAACATGCAAGTCATCCTTAGACGTAGCAGCAAGGAAACATGTTTCGCTTGCGCCAGGACGAGGATACGCAATATTTCTCTGAGAGCTTAGCTACCACGACGATACATAGAGGATGCAAAGAGAGGACAGTGGCTAATCTACGGATCGCTGATAGGTGACGATAGAGCTTAAGAACGACCTCTGCATCACCGGTACCCTAAAAAGCGTCGACCAATTCCTCAACATCAAGCTCGATGAGATCCGGGTGAAGGATGAACAGAAATACCCCCACCTCGTGCGTGTCTACTCTCTACCAAGAAGTGCGGGCAATGGGCTAATACATGGATAGGCTGCGGTAAGCAACGTCTTCATCCGTGGTTCCGTCGTAAGATACGTCCACCTTCCCGCAAACGCCGTCGACACTGCGCTATTGGAGGATGCGACAAGAAGAGAGGCCGCCAACGCAGCTGGTGTAAAGGCACGGTAAAGAGAGAATATACTACATGGGGATCGTTGGGGATTGATTAATACCAGGAATCTGGTGATGGGTAAACTAATACAAACCTGTGTATCACCGCTACAAAAACATTTGAAACCACTAGCATCATGTTTACCTCTTGCATTCCTCTGCTAGCTCTGTGCCCGCTGTTTGATCTGATGTCCCTCGCTTTCATCCTACTTGCATATGAAAAAACCATTAATCTCTCAATAACAATTGAAATTTTAGTGCCCTCCGTGTCCAAAAACAACGATGAGATCGAAGCCTACGATGGATATTAACGCGACGTTTATTCGAGCCGAATTTACCAACAGGAGGCGGCGACTACAAATGCTACTGCATTGCTCGACCTAACTAAAACGCACGAAGCGCATATAGGCTTCATGAACCTGGGAATCTTGGCTGCTAAACCTCACGTTCTAAGTTTGATTGCTCAAACTCTCCAATCAAACACCAGTCACCATACATCATCCATCTTCCACCTCCACGAATCCAGTACGTCTCCCCAATCGACAACCGGTGCCAAATAATGCAGCACATACACACATTAAACCTTCTTGCTCTCAAACAATATGTTGCTTCATCACTGTTCTTTGTTGTTCGATGCTCCGTTTCACGGTTGCGAATGGATACTGCCCTCACGATGCTGATACGGAAGCAGGATGGAGGACTAAAGTGAGCATGGGGTTCCAGGAATTCTGTGTACGAGTGTCTGCAATGGGCTCAGATGATCTGGTGACTTATCGAGTTGGGAGAAGTTAGGGGTTTGTGGGTTCTGATTGATGGATCCAACCACGGGGGTGTCTGAATGTACGTGCTGCCGCCGACCAGGATTCACATTCTTATAAGCTAACTGGGAAATAGGAAACTCAGCATCATGCCTTCATACTTTCAAACACTACGACGCTTCACCACTGTTCTTTGTTGTTCGATGCTCGGCTGCGCAGATGCGAATGGATACTGCCCTCACGATGCTGATACGGAAGCAGGACGGAGGATTAAATTGAGCATGGGGTTCCAGGAATTCTGTGCACGAGTGTCTGCAATGGATTCAGATGATCTAGTGGCTTATTACGTTGAGAGGAGTCGGGATTTTGCAGTTTCTGCTTTTGATTCCTTAAGCAAGCATTCTAATTTGGTTCTCTCTCTTTGCGCATCCCCCATTCTGACACCTCCACTGGCTTCGTAATGCTAATTTCATCAACCGGATTCTAGACGTAGACATCCGAAATCACTCGGCATGCCACAATAACACGTACTTACACCATCCACGTAATCTGATAATATTCTGGATCCTTCATCCTTACCAAACCCAACCTTGAATCTGTAAGCTAGACCCGGAAGCCCTGATTTGCGTCCCTCTTGTACGGCGAGGTACCAAAGATATTCGTTTCACCTACAACTAAACCGGAAAGCAGCTTCGTCTTAGGTTTGACCGGGAAGTCTACAAATGCGCTTAGCACCGACTTTAAGGTTTGTGCCTTTCTTTGTCGTATGATTTCTCCGGGATTTCACTGACGCAGTGCATAGCCTTCTGGAATGGTGACGATTGGATTATCCTGGATAGGATGGTCGTATGGAAGGCTATGACAGGGCTGTGTAGGACGGTTTACAGATACCTATTAGCTTGTATTTTTTTCTGAGGGCTCAATTAAATGAGGTCCTGAAGTGCGTATTAGGATACACCAGAAAGTTGCAGTATCAGTTGGTAGAAGGATATTAACGGTTTACTTTATGTTTCTTGAGATGTTTTATTCTTACCGTATTCATGTTTTGAATGTTTTCCTATGCCTACATACTGGGTTTGATTTTTTCTTTTTTACACACTTTCTATCACCCGATCTCGATTCAGTATGCAACATTAAAGATTGATATCTACGATGACGCTTTCGGATTCAATAACCTTGGATTGCACAAGCGTGTCGAACAGATCCTATGATATCACCTCGGGTTCAATCAGCTTATTCCAGTGTGCCATATCTGTGTATCTTACATATTTGTCGTCAAAGGCAGCACACGATTCCCGTTCATCCCCAAGCCTTCGATGTATCGTGCATTATGTACTCCACAACATCATCCTATCAAAGGGCTCCAACAATCACAACACCACCATACCGTTACCCCTTGGCATCAACTCCACGTACAGTGACATCAATCACCAGCCACTGGCCATATCAACCAACACCACGTGAGTAATATCTGTTCTCAGTGTGTCCTGTAGCGTATGTAAGATATGTGGTCTATTATCATGCCATTAGCCGTGGGTATTCAATATTTAGTGGTCTTTGACAAGGCTTTGACTCAAATTTAGAGTAACATAAAATGAAATCGCAATTAATCTGTAGTTCGTTCGTGCCGCGTTAACATATGCTGAAATTCTGTTGAGTAACAGAATTCTCGATCCGAGATATGGGGATTGCACTTAACTGTTGCACTTTCGAAGGGGTTGTTGCGCTTTGTGACACCCTTCTGTAATTAGTTGTAGGTCTTCGAAAGTGCACTTTTCCGGGAGGGAGGCTCGGCACCTGGAAAAATAATCCGGGAGAGAGGCAGATCGCAAGGCAAGCCCCCAAAGCTTAAAGCAGACATTGAAAGGGCGATGAAGTACCTAGATTATCCCGAGTCTCTGGGACCAAATACACCTTTGAGACTTGATGACACTTCTCCGACGAGGTATCAACTAACGAACACAGGGGATTTAGACGCCGCTTGATGAGACTTATGGGTAACGTTGCTTGTTATTTCAGCGTTCACATAATGAGTGTATTACCAGTACAGTTTCGGTCATGAGAGAATTCTCATGAGCTACACACTGTCGCACGAGTCGTGACATGTCGACAATTGACGTGGCGCTTTAAAGTAATGTACAAACGCGCTTCTACGCAAGTACGATAGAAATTAGGCATTGCTAAGCGATACTATGAGCCATAGTGTCAATTATGTCACCGAAATGACGCTGCCAACACCTTGCGGATCGATTTAATCCGAAGCCTTTATCGGAGGTTATCAATAGGGCCAAACCATAGACATACCATTCAATAAACCATGAAGATAAGGGCTCGCATAGCCTCGCTTTGGTTAGATCAGATGGCATGTTGTAGTGGCCGGGGCTAATCATATCTCATCTTATTACTTGATGTATATGCTGTCAGTCGCCATCGTTTACCGCTTGCAACACCACCAGCCAACGAAGCGCGAGGCATGGAATTCCGAGAAAAGCAAGCCATTTAAATTCTAAGACAAGTATAGCCTGTCAGTACGGAAACTTTGCAGTCAGAGCTAAGGAAAGTAGCTACCGAGACGTCTATGCTTGAAGTCAATCGTGCCTTGCCATGCCCATGCCTTGTCGACATCCGCCTTCCCGGCATCATGAGAGTATTTTTGCCTTAACCCTTGCCTATGCTGGCCGGGGGTTTACCATAGATACAACTGAACCCAACAAATACTCCTGCTGCATGAGGACCAGGAACAGGGTGTGTGTTATTCTAAGGTTCTAAGCAATAACCAACGGTTTTATTGAAACTGCCGTTGAATTGCATGCAGCCTCCAATTAGCAGAAATAAAAAGAGACAAGAAGCCCAGCAGAAATACAAAGCCATCGAGCTATCTGCTAACTACTTAAGAAGATGACAGAAATAGTGGATTAACGAATAGCATAGGACATAAGATCGCATTGCAGATGTTGTGACAGATGAAGATATCAGAAAACTCCGTTCCAAGACAATTTCCGGAATGTGATGCAATAAATGTTTTGTTATAGCTTTGGGCATTGGCTAGAATCTGCATAAACAGGCCATCCATTCATCCTCATTCCTGTGCAACCATCTTGCACGTGATCTTTATGACGACTTCTTGGAACATGAGGACACTTACATCGAAACACTGAATTAGCTGCATGCAGAAAACCATCACGAGAATGGGTAGGTATTCGTGCTAGACGCATGTTCAATTTTATTAGGCAGGAGTACGTATGCAGCCAGGCGGAAGGAGGAGTTCATATGTTTCGTCTTCGATAGGAGACCATTTACAGCCCACGTGGAAAGTTAAAAACTCTAAATCCTCAAGGTTTAAGAGAACAACAGTGATGGAAATCTCCTGTACAAGGAGAAGAGGGGAACATACTCGTAATCTGCACCGGTAATTGCACTTAGCTACCTATCCACCGCAAAAATCGGACGACTGCGACGACTCGTCTCGACAGTAATAGGATCACACATGGCTACTTACTTCACTAAAGGGATCCTACATGATAAAAAAACTATGAAATCATGCCTCTCATTTAGTCCCAATGTATAACTTATCTCCGGAGCTATCGGATCCGACGCAGCTAATGCGTCTTGTGCATGGGGTATCACTCTGTCGGAGTGAACCTATAATTCAAATTTCTTCGTCTCCAGCCCCACGGCGGCGCGATCGTGTCACCAACTAAACCTACAGATACAGCTGTCACGTTAATATCCATCTCCTCTTGTCCAATGACTTGTAGACAACCAATCAACGACATTCCTCCGATCTCCAATCTTCGCGCATCTCCATCCACGATCGATCCGATCGACTTTTCTTCCTCACCACATTCCTCATTCCCGTCTGGATATAAATTCTACAGCGTATCCAATATCCAACCATGAGGATGAGAGGACCACGTAAGTACTAGGTTTCTCTGAAATTATCAGAGGCGAGAAGACCTGCAGTACCCTAGCCACTTGTGGGGTTGATAAACTTTCGTTTGCATCGATAAAATATCGGTTCCGAGTCGCTAAGCGTATAGTAGGGTTTACTTATATGGCTTGTTTTTAGTTTTCTAACGCTTAACGCCGTGAAAAAAGGAATATTTGTGATCGGATTTGTGCAGTTGTACGATCCGGTCATTATTGACTAAGGATAAAAGCAGACGAATTTAGTGGATCATATACGCGTTAATAGCTCCATAACACTTCTGTATCGCCAAGTTCCAATCTGATTCATCCTTCCATCGTATTCTGCTTTAGAGATTTTAAGTGGCACAGGGCAGCGTTGAGCCCTGATGGTCATAGCAGGTGATACCGTTTGGCTATGGAACACTGCGAGCTGGAGAAAGTTGCTAATTTTCGTTGAGGACAGGCGAAAGCCTCTGAATCAGATCTGGAAATGGCAGCTCACAGAGCTACAGCTCCAGTTCTAATGGTAATGATGCAATAATGTTATCCACGTGTGTGTTGTACCTTGGTGGCTTCTTTCTGTGAGCTACCGAGACCTCTAACTAGAGATGGAGCGAAAGTATTGTAGTACGGGTCTTTCCAACGCAAATCGTACGAGAGCGCTTGATGACGGCTGTACAATTGTATACCCATGTGTTTTCAACAAAAAGTGATAGCAAGTTTTGCTTGTTGAACACCTACCCATCACTACTCACGGAGGTCCGATTATCTCTTCAAGATACACAATGTCCGGGAGTTTGGGTATCAACAAATTGTAACAATGGTTGTTCTTGATCCTGTTAATCAGATCATACAGCGTGGTTGTATCAGAGTATGTCTTCTCCCGCGTAAGAGAAGTTACATACGAACACCTGTTATCTGTCGCCCAATACACCCGAGGTCATCCTCCTATTCATTCATCAGGTGTCAGATATGTTCCGGCATAAAAACAAGAAGAGCGGAGCCAAGATTCCGCGATTATCGTAGCGCTTAGACCGTTTTGAGTGGTAGAAATGTGGATGGTAGTACGTGCCTGCCGTGATTTCCTCAGGTAACCCGTTGGTTGTGTAAAACGTTCCCCTATAATCACAATAATTTATGGCAAGCTGACCGCGCTGAAATAGATGTTCTAAATGGCTTCGTCAATAATTTATAGTGGTATAAATACGTTTGGCCTTCAAATACATAAATAGAGACCATGTGATAAAGGACCTCGTTTTTCGCCCACAGCCGAAGTACCGTTCGAAGTACCGTTCAAAGACCGGATGGACAAGTCGTTGGGCGTGTATGAAGCCACAGATCACAGTATTCAAGCATGGATACACGGCCCTGGTGTGCACAGATGCAGGGTCTGCCATTCTCATTGTATGTGGGTATGGTCTCGTCCATAGAAGAACATGTGCTGTTAATGCCGGTCGAATAATTCGGTGACGGGATGTTGCATGCTCCAAGACCACTCCCCGCCTTATTCCGGCCTCGTCTGTATTACTGTTACGTCCGGTAGCGGCATGTCGGAAAATTTCATGGCGATGTTTGCAATTGCCGGCAAGTAAGCCATGGAAAGGAAGCTGATAAATTATGGCTGCAGAATTTTGTTAATAGACCGTATTCTGACCATGAGAGAATTAAAGAAGTTGCAGACTGTTACTGTGAAAGGCTCGCTTTAGAGAGGACTTGAAGTACTAGTGGTAGCACACTGTGGTGTCGGGATGTTGCACGGTGTGGTCTCGCCCAGGCACGGGAATAAATGGGATCGTCGCCATGCGCTGCAAACTTAGAAGGCGTCGGGAGTAGTATCTGATGCAAGAATGTGCAATGAAGCAGCGCAGGCGGTCATGAAGAGTGCCACTGCCGCCTGGCCATGTTACATTCATAAGCACACGCGGTTGGCATTATAATTGCCATATAGAAGTCATTACCTGCCATGCACGGCTCATTTTTTCCCACATGCACGAGTACCAGATTATCCAAGGTGGTACCACCAGGCGATTCCATATGCGTTCTGTGTTCATTTGTGTGAAGTTTTGCCCCTACATATGACCGAAATATGCACTTTTATCTGCTTGCTGAAGACAGCCTGCAGACTTAGTGGCGACCCATCCAATAACCAAAATGGCCCGGTACATACATCGCAGAGAAGTGTAACAGAAGTAACGGAAGATAAGTTGCCGAAATTTGTTTCTGAAGAACGCGAGCTTAAGACTGGAAAATTTCGGCTGACAGTGGATGTCTATCGTAGATGAAAACCACGGCCTGTTGTGCATGAGCGAATCGATTGATCCCAAGTGCAGCGTCTCCAATCCATCGAGTACAGTCAAGTTCCGAACAATGAGTGTCCCCATATCGAGTATGCATGTTCTTAACATATGTTCAAACCCGATAGGCAGGCCTTCCAGCCTGTGCACCGCACCATGCTTAAGCGACAAATCCAGTGACATCCACGCCGTGACAATAAGTAGTTGGTGCGGTCGCGCTCGAAGAATTTGTTCCGAATTATCCAAGCTGGCCAACTTCGGAAAGAGACGATCCAATCGAGACTTGGCTGATTGAAAATACAGTATCCGGGTGGGTTCGACGGCGTTGTTTGGATCGTTTTTACGACACGGCCCGTGACACATATTTTTATATGAGCCATATCATCAGCAGTAACGTCCCAATAACAGTATGTACATACCTACATTCCACTGCTCCTGATCCGAGTCGTGTCGTACTGGTGAAATCCCATTTCTGCTTTTCCGAGAGCGACACGCACAACTTGAAGCAATCTATCCTGAGAACAGGTAGACCAATGCACACTTCCCTCTACCCATTTTTGAGCCCTCCATCGCTTGCCACACGTCAACAGTTCAACTTGCCAAACGCCGAAAAGAAAGATAAGTGTCACAGTACGTCTTGCGAGGGAAAAAACGAGTGTGGCCTTTGTAAATTTCATGTGCAATTAAATTCGGCGGATGAAGTCCCTTGCCCGCCACGACAACCAATGAAAAGGGAAGCCATATCATCGGGCTCCCTGAGTTGGAATCATCAGCAAACCAAGTGCAATAATTCATCACTCTGCGTGTGGAAGGAAAGTGCATGCCATTCCACGTATGATACCCCAATTTTCCTCCAGGGCGGCTCGTTGGTTGGGCAATTGCACTTGTCCCTCCCCCACCACGACGCCCACAAGCGATGTCGTCGAATGGCACACTCGGGGGCACGTTCGTTAACGGTTCGCATGATTTGCTTTTTTAGTCCCCACGTCGTCGCGTTGCATGCATAATTACTTTTTCGATCTGCCCGTGCATCCGTTGGTTTGGCGTGCCATGAGAGTTGGAGAGTTGAGAACATTTGGATGATGCTGATGACGATGTAATGTCTGGATGGCGGCCACTAAACAGGCACGAGCGCTTGGTCTGTTGGCTTGCAGCGCGACAGTGATGATATCGTGTCATGTTCTGTAGGTACTCTCGACCCGTAGCAATACCCCCGTTAGATGCTATTTGCACACACCACACGCCTGCCGGAAACACCAGTCCATCTCGATAGCCAGCATTTCGCTCGCTGGAATATTGACAGCAAGCCGACCGTACAAAGATGGCAATTGGCGGGAAGTGCTCGAATGTCGATGGCAATATGTCACCGCCGGTCAACTGGCCAGCCTCCCCAAGCTTCGATGTCGATATGTCACTGCCGGCGAACTGGCTACCTGCATGTTCGAACGCTATCAACCATGGGAGGTGGGTGGTAAAGATTCAGTCAGTGTCATACCTGTGAGAACTGGCTGGCCAAAGAGGGTACCGGCGTTACCTTGTTGCTTGCTGCTGTCGGTGTCCGTATATCATTCCCGTCTCGAGCAACGAGAACATTGAAGGGGAGTGCTGTATCCTAGGGGTGACTTCGCCCCCCGGGGGGGGAGGGGGTACCTCTCAAGGAGGGTGTGTGAGAATGGGGCGTGGAGGGGCGTCAAATTATTCTTGTACACACCTCACATCTCTTCAGATCTCAACCCTGACCCGACATGAGTCGCCCACTAACGCCAGTTCCCATCGATCTTAGTACTTGAGATAGCCCATTCTCACGTAGCCATTCCACGGTATCTGCCTTTTTGCGAACCATCGGTTCTTTGAGTCCTGTTGGCTTTCTTCTCTGTTTGTTTCTCGCTATATTTTCCCAAAAAATTGGGGTTCCCACAATATCGAGCCCATCTGATGAAGGTGCATATCAGTCCAACAATCTTCTTCTCGAACACCAAGCTTGCCAACACTACTGCTGCCATCACCAGGGCTTCACGAGGTGTACGATAAGGTTATCAACTAAGACAAAAGACACCCGACCGGCTATGCCACAAGTTGTCTATTAGAGCTTTCGCTTCACTGCAATAAAATCCCCACAGCAGACTATTTTCCAGCATTCGGCCCACTGGCCAATCAGCATCACGACAGGACAACCGTCACCACAGCACCGAACTTTGTTGTCCTTCACTTCAAGCTTTTAGGTTCTGTTGCTCTCAGCACTGTGTTAAGGTACTCGCGTTCAACTGTTTTTTTTTTTTTCGGAGGACCGAAATAATTGAGTTCAAAATAAATAGGTTCGACGAAATATATCTGTAGATTACGAAAAACCTAATCGCGCAGCGGAAAAACCCCCCTCCAGTCTAGTATAGACAAGACAAGCTTTCGCCGTTACGAATATCGATAGAATCTCGGTCTTCTACACAAGAGTTGTAAGTACTCAACTGATCAAACCGAGGACCTGGGAAAAGAAAGTTTATCTGACATTTTACACAGATTTAGAGAAAAGAACGTATATTTTAGCCGCTCATATTTCGGTAATAGACACATAACATCTACGGTCGCAACTCAGTCTCAGACAAATTCAGGCATTCAACGCCGAAATCCGATATATTATCTTATTCATCTCTCACCGCGTTTACATCAAACATTTATCCGCGGAGTTTACTCATCTCCGCTTCGCCCCCACTTCAACTTAACGATTGTTGCCCGTGAGTGTTTTTCTTTTTAACTCTATATCATGGCGGAGAAAGTGAGCACACGTGATTGTTCTTCTAAAGTCGTGCTTCTGTGATTGGCTCTGACAAGTTACTCGCATGTATATTGTTGTCTCGTATTAGTACGACTGCAGAGCGCTTTCAATCTTAGTTCCAAGTGTACAATTCTACAGAGGATCTTCCAAAGTGCAGGAAAACGCAGGTCGATTGAGCACTTGATACTCGATACTGTTGAAGTTCCACTTCAGCCTCACCCATCTGTCGGACACCCTCGGTCAACCTATCGGCTACTTGCCACCTGTAATAACGCCTACTTGAGGCCTCTATTACGTCCTCTGTTTTTATTCTTCAATACATCAATATCCTCCATCTGGAGACTATTCTGACAGACACCATCCCAGGCTTGGTTCAGTTTCTATTTGCTGTAGTGCAAGTTCACCCAGGACCAAGCCCTCTTTTCTCGCGAAGAGAGACAGTAAACAGTTATTTTCGAAACCATAGTTTCGTTATCTACGGTGACGGAAACGGGTTCAACTATTTCGAGTTCTTTTTGTGGCTTTGATAGCCGTCTTAACTGCAAGTGATCTTGTATCTATGTATTATTCAGGATATATTAACTAACACTTATGCCGCATAGTATTTTTCGCAGCTGAAACTATAATCGTAGTGTTTATCAAGTAAACCCCCCCTCCCCCCCCCCCCCCCCCCCCCCAATCATGCTTATCACTCGTACTGACCACCTTCAGCATATAACAGCCTAACAACATGTCGTCCACCTACACACAGAGCTCCATGAACTTCGGTAGCTCCCATCAACAACTTCCATCTCCAAATTTCCCAGGACCTTCTTGGCAAAGCGGTATTCTTAAGTCATCCGATGATGCTCTGGTCCTCATGCAATGCTGCATCAATGGAGATATCCCTATGGTAACGCGGCGGCCCCACGACAAAGAGCGAGAGGATTTGATTCGGAGCGGCAACATCTTCATATATGACGAAGAAACCTCTAATATCAAGCGATGGACAGACAGTCTATATTGGTCACCCAGCCGAATAATGGGTTCCTTCCTTGTTTACAGAGAGATTGAGAAAGCATTTCCCGCTGGTGAACGGAAGAAAGCAAAGAAGAAGCGAGGTGATAGCGTTTCTTCCGACGAGGGATCAGACGGTCCGTGCCCGACTAGTATTAAACAAGGACGACTGGTCCGTCGGCATACCGGACATAACCTTACGAAGGAAGAAGAACGGGATTACTGTGGTTCACTACTGGACTCTTACGAATTCAAATACGGAGGACTGGTAAAGAAGACAATTTCCCTCGACTATCGCGGTAAAAGATACCACATGGTCTCTTATTACAACCTTCACGATGTCAAGCCGATGAACCTCAGGTTTCCAACACACATTTACCATGGTGTGCCTGTGGACCAAGAACTTCTGACCCTCCCAACAGTTCAAAAGAACGGTTGCGAAAACAATGTCCCCTCACCCCCCGGCGGTAGCCCTGGTCCCTCTCACCAACACCTCCCTATTCTTCCGCCACCTCTCTCAGGGTCTCATTACGTCTCACCACCCGCAACCGCCACCGAAGAAGACGATGAGATTGTTCCCTCTCCCCTTACCTACACCTATAGATCAGGTAGCAGTAGTCAAGATGTCTTTCCGGGTTATGGTTACAGTCCCAGCATAGTCCACTCCGACTATCCACAAGTTCCCAGGACGTACACGACTCTTCCGGACATACCCCCCCCAGAGATCGATAACTACCGTTCGTTCGAATCCTCATCGCCAAATTCTCGCGGTAACTACGCTGGACCTTACAATAGCGCCGGCTTCAGTAACCCTTCTCTTTACAGCTATACGCAACACCACGGCCATCATCAATTTCAGCACCAGCACCAGCACCCACCACACCACGCGCAACACGGTGGTCATTCAAGTCCTACAAGTTCGGTAGCTCCACCTAACTTCTACAATAGCCAACAAGATGACAGTTTTGGTCTTGCGCCGCTGAGGATGCAGCCGCAGCCATTGACGTACCCTGTTGCTCCGATTGCTCCATGCTCGCCGCCAGATCAATCGCCGCCAACGCAACAGCAGTCGCCACATCCGCAGCAACAGGGGGGCCAAAGAAACGAGGGGTTTTCGCAGCCGCAACAGCAGATACAGCAGTATCATGGGGGGCAGTTTGCGGGATGGGGTGAGCATAATGGACATCATGGACCGCAGCAGTAGCAGGTGCATATTTCGAATGGGGAGGGGGGATCTCTTTTGCTGGAGTAATGGGTGTGGTTTTTGAATGGGGGATTTCTTTTGTTGGAGTAGTGGTGAGTCGGGATGGGGATGGGTGTAGATGTAGTGCGAAATTTCGACTTGACTTGGGTGGTTTTCTTTTTGGTATTTTATTCGGTTGGTGAGGTTAGTAAATTTAAAGCTTAAATTATTTTCTTTCTGGAAAATTGATGATTGCACTTTTCTTGGAATTTCAGGGGAATCATGGAGTGTGTGATATAAAATTAGGTTTCGGCTTGATGATTGAGCTGCTGTGGTTAAGGGTACTAAAATTTCATATTTCCAAAAGAAGAAAGACCAGGTGGAACGCAGCAGGCAGCACGTAAGGGATGAAATGAAGTTCATTTCCATTAGGGCTTGAAAGAGGGCTTGCCAGGGGTCCCTGGAAACAAGGATTGCCTGAAGTTATCTAAGCTTGAATTGGTATGGTAAGAAGCTTATTGCAATTCAAGGCTAAATTGAAGCTCGATATTGTTGCAGTATGCCTACAGGTTGGACGGATAAGAGAACGCTCTTCAAGATTTCATGCCTCCAAAACTTCGAAGAAACCGATAAAATTTATTATTCCCTCTAAAATCCCAAAAAATAACGCCTTAAATACAAAACAAACCCATTACTTTTGACTGTGGACCCCAAACTTTGTAGCAAGAAGCTTGTACTGTTTCCTCTGATCCCTCGTAACACTTGCCCTAACCCTTGAGAACGCCATTTCAAAGTCTTGCATACCAATGAAAACTCTAACATTATCACTTCCGCTGTGTCCCTCTCTAATCTTCGGCATACCAACCTGATCGAACACCTCTCTTCTCAAAGCCGCCGTCGTGGCCTCTCTCAACAAGGCATTTAGATCAGCTCCCGAGAAGCAGTCCGCACGCTGGTCATTCGCAATGGACTTCAAATCCACATCCTGGCCAAGTGGTGACTTTCTGCTAATCGTCTTCAAGATCTCAAAGCGCTCGTCTTCCGTAGGGAGGTCGACAAGCAGTGGCTTGTCAAGACGTCCGGGACGGAGCATAGCAGGATCAATGACATCCGGTCTGTTAGTGGCAGCGACCACGTAGACACCGTTACGATCCTCCAGACCATCCAGTTCAGTAAGAAGAGTGTTAACAACTCGTGCCGAACTCTCACTCAACGAATCATCTCTTCTGGGTACCAAAGCATCCAACTCATCGAAGAAGATAACACAAGGCTTACTTGCGCGAGCTCTTGAAAATACCTGACGAACTGCACGCTCAGACTCTCCAACGTACTTGTTAAGCAACTCGGGTCCCTTGACGGAGATGAAGTTTGCGTGGGATTCGTTTGCAACGGCCTTTGCGAGGAGAGTTTTACCACATCCTGGAGGACCCCAAAGAAGTACTCCAATGGGCTTGTTGAGACCAACTTGGGCAAAGAGCTCAGGGTCTTGGATGGGGAGGACAATCGACATCTGGAGCTCTTGTCTAATGCTCTGGAGAGCACCAATGGCATCCCAGGTGACGTCGGGAACGGTGGCGAACCCTTCACGCTTGCTGGAAGGCTGGATGTTGGGAACAGCAAGGAGGAAATCGGCATTGGTGATGGTGAGGGGGGCGAGTTGTTCTTCCGTTAGCTTTTCCGGGTAGGCAGCGAGGAAGTTCTGAATTAGGCTGGTAGGTTGATTGACCTCGACGGTGGTGAGGGTTGTAGTAGTGTTGGTGGGGACAATGTCCATGTCCATGGCTGTATCACCATCCGCGTCGCCGTTGGTGATTTCTAGTGGCGGAGGTGGGCTGCTCTTGAGAGCGTGGAATATTCTGTTGATAGCAACACGACCAGCTTCAGCGGTGAGTGCACTTAGATCGGCTCCAACGAAACCGGGGGTCTTTTTGGCGAGGTCCCGGAAGTTGAAGTCTCCAGTAAGTCGGAGCTTCTTGCACATGACTCTGAGGATCTTCTCTCTTGCGGCTTCATCGGGGACGGTCAAGCAGATTTCCTTCTCGAAACGCCCAGCTCGTCGAAGTGCAGGGTCGAGACTGTCCGGGCGGTTGGTGGCTCCAATAATCAATACTGGCTTTCCGTCGTTGTTCTCGGGCCTCAGGTCATCCATACAGGTCAACATCTGTGCAACAATTCTCCGCTCCATTTCTCTCTGTGCGCTCTCTCGCTTTGGTGTAATAGCGTCGATCTCGTCGAGAAACATAAGACACGGTGCCTTCTCTCTGGCCTCGTCGAATAGCTCTCTAACCTTCTTCTCACTCTCTCCAGACATACCGGACACAATAGAGGGTGCTGAAACGGACAAGAAAGGTAATCCAAGCTCTCCGGCCAATGCATTCGCCAACAGCGTCTTACCACAACCTGGAGGTCCATGGAGAAGTACACCACGGGGGATTGGTACACCAGTAAATTCGTAGACCTCCGGGTGCATCAATGGGAATGCAACGAACTCAAGAAGCTGTTTAACCGCATCGTCGATACCTCCGATATCTTTGAGTAGTAGGTTCTTGGGAGGATCTCTGTTCTCCTTGTCTGCTTTACTGAATGTCAGTGATTTTCAAAGCTTCCATATGGTGCAGAAGAAAATACCTTTTACTCTCTTTGTCCGGCCCTCCTCTTTCTCGGATTTCTCCTTCCTCTTCCTCTTTGGGGACGGCGGCGCAGTAGGCGCAGGTATGCTGACAGCACCCGCACTTGCAACAGGCTCCACCACTGGCATAAACTGTTCCGGCTTTGGCGTAGCAGGCGAACTCTCCTCAGCGGGTGTTGGTGTTCCTTGACGGGTATTCCACATTCCGGTAATTCTCTTGTTTACAATGTTACTCTTGGTCTCATCCGGGACCATAAGATTCGCGACGTCCAAGCCCTCCAAGTCCGAGTCAAGCTCAGCGTCTTCCTCCTCTTCCTCGCGAATAACGTCTAGCGCACGTTCAATTGAAGCGGTGAGTGTAGATTTCTTGTGACGAGTGAGAGCAGAGTCGCTGCAAACGTAGGTCTGAATTTCCGAAACGCGAAGCTGAACTGTGGGATTGTCGTCCGAAGATTGTTGAGCGATAAATTCTCGAACTAAAGAAAGAACTTTGGCATCAAGTTTCGCGGCGAGAGACCGAGAAGCGCCTCCGGATCGGTTTGGGCGCATTTTTGCGAGGTTTCGTCGTTCTTCAAGGTTGCTCTGGTAGAAAAAAATATTTGAGGCTCAACAACGTGGGGTGTGCAGCTGTGGGCGACGGCGGGTTACAGGGGTTTGGACTGGCGCACGCGCATGGACACGAGAACAGACGCGACTTCCGCGACGAATGTTTTGTTCAGCAGTCACTACGAAGCCGAAGCCCTTGTTGTCTTAGCAAAAATTCCCATAGCAAATAAAAGCCCTCTTTTAGAAAATAACTTCTGGGAAATGGAGTCAGTGCTAACCGAAATTAAGATACCTGTATCGGAATTATTACAACTGACTCTTGGTTTCGTTAGTTAGATACCATTTTTTCTCTAAATTATCCAATTATTATCCAGTGAAGGGTTACTACCATTATTTAACTATTGGCGAATTTGCGACTTGCTCATAGGGGCACGGAAATCCCAACTTGACAACGACAGCAAAAATTTAGACGTCCACCACTTTCATCATTTTTTCATTAGGCCCATCCGTAACTTTTGTAATATACAGTAAAAATCAAACCCAAAATCCATACTTCCCAAAAAACTATGAAGAAAACTTAACAGACTTAACAACGTTCTTCTTGATACCTGTCGCCTCACCACCGTACGCTCCCTGTTGTCCACCCTTGTAGATGGCCTTAGTAGAGCCTAACTTCTTCATCTTCTTGTCGTACTGCATCTTCTTCTTCACACGTGGGTTGCGAACTTCCTTCTTCCGCTTAGGAGTCAATCCCTTGTTCTTCATAATCTTCCAGCCGATCTCTCTCTTTCCATCAGGACCAACCGCTCCCTCGACCATCTGGAGCATATTGCCCTCCTTGATCGCTGCCTTCTCTGCCTCGTACATCTTCTTCTTATCCTCCTTTCTGCTCTTCGAGGTTGACTTCAGAAGATCGTAGTATTCGTTATCAGGATCGTCAGCTGGTGCAGCAGACTTCTTAGACTGTGGCTCGTCGGGTTCTCCATCAGACAGATCCGCTCCCTCTCCCTTATCCCTCCTTCGCTGGGCCTCGGCCTGTAGTCGTAGCTCTCTCTCGCGTCTTCTCTCACGGTGTGGTACATCTGCATCTCCTCCTGCGTTTCTTGAAGCAAGGTCACGCTTGTTGGCTTTTGAGGTGACCTGGCTGGCGTAGAAACGAAGGTTCTTTTTCCGCTGGGACTTCTCCTCGGCATCAATGTCGTTAAGAATAGCCTCCTCGCCAAAGTCAGTGGTTGTGGTCTTCTTGGCAGCCTTCTTGGTCTTGGTTCCGGAAGTAGAAATGAGCGCATCGAGCTCGGTGAAGTCGTCCTTGACTGTCCGGGTCTTCTTGGGGGTGGGCGCTGGTAGATCCGAGTACTCGCTGTCGTAGTCATCGCTCTCCTCCTCGGAGTCGTGTTTCCGCTTGAGACCCTTGTCCATGTCGACATCGCTTCCCTCAGCCAAAGGCTCCAGTTTGGCCGCACCAACACGGGCGTTCTTGATAGTCTCCCAGGCAGACCGCACACCAAGAATTGCGTTCATGATAGGGTGATCTCTGACCCGGTCAATCCCACCATCCTCATCGCTTCCAGCATCAGTCAAGATCGCGAAGTACATGCTCAATACACCAAGGTAAGCACTAGAGACCTTCCACTTCTTGATCGCAACGCTCTCCTTGTTTCCCACGGCCTCCGCGGCCTTAGCACCCATCTCCAAAGCTGGGAAAAGCTTCTGGAGCTCCAAAAACTCCTCAGATAGAAGCTGGAACTCCGGATGCCGTGCGTACAAGAGCTTAACTCTCTCTTCCGGGGTATCGGGAAGCTTGGTAGGTAGTAATTCCGTAACGACCTTCTTGCTCTCGGTCTTTGTCGCAGGTGCAGCCCAGTCTTCATCGTCGAATGCGAAATCTGCCGCAGACATGGCTGCCATGTGCTTCTGCTGGATACGGATGGCCTCCGCCTCCTCCGCCCTAGCGTCAACCTCCTCCTCAGCACCTCCATAGTAGTCCTTCTTGCTGGTCCCCCAACCCTCCTCCGGCTCCTCTTCCTCTTCCTCCTCCTCCGAGTCATCCTGGTTCTTACCGCCCTTTGCAGAGGCTCTTGGGTCCTCCTCCTCGTCGTCTTCAGAGTCGTCGTACTCCGCGTCCGATCCAGCAGATTCGTAGCCATACTTGTCGAGTCCCATTACTTCCTCCTCGTCATCGCTATTAGCCTGGCGGCGGCCGGATACGGCATTGAGCGAAACCTCGTCGCGTTGGAGGTGGAAAGCATCTTCTTCATCGGCAACGTCAGCCCAGGTGTTAATTGCAGCAATTTTTGCGTCTTTAGCATTGACGGTGGGCGCAGAGGGCGCTTCGGCACGCATGTTGTTCGAACGCCGTCCCTTTTTGGCCATTTTGCTGTGTTGTGCTGTGAGGTTGGCGAGCGTTATCAAAGCTCGTTAACTTTTGGAGAGGGAAACTTTTTTGCTACAAGGGTTATGACGCTAATGAAGATGGACGGCCGTAGTGCTTGGCAAAGGCTAACTATATATAGACTGGCCTTGCATTACCGCACACGTGAGTGCTTTAACTCTATCTTTCACTCATGATGACAGTCCATGATTTCGAAGTTGGGAATCAATATTTTAGCAGCAACAGTCCTTATTTGCCAAATATCCCAACCAATAATCATCTTTCTCTAGCTGACTACAAAAAATCCACTACTAGACATTTAAAGAAAAAAACATAGAAAACAAACGCCAAACACTTTTATTATTGATTTATGGTCTCAATCTGACGGGGTCACGAGGGAAGGCGCTTGCTCTGCGGATGTTACCCAATCCCAAGAACAAGAACACAACACGCTCCAATCCGATACCACCACCGGCGTGAGGAGGAGCTCCACTCTTGAAAGACTGGACATAGTCCTCGAGACCAGGGGAGGCAGGGTCGACACCGAAAGCCTTCATACGCTCACTGAGAAGGTCGGAGTCGTGGATACGCTGTGCACCGGAGAGAATCTCCTCACCACGCATGAAGAAGTCTATTTCTGGTTAGTCACGGCATGCAAAGGGTAGCTGTAGTAAACATACCGTAGGAGTTAGAGTAGTTAGCGTCAGTGGGGTCGGGCATGGTGTAGAAAGGACGGGCAGCGGAGGGAAACTTGTCGAGAACGTAGAAGTCGGTGTCGTACTTCTCACGGACAAGCTTTCCGAGAGTGCGCTCCATCTCGGTGCTCAGGTCTTCAAGGTCAGAGACCTCAGTGTATCCAGCGTCGTGGAGCATCTTAACTCCCTCCTTGAAAGTGAGGACCAAGACGTCCTTTCCACTCTCGGGGAACTTGAACTCTTCAATAGGGTACTGCTCACGGACAATGGCAATCTCCTTGGCGTACTGGGTACGGAGTCCCTTGAAGACGTTAACCAACATATCGGCCAAGACCTCCATGACCTCGTGGTAGTGCTCGTCGAAGGCCATCTCCATATCGAGACCGGTGAACTCGGTCATGTGACGGTGAGTCTGGGAGTTCTCGGCACGGAAAACAGGCCCAATCTCCATGACACGCTCGAAACCTCCAACAACCAACATCTGCTTGTAGAGCTGAGGAGACTGGGCAAGGTAGGCATCCTTGTTGAAGTAGGTAACCTTGAAGACGTTGGCACCTCCCTCAGAAGCGGCAGCAATGAGCTTGGGGGTGTGGAACTCGACGAATCCAAGGTTGTGGAGGTAGTCACGGAAGAACTTTCCAACTCCGGAAGAGAGACGGAAAATAGCCTGGTTGGAGAGGATACGGAGATCAACAACACGGTTGTCAAGACGGGTGACAAGCTGGACAGTAGGGAAACGTCCCTCACCAGCTTCAACCTCAGCAGTGGAGCGGGAAGCATCCTCGAACAAGAGAGCGGGCTGGGCGGGAGCCTCAGAGGTGCAATAGATCTTGGTAATGTGGACCTCAGCATCGGAAATGCTTGCGGACTTGATCTCCTCTGCAACCTTCTTGACGGTACCGGTAACCATGACAATAGACTCCATGTTGATGCTGGCGGCCCACTTGACCATCTGCTTGCTCACAGATCCATCGGCGGCAACCTGAACAAGCGACTGAATGGTGTCCATACCCTGGCGGAGGACCAAGAAAGCCATCTTAGCACCCTGAGCACGGGTGTTCTGGACACGCGCACGGAAAACAATCTCCTTTCCGTCATCGGCAGCAGAAAGCTCGGAGATTTTGGCGTAGTTGAGTCTGGGACGAGAGGCAGAGTTGTTGATGGGAGCCTTTCCGTAGAACTCCTTAGCGGTATCGACATTGGCGGCTTCGCGGGCAGCCTTGGCGGCCGCCTGCTCGTCGGCCTTTCTCTTCTTCTCCGCCTCCTTTGCCTCCTTTGCGATACGCTTCTTGCGAGCAGACGCAGACTCGGGCTTGCCGTCAGGGCTAATTGAGGTTAGCTATCATCACAGCTTAAATTGAGCACTGAACAAACCCAATTAGGACCTCCTTGGGCTCATCAGCGGCCTTGGTGGCGGCGGAACCGACAGGAAGCTCGTTGGTATTCTCTGGGGCAGACATTATGGTGGTGATGGATTGTGGAGAATTAGAGTCAATACGCGTGTCTATGAGGGGTACGGCTGAGACAGTGACTAACCCCGCCAAACTTTACCCTCCCTGACATAATCTGCCCCGCTTCAAACTAGGACGTTGCCTGCATCTCGAGATCAGAAAGAGGTTATCCACAATGTCGCAGTTCAACCTCCTCGTCGCCCAGAAGGTACCCGAAACGTATTTCTTATGATTGATGTTCAAATTCTAACGATAGATAGGCGCCCCAAGCCGACATCTACCCCGCACTCATCGCGGCAAACGTTGTCAACACCCACGCCTCCTTCTCCGTTACCCCCCATCGCCGTTTTCTACGAGGATGCCGAGCTTCTTGAGAAGTCCAACAAGGCCTCCGCTGTCGGAGTCCAGTTCGAGGGCGAGGAAACCATCTACGGATCTGAGGCCGTGTTGAAGAAGCTTCTCGCCACTTTTCCTCAGATTCTCAACGGTGCCAACGCCGAGCAGGAAGACTACTGGGTCACTTTCGGTCTCACCAGACTTGGAGGAAAGGACTTCAAGATCACCTCCGCGGCTTTGGAGGAGTTGAACAACCACCTCTCTCTCCGCACCTTCCTCGTCGGATACACCGAGACCATTGCCGACATCACCGTATACGGTGCCCTCAGCGCCAACGGCCAGGCCATCGCCGCTCTCAAGCGCAACCACCTCCCTAACCTTGTCAGATGGTTCAAGTACGTCAGCTTTATCGACCGCATCGGTAGCGTTGTCGATGCCTTCAAGGCCGAGGTTGCCTCCAAGAAGAAGACCAAGTCCAAGGAGTCCAACTTCGAGATCGGTCTTTTGGACACTGACAAGGGTGTCGTTACCCGTTTCCCTCCTGAGCCTTCAGGATACCTTCACATTGGTCACGCCAAGGCTGCCATGTTAAACCAGTACTTCGCTGAGCACTACAAGGGCAAGCTCATCATCCGTTTCGACGATACCAACCCTACCAAGGAGAAGCAGGAGTTCCAGGACTCAATCGTTAAGGATCTTGAGCTTCTTGGAATTAAGGGAGATGTTATCACCTACACTTCCGACCACTTCGATGCCTTGTACGAGAAGGCTATTGACCTTATTCAGCTCGGAAAGGCTTACTGTGACGACACCATCCAAGAGCAGATGCGTACCGAGCGCATGAACGGTGTTGCCAGTGCCCGTCGTGAGCGTACCGTCGAGGAGAATCTTCGCATCTTCGGGGAGATGGCCAAGTCCTCCGAGGAGGGAGTCAAGAACTGTCTCCGTGCAAAGATGTCCGTCGACAACCCCAACAAGGCTATGCGTGACCCCGTCATCTACCGCTGCAACCCTGAGAAGCACCACCGTACTGGCGACAAGTACAAGATCTACCCTACCTACGACTTTGCTTGCCCCATCGTCGACTCCATCGAGGGTGTCACCCACGCTCTCCGTACCATTGAGTACCGTGACCGTAACCCCCAGTACTGGTGGTTCCTTGAGGCCCTTGGACTCCGCAAGGTCCACGTCTGGGACTTCTCTCGTCTCAACTTCATCAAGACCGTTCTTTCCAAGCGTAAGCTTGCCTGGTTCGTTGAGCAGGGTCTCGTCACCGGTTGGGATGACCCCCGTTTCCCCACTGTCCGTGGTATCCGTCGTCGCGGTCTCACCATCGAGGCCTTGAAGCAGTTCATTCTCTCCCAGGGACCTTCCAAGAACGTTGTCAATCTCGACTGGACCATCATCTGGGCATTCAATAAGAAGGTTATCGACCCTGTTGCTCCCCGTCACACTGCCTTGTTGGACCAGGGCCTGCTTACCGCTAAGCTCATTGGTGGTCCTGACACTCCCGTCACTGAGGACAAGCCCAAGCACGCCAAGAACCCTGAGGTCGGTCAGAAGAAGGTTGTTATGGGTAACACTGTTCTCATTGAGCAGGCCGATGCCAAGACCTTCAAGGAGGGTGAGGAGATTACCTTGATGGGCTGGGGTAACGCTTTCGTTACCAAGATTGCCCGTCCCGATGCTGAGGGTGACGTTACCGAGCTTGAGCTCACCCTTCACCTTGAGGGAGACTTCAAGAAGACTGAGAAGAAGGTTACCTGGCTCGCCAAGGACCAGAACTTGGTCGACGTTGAGTTGGTTGACTTCGACTACTTGATCACCAAGGACAAGATTGAGGATGATGAGGACATTAAGGACTTCATCAACAAGAGCACTATGTTCACTGAGAAGGCTATTGCCGACTGTAACATTGCCGATGTTAAGGAGGATGATATTTTGCAGTTTGAGCGCAAGGGTTACTACAGATGTGACCAGCCTGCGAAGGATGGAAAGCCTGCTGTTTTCTTCTGTATCCCCACCGGTAAGGTCGGAAAATAAATGATATCCTGTTGGTATTTAGCATGTAATTTAAAAGTCGATTTTTGCTGTAGTCTCAACCACTGTTCTAACTCTCAAAGAACGAATTTACCGAACCCCAAGGATGTCTGTGCATACATCATCTCATAGCCTGGCTTTTCGTATGACGTGTTTGACCCAAAGCAGTGGGACAAGTACCTACTTACCCCGGGAGCCATCTAATAAGTAGAAATTGTAGGGGTTTTTGCCAGAATACTAAGTTTTAAGGCCGTAATTGCCAGAGTACCATTTGCGGGAAGTCCACAAATAAGTTTCCACTCGAAACACCCGAGGCCCGCCGCGAATTCCCCTCTTACGATGTCCGATTGAAAGAGCCTACATGCATGCCTGTCACCGGATATGTGAGGCATACTGTACTCGCCACGTCTGGATGCTACACATGTACTGATCTACAACGCATGAGAGGCGAGGTGCGTGAAGGGGAAAGTGGAAAATCTACCACGTAGGGTGACCAATGACAATGAGATGCAGAGATGCGATATCTGGTGTGTTGTCGTATCTAGTTAGCCTCCGGAGTCCGGATAGAGATGATTCGCATTTTCTATCTCTCCAAAGTCGGTTCAGCCACCGTGACTATACATTAATCCCCTCTATCCGAAATAGTATCGTCAATTTTCTCCCCGTCTACTCATATCTTGGCCCATACCTTTAGATTTTAAGTCGTCACTTGTACAAATGATTTGGGTGCCTCATGGATGTTTCTTACACGGGATCAAGGGAAGACAATAACGAAGTACTCATCACGAAAGTTTTGGTCCGTACGTGCGTACTGTATGGATATCTACCTATCATTCGTTAATCATTTTTAGTGTCTCAAACTGGGACAGCGGATGACTTCCCGTCACTCTATTAGGGCCAATAGGTGATGACAAGACAGGGGGGAAAACGGGCCACATTCGGAGTTGAGCATCGCAGCTGTTGAGTTGCATAGCCAGGGGGGTCGTGACCCCCTTTAGTTAGGATAGAAGGACTTCAGTAACCATAGACAGTAATTTTTCTCACAATTGACCACGATCTATCCAACGGAATAGACCAACGGGAAGTCATCCAGTGATTAAGATTTCAGGTCCGTATCGAGTTAAGTCCTAATAAGTATATGAAAATTTGAATCCACATGAGCGTCTTATTCACTCCGATACCAGGCATTAGTCTGTAGGCGCGGGGCGCGGTAAAGATACGTATGTAACGCCACCGGATTATATCTAGGTAGACGTTCTAATCGATAATTATTCAGGCAGCTAGGCTATCGAATGCACGTCGTCGCAAGTATGACTGCCACAGATTGCTGGATGTTTCTAAAAAAAAAAACAAGGACCAAGCCTGCACAATACGTAGGGCAAGATCCAGGGATCTTTTGACTGCAGCCGTACATGTGATAGATAAGAGTATCTACAGCAGAGTGGATTATTTTGGGGTAATTGAGAGCAAACTATACTCTCAATTTATTACTGATGTGGAAAATGGTATTTATGTTCTTGATTAATACTTAGCTGCGGCCGCGGATTGTCCCCCGGAGGATGGTAATCTTCAGGCGGCGGACAATAAGCTAGTGCGGTTGAGGACGCGTATAGAAACTCAGCACAGGTTCATAGTTATTTCACCTCTTCCCACCTCAGCGTGCTGAAATTATTGTCCGCCGCCTGAAGATATCCGTCTTCTAGGGAATAGCCCCTGTATCATGTTTCATTTCATTTCAGCGGTGAACACGACACGTCACCACAAAATCCCGCATGCACAGCCTAATAAGCGCCTGAGTGCACCTAATCCAAGCACCAGCTAGAAGTCGAGTACATACATAGAAACGATCCACGTTCAGTGCAGCAATGTTAGGATGTGCTAGAAAATGCACCACATGAAAAACAAGCGGTCGCCATTCAAGTAAACATCAATATGTAGTAAAACTCTTATTTGATTGAAATAATGCCGAGCCACGATATATAACTGATATATATTAGGACAAATGTGCAAGATTTTATCGAGGCGAAACCTTACGCTACACACTCGATGGGTTAGCTCTATTCCACGTCTATGATTTAGCGTAGTATCAGCTTCTTCCGGGAATTTCATCTGTCATCACTGAAAATATGACCCGTCATAAAATGACATATTTCGCACACATTGGTTGAACACGAGCGTAGACTAGCCGCAGTAACCGCTGTGCTACCACCAATCTTGTCCCGAATTATGAGTCTGTACTAAAAATAGCTGATCGATATCAGGCTGTCAGACCCCTTATAATCGAGGGTTAATACTGCACACAAACTTCGAGTACGACAAATCCTACTGCACGCCGGACGCAAAGCCAAATTCCATATCCTCTCTCAAAAGTTTTCAGTAAACACATCTACTTCACACGCAAACTGCGCTGCAGTACTTTCTTAGACTTTCCAGTCTTTAATTCAAAGGTCTATATTCGATATGGAAATTACTGGCCTTGCTATCGGTCTACCAGGGACCTTTGCTATCCTCTACAAAGCCTGCATGGCCACCTCTGAGGCGATCGCGAACGCTCGAGACCTTGATGACGGCATCGAGCAGATTTCGTACAAATTCGACGTGCAACAAAAACATCTCAAAGACTGGGCCGAGAATTTGAAGCAGCATGGCGCCGGAGACGATGAAAAACTCCTAGATATATTCCACGGCGATGAGGAAAGGCTCGCTCTCGTAAAGGCGACACTTTCAAAAATTGGCTCTTTATTTAAAGACATCCGGCACCAACTTGATGATAGATATGGGGCATCCAGTCAGGGCATACAGACGCAAAAATTTACGGCGTTTCGGGATGCATTCCGATTTAAAAGTTCGCCCAATATCGGCAACACAGGCGTCCCCACTTCTGGTAACCCGGCTACGAATCCCGAAATAACCAGCATTCACACCAACATCGGTTACGGCGAATACCAAATTGCGGCAGTTCAAAAAGCCGAAGTAACCAAGCGCACTGTGAAAATCACTGACAGGATTTCATGGGTGGCTCACACGAAAAAGCTCCTAGAATCAAAAATCGAGGAGCTTGAGAAGTGCAACCAGAATCTCAAAAATATTACAAAAGCAGGTACGTAACTAATTCGGTTAATGCTAAATATTTACTAACGTGATTGTGCTTTTATGTAGCGCTTCAAGGGACCCCTGTGACCAAAACTTCCAAACCCCCCTTTATGGTGCCATTCCCAAAGAATTGTCAATTCGTTGGAACATCGAAGATTTATGAGTGGGTCAAAGAAAAAGACCAGTTTCAAGGTCGCGTCGCATTATATGGTCTCGGTGGAGTCGGGTAAGCCACGCCACTTGTTATTCTCTCACCTCATCTCAAATTTAATATCGATATATGATTCCTTGTTTAGAAAGACGCAAGATGTTCTCAGTTTTGCCTACGAATACAAAGACTTACGATCGGTCTACTGGGTCCACTCCGCAAGTATTCAGCAATTTGTGACAGATTATCGACAAATTGCCGAGCACGCCAAGTTATCTGGGTACAGCAAGGTTGGTGATAATGAGATGTTGCTCATGGTCAAAAGATGGCTCGAAAGTCCCGAAAGTGGCGATTGGGTGCTTGTGCTCGACAACTCCGACGACAAGTTTCATTTCTTCCCTGAACCAGGACCCGGATACAGCAACGATAGACTCAACGAAGACCACCAGATATTAGCCTTGGCTTCGTTCATTCCACAAGGACGGAAAGGAATTGTTGCTATAACAACAAGGGATGGGGAAGTCGCTAATCTACTGGCCGACGCGCATACGATATCTAAGGAAAAAATGCATCCACCCGAGGCTGAATTGCTCTTCCGAAATAATTACCCAAAGGGCGAGATGAAAATAGTCCCAGGTGATTCCGAGCTTCTTAGCTTACTCGACGAACTGCAATATCTACCACTTGCAATTAAGCAAGCCGCCTCCTTTCTGCAGATGAGCAATTTGAAAACATTGTCTCAATATCTACATGAATTCAGAAGCACAAAGAAGCTACTTTCAAAGCCGAGCAATAATCCCTGGAGATATTCCAATAGTCACGAGACAGTTTTCACTACGTTCCACATCTCCTTCCAGCAAATTCAGAAGCAGTCATCTCTTGCGGGCGCGCTCATTCAAGTGCTAGCTTGCATAGACCGCCAGGAAATTCCGCACCAGATGTTGATTGACTTGATAGAATCCTACGAAGATGATAGCGATGGCGTCGAATTACTTCTGGATGACGCACTGGAAAAGCTGATAAGCTTCTCGCTTATACAGTATATGAGCAACGGATCTTACGACATCCACGCTTTGGTTCACCTTTCTATGTGGCATTTCCTGGAGGCAATTCCAAATCAAAAGGATCTTACCATGACAAAAGTTTCAAACTTTCTCGCAGAATTACCAACCCCAACACTCAAGACTCGCGATCTCTGGAAAGCTTATTTTCGCCACATCTTCACCTTTCTGGAGAAAAAACCGGCGGATTCTCTAGATGTCGCCACTATTTGCTACGACACTTCTATCTACCTTGAAGACAATAGCCGTTATGAAGAAGCGGAGAAACTAGCGGAACGCTCGTTGACCTTACGAAAATCACTACTAGGCGAGGATAGTTTTGATACTTGGCAGAGTATGAGCAATCTCGCGGATATTTACAGAAATCAAAATAAGTTTAGCGAAGCCGAGAAATTGGAAAAGAGAGTTATGATGGCGACTAGGAAGATTCACGGCGAAAGTCATCCCGATACCTTGAGAAGTATGAACAAACTTGCAGTCATCCTTCATGCGCAGGAAAAGTATAAGGGAGCTCACAATATGCGATTGAAGATATTTGAGTTACGAAAGAAGACTCTCGGGGAACAGCATCCGGCAACCTTGAGGAGTATGCAAGATCTTGCAGTTGCAATTTGCAATCAATACAACTGTCTCGACGCCGAGGTGATGCAAAAACGTGCACTGGAGCTATGCAAGAAATATCTCGGTAATGAGCATTTGGATACCGTGGAGTGTAAAAGTAAACTTGCATACATACACAAGCAAGCGTCAGAATGGGACGAAGCCGAAACTCTTTATGAAGAGGTACTAAAAATTAGGAGGAGGATTCTCGGCGAAAACCATCCAAACACTTTGATGAGTATTAAAAACCTTGCAAACATATATCGGGACCAGAAAAGATATGAGGACGCCGGGGCTTTGCTATTGGAAGAATTGGAAGCCAGGAAGAGGATCTACGGCGCAGAGCATCCGGATACCTTAAGTTCTATGAGAAACCTTGCGAGTATGTACCACGAACAAGCTAGGTATACGGAGGTCGAGACTCTACGAAAGGAGATTCTAGAAGTCTGTAAGAGGCTTCTGGGCGAAAATCACATCGAAACCCTGTCGAGTATGAGACAGCTTGCGTCCACATACACCAATCAGAAGAGGTACAAGGAGGCGGAAGTTCTACAGGTGGAGGCATTGAAGCTGTGCAGGAGTACCTTCGGCGAAGATCATCTCGAAACCTTGCAAATTATGTACAATCTTGCAGTAACATACATCACAACCCAGTCATGCCCTGTGGACGCGGTTGGCTTGTTAAAAACAGTGGTCGACATTCGCACAAATAGGTTTGGTAAAAAGCACACCGAGACTGAAGTGGCTATTTTTTGGCTTGCGCAAGCAAGGGGAAAAGTGAAAGATGCACAGAGTGTCGGGATTCCGGTAAAAATGGCCTCCGAAACACAGTCCACACGAATTCTCGAAATGCAGGAAGTCAAAATGGTTCGTACAACGGTTCGGACTTCAACAATCAATCCAATCACCACGGTAAAACAACCTACGTTAGTGCCCGAGAAGACCACTGAAATGCGTAACACCGAAATGAGGGAAACGGCGATCGAAGCAATTCGGCTTCTACAACAAATCAATCAGTGCACGTCAACAAAAAATCCAGAATTAGAGTCATCGCAGCTCACTAAGATTTTGGAAACGGCGCTTCAAACGATTCAGTCAACTCTACAAGTCAACCGATACAACCCGACACAGACTACTTAGCTACAGTATTCATCGATTCAGGCAGGTTCATAGATGCGCCCCGTTGTTATTGATGATTTAGACGATGAAGTTGAAGGACTGCTTGATAGTAAGGGGTATAAGTTTAAATTGTTTATTGTGTAAGTTAAAATGTATCTAAGAAATGTCTCCGGGCGCTGTGCATTTGACGCGGATACATCCCTGTTACTCGCAGATAAAGTCTTGGAAGGGGGCGAGACATCATGACACAAACATCTCTATTGCAAACACGGTACATATCAGTTTACTTTGCGCCATTATTCGTTTTTGCTATTTTGTTTTCCCCATTTTTGTTTTCGAGTTACTTTCATTTCCTTCCCTCTTGAATTGAGGCTTGATTGGGGCTCATGTGTTTTGAAATGGCATACCGGAAGTTTGCACGAATGGATCTAGGTTGTGTAAATTGTGTGATAGAATTGTTGAATATCTATACTTCTATGTAATATTTGATTCAAGAACTGATACTAGGTAGACGCGAGTAACAAAGTATGTCGAGATATTCACAACAGTTTATACAGAACGGCGTTCATTCTACCTTTGTCAGTGATGCCCAAACGGCCATCTATCTCATCCCATTAAAGACAAAAACAAAGCATAATAACATTAAAATCAAGCACTCCAAACCCCAATTTTTGTACATCACTCCTCTAGATGAGCTTGTTCTCCAACCGCCTCTCGGACTTGAGTCTGCAGAACTTCTCAAGAGCCTCGTCAAGCGGTACCATCTCACCCTTCTGCTGCTGAGCGGGGTCGTCACGGTTGCGCATGTTGAGGGATCTAGTCTCCTGCTCGGAAGCACCAAGAACTATTTCAGCGAGTTAGCATTAATCCATTTTCTAACTTCTATAAGACAAATAACTTACCAAAAATGTAGTTGTACTGAGCCAACTGGGCAGCGCGAATCTTCTTGTTCATAGTGTTACCAGAAAGGTCAACATCAACGTGCATACCCTTGGCACGGAACAACTTCTGGACCTCGAGAACGTAGTCATTGGCGGCGACCATGACAGGGATAACCATGATCTGTCTGGGAGACAACCAGAAAGGCCACTTTCCAGCAAAGTGCTCAGTGAGAATAGCAATGAAACGCTCGAAAGATCCGTAGATAGCACGGTGGATCATGACAGGGCGCTTGTAGCTGGCAGAAGCCTCCTTAGAGGCATCTCCAGTAACGTACTGAAGATCGAAACGCTGGGGCAATTGGAAGTCGAGCTGAATGGTGGCGCACTGGTGCTCACGCTTCAAGGCATCAGAGATGGTGATGTCGATCTTAGGCCCGTAGAAAGCACCATCACCGGGGTTAAGCTCCCACTCGGAACCACCAGCAGCCGCAAACTCCTCAAGGGCCTCCTGAAGCTGGGCCTCGGCACGGTTCCAGGTCTCGATATCACCGACAAACTTCTCCTCGGGACGGGTAGAGAGCTTCAGCTTGAAGGTGAACCCAAGAAGACCATAGACAGTCTGAAGGAAATCGAAGAGGCCGTGGATCTCCCCCTTGACCTGCTCGTCACGACAGAAAATGTGGGAGTCATCCTGCTGGAAACGGCGCACACGAGTGAGACCGGTGAGAGCACCGGAGAACTCGTTTCTGTGGAGAACACCGAAGTCGGCAACCCGCCATGGCAACTCACGGTAAGAACGCTCGCGGTGGGCGAACATAACACAGTGGCCGGGACAGTTCATCGGCTTGAGTCCGAACTTGTCCTTTTCAACGTCGAAAGAAAACATGTTCTCCTGGTAGTTCTGCCAGTGACCAGAGGTCTCCCAGAGTTTGACGTTGTACATGTTGGGAGTAATAACCTCCTCGTATCCACGGGCCCAATACTGCTCGCGAAGGAAGTCCATAAGAGTGCTGTAGATACGTGCTCCGTGAGGAAGGAAGAAGCAGGATCCAGGTGAAAGATCGTTGAAGAAGAAGAGCTCCTGCTCCTTTCCAATCTTGCGGTGGTCACGTTTGGCAGCTTCCTCAAGGAATGCCTTACGCTCGGCCATCAGCTTCTTGTCGGGGAAAGAGATACCGTAGACGCGCTGAAGGGACTCGTTCTTGGCGTCTCCTTGCCAGTAAGATGAAGAGTGTTTCTCGAGCATGAAGCTAGTGATACGTCCAGTGTGGGGAATATGGGGACCGAGACACAAGTCGATGAGAGGTCCATTGCGGTAGACGGTGGATTTCTCTCCGTCTGCAATCTTGCTCTCAATAAAGTGTTTCTTGTACTTGCTGTAGTGGAACATCTTGAGGAGATCCTCCTTGGTCATCTCAAGGCGCTCGAACTTCTGCTTCTCCTTGATAGCCGAGCTCATGATGGCCGTGAGCCTTTCAAGGTCTTCGGGAACAACGGCAGTTTGCGCACCGGGTCTCTCATCAAGAAGCGCCATATCATAGAAGAAACCGTCGTCGGTAGGGGGACCGTACCCGAGCTGGCAGTGTGAAAATCCATGTTCACATGCCTCTCCGAGAACGTGAGCAGAAGAGTGCCAGTAGACCTTCTTTCCCTCGGGGTGGTTGAAGTCTAGGAGCGCAAGCCTGCATGAAGCCTCCAGAGGACGGTCCATGTCCCAAAGTTCCTCATCAACCTGTGCAATAACAGTCTTTTGGAAAAGACCCTGGGAGATTCCCTTGGCAATGTCGGAAGGAGTGGTCTCCCACGACTTTCCAGCGATGACCTTGCCATCGGGGAGCGTGACCAAGATTTCCTCGCGGGGTTTGGCTAGGATTCGTTGTTAGTACTATCATTGAGAGAAACGTTGGTCCCTTTCTGTCAAAACCGTGCTTCCATTGAAAAAAAAAAAAGAAATATTTACCTGCAACCTCAGCATCGTACTCAGCCTTGAGCTTGTCGAAGAGATCAATTCTTTCCTGGATGTAGGCAAGCTTCTCGAGCTAGAATACTAATCAGACGATGCATCCCACCGCATATGAATTCGAATTTTGTAACATACCGCTGGCCCATTGGATGCCGCCGGAACCTTAGCCTTCTTCTCTTTCTTCTCTTTCTTCTCTTTCTTGCTCTGATCCTGGGCGGGGGGGGCCCTTGGCTGCTTTGCCGGCTGCTCGACCTGGGGCTTTTCGTTGCCAACAGGAAGCACCTCGGATTTCTGTTCAGTCGATACCATGGCTGTGGTGATGGGCAATGTGTCGCGGGTGTGCTGTCTCGCGCGCGGTCGCTAAAGGTTCTTTGGGGAGGGGCAGAGGCTTGACTCAAATCGCGGGGCACCGAATAATTAGCGTCGTATCCTTGCACACGCGACTAGTGCCATCTTATTCAGCATAATTTTTCCACGGCGATCAACTTCACGACAGCTCGGCCTACCGCACCCCCGAACGAAGCAACCCAAACCCCAACTCAGAAGGTTCGAGTACGCCGGCAATGTCGTCGCTATTTGCTGCCGTCAGGCCCCAGGTCGCCCGGGTGTCCACCGCAACCCTCGGAATCAGAACCTATCGCCCCAAGACCTCAGAATTGCACTGGAAGAGAACCGGCCGCAGACGAGCGCAGTACCAATTCCGTGTCCCAAGATACTTTCGCGGACCTCTCCACCCTATCCAGCCGCCTAAGCCCTCAGAACCTAACTCCAGAGAGTTTGTTCCTGGCCCATTTTCACGAGAACGTAAGACGCCCCAAAACTATGGCGACTTGATACTGAAAAGACATGTTCTACTGCTCCAGGTCTCGAGGACCACTACCACAACACCATTGCTTCCGATCTCCTCGTCTTGACCTACACTCACCAGGCCCCTGGTGTTGAGCCGAAGAAGAACGATATCAAGCAGCGTCTACGAGAGTGGGATGACTCGTCACCATACCACAAGAACCGTCCTCTACGTGGACCGCGTGGAGGAACCGTCCTCGGTCTCCTCGACAAGCCCCGGACATTCCGCAACGTCCCCGGTCTTACCGGAATTACCGTACACACCATGGTGAAGGGTGCCATGCAGGACAACGCTCACCTTGCCGTTGCCGGAATGGTTGTCCAGTCCATTACCGGAGTTCGTGGAACTGTTGTTTTTGCTAAGAAGAGTGTTGCTCCCTTCGACTTGCGTGCTGGGCGTGCAATTGGTATCAAGGCAAACATGCAGGGACAGCTCGCATACCGCTTCCTCGGAAACTTGATTGACGTGGTTATGCCCAGAATCAAGGAGTACAAGGGAGCTAAGGGAACCAGTGGAGACTCTTCCGGAAACATCACCTTTGGTTTCACTCCTGAGCAGGTCATTTTGTTCCCCGAGATTGAAGGTGCGTAGTTCCGGTAGACCGATGCGACTGAATTATAGCTAATTTCGGCGTGTAGTTAACTACGACATGTACCCTCCTAAGATGATCCCCGGTATGCACATTACGGTTCACACCTCAGCAAATAACGACAAGGAGGCCCGTAAGCTCTTACAGGGTTTCGGAATCCCCTTCTACGGAAAGATCAGAGATTAAACAAAATATTGGTGTATTTAGTGTAAGATCTGAGGGGTTTGGGTGTTGGGGTCCTGGAGTAGAATTGGGACGCATTCATAACACAAGATACTCTACCGTATCGTTGTGCTTGTATTATATTTCAGTCATAGAATCGGATCCGAAACTAACGAAGTACTGCGTTCCATAAAATATACACCAATCCAAGATTAGAATTAAACTCCAACTACCACTGAGGACTTCCTCGTAATCTTGTTTTTTACTTCATGCAGACTAGCTTCTACACAGCCTGTTAAAAATGCTTTTTCGTTAGTTGCTAATTCTTACCAAATTTCAGAATTCATTCACTATGTTCAGTCATCAGACTTCCTTAAAAACTGGAATTTCCACGCTCCGCAATTGCCAAGGTTAGATCAACCTGCCAAAAATGAATCAAGTCGTGACAAATTGAAGTGGTGATCGCTTAGAGCGATTGCCCCAGAAGTTTAGCCAAGACAATTTAGCGTAGCGCGTATTTTTACGCGCGACAGTCTCTATGAATAGGCGCCACAAGTACTCGGGCCTACATAGCTCTTTACGAAACCGAGATCTAATCGTTCTTCCACTAGTTCACTGTGGAATCAATTCGCTAATCACATATTTTTCCAACATCAGTGCAAACATAATTCAAATCGGATATCCACAGATCATTAACCATAGCCCAAAGATATATTTACAAACGCGCCACAAAAAAACACTTTTTAACCGTTACATTAAAACAACAAAATTTACGCCTTCTTCTTTCCCTTACCAGCAGCATTCCTTAGAGGAAGGTCCTTCTTGGTCTTCTTCTCTGCTGCGGGCTTCTTCTCTTCGGCCTTCGGTGCCTCGGCCTTCTTCTCCTCCTTCTTCTCGGCAGGCTTGGGGGCCTCAGCCTTCTTCTCGGTGGCAGCCTTCTTTCCCTTCTTCTCCTCGGCCTTCGGTGCCTCGACCTTCTCCTCGGTCTTCTCCTCAGCCTTCTCCTCAGTCTTCTTCTCTTCTACCTTCTCCTCCTTCTTCTCAGCCTTTGCCGGTGCAGCATCAGGGTTAGCTCCCTTCTTCTTCTGCATCCTCCTCTGGGCCTTCTCAAGGGCGTCCTTGTCTTCAGCCTCGTCGAATCCACCAAACTCAATCTCGGGCTCGTCACCCTCAACATCTGTTACACCCTCAGCCTCCTCCTCTCCACCGTCCTCCTTCTTCTTCGTCACCGTAGGTCCAATCTTTTTGAACTTGGCAACGTAGAAACCGTCCACGTTGTACATGTGGGGGTAGAATCTTCTCGTCAAGTTCAACTTGGGGTTGAAGTTCTTTCCACGGAAGGAGGTGAAACCAGGGGTTCCGAAGGTAAGTCCAGTATCGACAAGCTTGACGTTGGGGCGCTTGCTAAGAGCGTACTCAACGACACTCTCGTTCTCCTCGACGGTAACGGAACAGGTAGAGTAGACGATGTAACCTCCGGTGGAGGAAGCGTGGTCGACGGAGTCGATAGCGCACAACAAAAGCTGCTTCTGAAGGTGGGGGAGCTGGATGAAATCCTTCTCGTCCTTGTTGGTTTTGACGGAAGAATCCTTGGAAATAACTCCGGTACCGGAGCAAGGAGCGTCGAGTAAGACACGGTCGAATCCTCCGATAACCTTGGGGAACTCTCTAGCGTCGTAGTTGCAGACAATGGTGTTCTTGACTCCGAGACGGTGAATGTTACCGATCAAACCACGGGCACGGTCACGGGAGGGATCGTTGGCGAAGACACATCCGGTGTTCTTCATCAAGGCGGAGATGTAGGTGGTCTTTCCTCCGGGAGCGGCAGCCATGTCGAGAACACGCTCGTTGATCTGGGGAGCGAGAGCCATGACAGGAAGGAAAGAGGAGGCGGCCTGGAGAATGTAGTGACCAGCAAGGTACTCGGGAGTAGCTCCAAGAGGAACGTTGGCCTCAAAGACCTGGAGACCGACCTTGGACCACTTTCCGACGGGCTCGAGAGTGACTCCGCGGTTGATGAGGGCCTGGGCGAGCTCACGACGGGCGGTCTTAAGGGTGTTGGTACGGATGACAAGGGGACGGGCCTTCTCGTTAGCCTCGAAGAAGGAGAAAGCTTCGGAGGGAGAGAAGAGCTGGTAGAGCTTCTCAGCCATGTAGGGAGAGTAACCGTAGTACTCGCAGACGTCCTTCAAGAGCTGGGTGGTGTAGTCGTTTCTTGAGCGGCCCTCCTCGTGGAGGTTCTTGAAGTCTTCGAGAACACGGATGGTGTCGGTAATTCTGGTTCTGAGAAGCTGGACATCGGGGGGTGCGTTAATCATGGCTCCCTCCTCATCACCGACATCTCCGAGAATTCTGGGCTTGTCTTCTGAGATGTTAGTCTGCATCTGAGATTCCGCCAACTCAGCCGCAGCTTCGGCCTCTTCAATCGCCTTCTGCATGTCGAGCTTTCGTGAAAGACCAGCCATGTTGGCAGCTGTGAGAGCTTCCTCGTCCTCCTCATCGTCGGAGAAAATGGGTTTAGCCTGGTTCTCCTCGTCGGAATCGTAGACCTCGCTGTCAGACTCCTCCATTCCCTCCAAGAAATCGTCACCGAGCTTCTCCTTGCTTTCCTCCTCCTCCTCGTCGTCCTCCAACTCAAACTCATCACCCATGACCTCGTCCTCCTCATCAGAGTCCTCGAAGAGATTTGCCTTCTTGGATCCCTTAGCCTCCTTAACCTCCTCCTTTGCCGGTGCCTTCTTGGTCCCCTTCTTCTTGGCCTTCACAGGCTTAGGAGCGGGCTGAACATCCTGGAATTTGCTCTTCTTTGCGGCCTTCGCGACAGCAGCCTTGCTGCGCTTCGCACCTCCACGGCGGTCTTCTTTGTCGTCTTCGTCGTTCTGCTTGCGCTTTTTGCCGAAGCGCGACTCGTCGAGGGGTTCCGGAGGTCCCTGGTGCTGCTTTGATCTTGAGGGTCCCATTGTGAATTGAGGTTGTGGTGAGGTTGAATTGAGGTGAGGAACGAAAAAACGAGAGGATAGACTTAGAGCAGGAACTTTTTTTGCGCAGGGACAGGGATGTCCAAGTGCTAGACCTTAGCAGGACAAGACGCGATGAGACCCTGGTCGGTAGCTCGACAAACATCACGTGCGTGCATCACAATGAAGGCGAGTAGCGCGCTCGGGCGGATGTTTGTCACTCGCTTCCAACTTGACCGGCACCTAATGCCATTCTTTGTAAATTCTTTCGCTTGGATGGATCATAGCCATTGGCTGTTCGCGATGATTCCGCCATCAAATGTCATTACTGTATGAAGTTTAGCTTCATCTTCCACTTCTCATTAAATGCTAACTCACGACGAACATAGCTCAATTGATACACATAATCACCAGCAGCCATGTCAATTTCTTTGGAACGACTTCTTTTCGACATAACATTGGACATCTTTGAAAATCCCACGAGTCTCACAGACGCACTCTCACTTCTAAAAGGACTTGGAAACATCATCTCCGAAGAAGAATGGCAACAACGAAGTATGTTAATTTTCGACAGCATTCTCTACAACTACTTCGAAACCACTCCATAGGTATCTAATGCTCAAATTAAAGGAGTCAAAAAAAAAATCATCCTTAACCCCGGATACATCACTGCAATACCCTGGCTTGCCGAAATCCATTGCGATAACCGGCGTGCTGTAGTTTCAGAAGAGCCGGATGCCAAAGTACGCGCAGATCTAACCGAAAGAAAAGAATATTTTCTTTTGGTCCGTTTCGAGGCTCATGTCAAACGTATTGAGTGGTCTGTTACACGCCTGGCTCAATATTTCTCGGATTATCACGAGTGATCAAAGAAGATGGTGCATATGCTGGTTACAACTTACGGCTGTTATCAATGGGTTTATTTACTGCTCTACTACTGTTTGGGATACCACTTACATCCATCGTTGGGCCGATTACTACTGTTGTGTAGAGGTTTTTGAAAACCATAAATGGGCTCGAGGGGATGTTGTGAAATACAGAATTCGTTTTGATGATTTGATATCTTGGGATCGTTCAAGGAAAATCCGTGAAGGACCAGATGCTTGAGCGCAGCTTCTAGATATTGGGAATTTGATTCCACAATCCTTAAATCAATAATCACAATGGAATGAACTATCTCTGGGCGATGCTATTACAATTTACAGCAGAAACACAATGTGCAACTGAAACTTTTCGCATGTGTATTCCAGCAATCCAGTCTATGCCATAAATAATGTACAGAGCTCCCAAATATAATCGTACAACACCCCTCTCAAATCTTACAAACGTCCCTCATTAGACCACCCCATTTTCCGCTCATCTATTCTCAACCTCACCGTAGCTCTTCTTCCCCATATGTACCCTGGTATCATCAACCACCCCTCAATCCTGCTTTGCAGTCCTCTCTATTTCTACCCCACCTCATCGCCCCCATCATAGACCTCTATTTCTTCCCCAACACATCCCCAGCCCTCTTCTCAAACGCCTCCACCATAATCTGGGCCAACTTCGGCGCCACAGCCCCACTTGCAGCGGCATACAACGGATTATTAAACGCGACCTCGACATTGAGCCTAACATCGGCACCCTGCTCTTTCTTCTCAATCTCCCACCTCGCCTTCAATTTCGTAAACAACGGACTCTCACTCGTAGCCTCCACACAATTCGTTCCCGGTTCACACCTAACCCTACTTCTAAAAGTCTCATCAAAATTTCCCCACCCAACCCTCAGATCTGCTTCCGTGGGATCATTTGTTGTAGGGTCTCTTTTCGTGATGTGGGATCCTACACAGTAAGGGAGGAAGTGTCGGTAGGAATCAATGTCGGCGATCAACGAGTACAAGGGCTTGACATCGTAGGGGAGGTGACGAGTGGCGGAGAAACGCTGGATAGCGCCGGGGGTGGGGAGGTCGAAGAAGGTGCGGCGGAGAGTGCGCGCGACACAGGGCCGAGGAACAAGGGCGCGGACGGACATTGTGAAGACGCGGGTATGACAAGATCGGCGGTGGAAGGGCGGGGATGACGTCGCGGTGGGGGAAAATAACCTAACCCTAGATTTTTTTCGGGACGCGACGGAGGAGGTGATGAGATGAGATTAGATTGGTTACCACGCCACTTTGAATCACTCGGCTTAGGAGTAGACTTTGGAGGAAGGAATGGTCTATTTACATTTGAATGGTTCCTTTAGTATTCTATCGTGGTAAAACCGCGTTTTGATATACATCCATAATCCGGAGACTGAAGTAAGGCTTGCCGATTGAGCCGACGGTCGTGACCTCGGGGCCCGAGATCAAAACTGTGGCGGTCTAATCTTACTCTAGGCTCCGAGTCTGAATGTTAAACCCACAGTTCCGGCTCAAAATAGCGATCCCTGGTAGTAATTAGAGACAACCCTAGTAGCCTCCGAACTGAAAGAAGACATCCCCGGGTCCCATCCCGAGTTTGCCCGGATTTTACCTCCGTATCTGCAAGAGTCCATAGCACAGCCAAACTGTGGCATATGCCAGCTGTACCAGCAGAATATTGGGTACCTGCATATCTATTTGCATTATGACGTCGAAGGCGGGATTCACTGCTGTCAACATGTACAAACGGCGCCCATCAGTTGCACAAAATTCTATTCGTCAATAATGCCCCACACATGCGTTTGCAGCGGAATCAGTTTAACAACCCCTCTCCATATCAGATCTGAAGATAACCGGCTGGAAAGGCACATGAGCCCTGGCCCCTGAGAACCTCATATGTAGCTTGGCTGATATCACTGGATGTACAGATGTATCTAACTTTATTCCGCCTCGTAGCTCTTTAGCTCCCGGTCGATCAAATCACAAGCTCATCTCACAGCTCACAGCTCATAGGGCACACAGAGCACACGCAGAACAAAGAGCACACGGAAACTTCGATCCCCTCGAAAACCCCGTCTTAAATTCTTCCTACAAAATATGCAAAGATATATGATATCAAACAAAGAGTGGTGTACGTTTATCTATCATATACTCACCATCCACAAAAAAGGGATCTATTAACTCTAACAGCCAAAGTAAAAAAAAAACGCCATAAACTCCTTTAACCCCTAGGTATACGCAAATCCAAATCCTCCCCTAATCAAACCGTATCTCTCCGTTTATAGTCCCACTGAGAAACTTTCTCCGCAACCACATGATTCTTCTGCAAACGTTCATTAGCCCTGTTCCTTGTGATCCAATAATAATGCCTCAACTTCGCCATAGTAGGATGATGACCTCGAATTTCGAGTCGGGTCCTGTTTTGCTGAAGCTGTGAGGAGGGGAGGTGGGAAGGTGGGTTACTCACTGATATTAGGATTCTTGAACACAAACTTCGCCGCCAATTTATCCTCTACCCAATCCATCTCTGAACCGATGATAGAAAACAACGCCTTTGAATCGATCAAGACTTTAACACCATCCTGAACCACCTCTTCATCGAACTTTCCTGGCTTGTCGACGTATTCAAGATGGTATGATAAACCCGAACATCCTCTGTTCTTTACACCAACCCGGATCATCTGTGGCGTAGGGCTAGCGAGAAGCTCCTTCAACTGCGAAACTGCCGCAGGAGTAAGACTCATAGCAGCCTTGCGAGGACGGCGGAGAAAGCTCTTGGTAGTGGAGGTAGAGGAGGCCTTAGAGGGAGCGGCAGGAGGAGCGCTGGTGAAGGGGTAGGGAGGCGCAGGTGTCGACGGGACGTGAGTGTGGGTTTGAAGAAGACGCTTTCCGAGGGAGTTTTGGGTGCTGTAGCAGCGGCGGGCGGGGTGTAGTAGGTTGCGTAGGCAAGTTGCAGACATGTTTGCTGTATTATCGTAGTGGAGGCTTTGTCGCGGGTATAGATTTCGTAGGGGATCGCAAGTTGAAGTACTGTGTACCTGCGTGGTGTGTGTTGTGTGCGTGGGTATGATGTGGTTCTGTTCAAAGATGATGAGCAACGCAGGTTTCGGGCGCAGGGTGAGTAAATACTACTTCTTACGCAGCAACGGCAGCCGGCGGAAAATACCGAGGGAAGGGCTTAGCGGGGTTCCCGACCAATCAACGTCGAGGTATTACTTGTGTTGATTATGGGTGGCAACGGTTCGTGCACGCTAAAGGAGGCTTTAGCAGCCTCGACAGCCCAACGAAGGCAGGGCGATGTCAGCAACGAACCAGCAACGCGACAAAGCTCCGTTGAGTTTGCGCCAGTTGTAAGCTCGTTAAATTTCGGAACAAAAACAAACGCGATGATACTCCTTCTTTCGGAACTATATCCACAAATTCTTCGGATCGATTTCCGTTTGAAGTTGGATTTATCGCATCAAGTATGCATCAAGCTTTCCCCACGTTTCAACTTGCAGACGAGTGAGGAAACGTGATCTTTCTACTCTAGCTGCCGCATACCGCACGCCAATAGGTCTAAATGTAACTACTACGTTTACTTTAGAAGGTTTCCCGGGTTCCTAAGAGATGGTGGCGGGATCGCGAAGCCCGAAGCGAGGGTTAAGGGGCTTTGGCTTATCGAGGGAGATCTTATCTGACGTACAGATATAACCGGGACCTGCGTCAATGGGCTCGCTTCGATGATGCTGAGATCGCTTAGAGACTCCTGAATCGTCAACAACACTTGCCTGCCCGACCACGACATCTATTGGACGACTGCATGATTCGCATATCTAATAAAGTACTTGTGATTGGTCTTGTGATTCAAGGTAGATATGTATTGCTTAGATCCTGTCCACATCGGCTGTTGCACGATGATTTGCATGACAACGCCATGAGGCAACAAATATGCAGGTACACGAATCTTGATGCAAGTACATTCAACGTTCGTTGTAACTGTTTTAAATTCGAAACCTGGGCACAACTTCCATCTGTTTCTAGAGTCGAAACACCAAAACAACCAAAGAACGAAAGAACGCAGGGAGGCTCCATCCATATATATTCGCCTAAGTAAACTACGGAAGCTCTATGTTACAGTAATTTGAGTAGTGAATTCGAACTCCAGCAACACATCAGCGGCCTAAACAAGTTCCCTGTGATAAAGAAATCCGTAACGCCCGCTAAAAAAATCCCAAACTCCGCCAATGTTGTATACCATACCCTATCCCCAAATGCCCATCCCCATCCTCCCTCTTCGTTCCCATACCGCCAATTACACCATTATTCCCAATCCCACCCCATAATTCTAACCCTGGGCACAGCCTTGAGCACCTCCCTCACCATCCACTTCATTTCCTCTCTATCCCCCATCCCCCTATCAAGCAACCCTTGTTGCATGCCCTTTACAATGAGTTCGAGATTTGCCTCCTCGGGCTTAGGAGCCCCCAAAGCGTTCATCTGGCAAGATTCCCTGAGGGAACAATCATTCTTCGCGAACATCTCCTCGAACTTGTACCAAGCCCGGTAGTCCATGCCCGACTGTTGCATCCAGTGCATAAGAACCAAGGTATAGGGGCCACGAGTTTCGGTGGCTTTTGTTCGGAGGAAATTGGGGGAGAGAAGGCGCTCTAGAGGGGCGGTGTTAGCTTGACGAAGTCCGATGAAGTCCAATGTAGTGCGGAGATGTTTCAGGGGGTGTGCGGGGATCAGGGAGTTAGGGCTGAAGATAGGGCAGGAGGAAAACAACGATAAACAGCGGGGATCATACCAAGGTCATCACCGATGTTTTCGGGAGAAAGTCCAAAGATTCGCTCCTGACGCAAGAAGTAACAGAAGGTTGGCCAGTTTACCAAAGGCTTGTCGAGCATGGCGGTGGTGTGGAATAAGATGCTGCCGCGGAGCTCTAGGAGGCCGAGATGGAGGTGTTTGTAAACGGTTTCGCGCTGGAGAAGGGGTTAGCTGAAGTTTTGTTTCTAAGTTCATAGCTGCGAGATGAAGCGGGGGAAGGAAGGGGTGGTTAGAGGAGCTTGAAGAGCTTGAAGAGCTCGGAGAAGCTCAATGAAGCTCCGACGAAGCTTTAAGAAGGTAAGAGTGTAGAGGTAAGAAGAGCTCATCGGAGCTTAGACAAGCTTAATGAAGTTCCTAAGAAGCTCCGAGTAGCCGATAAAAGCTCAAAGCAAGCTCAAACGCAGTAGAGAGCTGGATACTTACAGCCTCGCTGCTCTTCTCAGTAAGCGGAATTCTATAGATTGGGATCTCGTTATGGTTCGGAGCAGGATCAACCTCATGAACTCTAGGGATCATAGGAAGCAAAATGCTCTTGTGCTCGGAGCTCTTAAAGTTGTTGGTAGCCGAGTTCTTAAAGCTCTTAGTAGCAGCAGTAGTAGTAGTTCCTGCAGTGGCTCCCATAATGGCAGTAGGATGAGGTACGGTACGAGTTCTGACGCCAAAGCTGCAGAAACGCCCGAGAGTTGGCGAGAGGAGACGGGTGGTTGGAAACATCGTTGTTGTGATTCTTTATTGATGATTCGCGCCGGTGTTGGTTGAAAGGTGGACAGCGGAGAACAAAGTGGGCTGTGGTGTTAAGTGGTCGACAGCTGGAGGAGCTTAGACGATCTTTGTGGGTTGTCTGGTGGCGTGACTGCAGTGGCAAGCTGGTCACAAAAAGTTGGCCGTTTTCCGTCCGGGGGCAGTGTGCGGTGTTCGGGGTGCGGAGAGCTGTTAACCGGTGGTTGGTGGAATAGGTATCGATGTAGGCGGCGGTGTTGGTATTTATCTTCGACCCAGCACAGAAATAAAGCAGTTACCTACCTTCGCTAGGTAAGGGGTGTAAACGGTATTTAAGCTACTGTAGCAATCCTTTATCATAGAATTTCGTTTGCTAGAATGATGCTCACGGTAATCCGGTATAATACATATTTTTGCTGTAAATTGGAATGGTACTACTGCCGGTGGCCGTGGGTATGTAGCGGCGTAGCGAGCTGCGAGCTGCGAGATTAAATACTTAAGACAGTCACACCTGGGGGAGACGGGTCCTGATGACGGGATCCAGAGGTGCAGTTACGCGGCTCTAGTAGTTTATATTTACAGTACATGCTACGACAAACTACGAATAATCTACGTCATCCCGTGACATTTCTCGACTAACTTCGAGTCGGGTGAGTATGTTTCATTCGTGGGGTTGAAACTCACCGAGTTCGGTGGATCGAGTGAGCGGCCGTGTCGCTGCTGAAGTGCTTACCGCTTCATGTCTTGTGACGGCCCGGTCGAGGGCGGGCCTTGTGTAATCGCGCCTAGCCTTATCTACAGCTGTCGAGTCTGATGGCGGTTTGACATCTAGGGTTGAAGTATTACGCTGATGAACACGAGGATGGTTTTCTGGAAGGGTATCTGCCATTTCTTCCCAGTGACATCATCGTCCAGTCTTTCATCCATCACTCACGATCACTCAAAACATGCACCGTAGTTTAAAATTGAATTTCAATAACCACGTTGATAGAGTAGATGATCGAACAGTTGATTTGGAGAGGTGATCAATAGCAGTTGATAACTAACTACAATAACATCTTACTTACTTCTTCCCGCCATTCTTGCGCCCCCACGCGCTGGATGTATATACAACAATCTACTTACCTTCAACTCCAAATAAAAATCCCAAATACAAAACAAAATCGCAAGCCATCCCGCTAATATAAATATAAAACCAAACCCCTTTACCAAACCAAACCCATAAAAAAACGCCGGTATCAAAACAAAACCCAACCCATCTCAGCTATCGCTTACATAACCACACAACTCTCCCCTCCCGCCACCTGATTCACACTCTGCGTCGTCTGCGCATGTCTCATATGCACATTCCTCCACTGTTCCCTTATAACCTCCTCCTCATTCTCCCTCTGTTTCTCCTTCGCCTCCTTGGGAAAATAAGTCCTCAAAAAGTTGAGCAACCCAGTATCCAAATTTCCGGCATCCGCGGTTAAAACATGATCTCCTCTGCACAACGGACAAAATCTCTTCCGTTCCCTCTGCAGCTTAACCAAGCAGCGTACACAATACACATGACTGCAGCTTAGTCTAACCGGCTTTATCGCAAGCCCAGAACAAACCGGACATAAATAATCATCCAGCTGTGGAATAATCTCCACCAAATCCGCTTGCATAACACTACAAAGAGCTCTTGCAAGGTTATTTGCCAGGAAAGGAGTTCCCCTAACAAACTCCGGGAATGCTACAGTAGCTCCAAGTGCGGTACGTTTATCGAATTTCTTTAGGATTTTTCGCATGGCTTCTTTGTTGATGTGGTCGAAATGGAAGACTTTATACATCTCTTCATTCACAGTGATGAACTGGAATAAAAGTTGTTCACTGGTTCGGTGCTTGAACTTCCCCCCCAGGTTTTTTTGCTTCATTATCGTTTGGAATTTCTCCAAGCGGGCTTTGGCATCTTCTGGTGTGCGTTCTTTGTGTGCATCTTTTTCGAAGGGGGAAAAGAAAATTCCCATATCGAGGTAAAGACGGAAGATTTCTCGCCAGGCATATAAGTCCGATTTGGAGTAAGCTGAAAGAGCGTTTGGACGGATTGTTGGAGAGGAAACAACGGTGACAGCTTTTCCTAAAGAGAGGATTTCGGTTTCGATTGTGGAGCGAGCGACGGTTTGGACGGATTCAACGGAGGTAAGTTCCGTGGTTAGCGATGAGAAGAATTCTATGTCGCTGGTTAGGGGGATTTCGATTTTGGTTTCGGAGGTTTCGGGTTCTGATTCTGCCGCATGGGAGGTTGAGGAGGTTGAACTGCTTTGGCTGGAGCAGGAGGAGGAGGATCGGATGGAGCAGGTGTCGGCATCGTTGGAAAGGGTGGGGACGGAGAGGAGGCTGGAAGATCGTGTGTGAGGGCTGCTGTGAGAGCTGGTGGTGGGTTTACAACAGATCTCGGGCTGGGCACGCTGGGCAAGTAGACTGGCTAGAGCGACACGAGTCTCGCCGGAGAGAGCGAGGGAAATGTCACGTTTGTTGTGCTGGTTATGAACACGGAGGATGAGTTTAGGTTGGATGGATTGTACGGTTCCTGGAGTCTTGATAAGCGTCTGTAGTAGAACGAAGGGAGGGAGGTCCCTCAAGGTGGCGTACCGTCAAACATGTACTGTAAACCAGATGCAGAGGCTTCAGACTCGGCTAAGTGGTTCTTGAGGGTTTCTACGTCGAGACCAAGCTCGGTGAGTTCGCGGGATACCCGTTTGATGCATTTTTTGAGCTGACGGTATTGGATAGATGCGGCTTGCCAATCTGATGGGTACAAGGCCAGATTGTCGTGATAGGTGTGTGCAAACTTCATAGTGAAGATAGTAGTGGTAGAGGAGTAGCTATGGCTGTGTAAGGCGCGGCGTCACTATCGAGGGTGGCCGTTAAAAGTCTGGAGCATTAGGCGATAGCCGTTTATCTTGAAGCTGATGGCCGTGTCTGGTGCGTTCGGGTATTGAGTAGTATTCGGTAGACGGATGTCGAATGTTGCGAGTTGACGATGTTGCGAATGCTTCAAATGTTCTGAATATCCGGCGCTCAAACTGGGATCTCCGTTCACATATATTCTTCGTGCTAGCTTATTTCTGTCCACTAACTAGAGTAGCTACTGGGGGCGCAGCACATCTCTACTACTTCTTATCGTCTGTGTGTTGGCTGTTCATTGCCACACTCGTCCTTTTACGCTATTTCTCTTCACTTTTTTTTTACCTCAGCCATGCTTCCCCTGCCGCCCAAGCGAATGCATGTACTCTAAAGTACGGCGTCAGTGGGTTCCCGAAGCGAGGTTGAGTCTGGGATGGGCTGTCTGGGCTGTCTGGGCTGTCTGGGTGGGCTGTCTGAGCTGTCTGGGTGGGCTGTCGAGGACTTCCTCATCAGCGGGATATCTAGTTTCCACCTCAACTGTGCTGTCTGAGCTGTCTGGGTGGGCTGTCGGGGACTTCCTCATCAGCGGGGTATCTAGTTTCCACCTCAACTTTGTCTTGTGGTCTGTTCGCAGCGAACCTCCGAGACGGCCCCCATCATATCAGACATGTAGATATCACATCGTTCTGTCTGAATGCACCCAACCGAACCAAGTCTTGTAGCGAGCCAACCATACAGTTTCAGTGACAATTTCCCAAGAAAAACGACGGTAACATGCACGCGACACATTTCCCTCTTGGACAGAGCAACATCCCGGCGATGAGCAAATTCTGCAGCTTGGTTTACATCCTGGTTATAACTGTAACTGGTCAATTCAAAAATCCTAGAACGGCGCCTTCCTTTGCCTTGTAGCACCCGGTGAATACTAATCGCTGGCGGGGGACACAAAGGTTAACGATCAAGGGACGGATTCTGATCTGACAGAAATTCGGAGGTCCCGACGTCTCCCTCCCGTTCTATCCGCACAGGCAACGGTCAACCCCCTTTTGTGGAGTTTTCGAATGGAAATTCCAAAAGTTCGTTCATCAAACAGTAGTTCCACTCAGCAAAAGTTCTAGAACCTCTCTCTCCCCATCCATTCGGCGCAGCCCCGCGAAAGCCCCGCAGAAAAAGCCCCGCGGTGGTTCGTGCACACAGCTCACATCAAAAGTCTTAGTATCAGGCGGTGCCCGCAAAATTTGACAGGACAAGACCGTCAGCTAGAAACTCTAGAGATTCTAGTTCTGCTGATCCAATCATATGGCTCCGGTGCGGCCTCCGAGGGATTTGGCAAGGCCTGGCAAAGCCCAGCAAGGCCCGGCGAAGGTGCCCGGGGAGCCCGTCGACGAACGCAAGCAGCAAGCCTTGCCAACGAACCCAAAAAAATCTCGGCGAACGAAACGAACAAGCTCCCAAGCCTCAAGGCAGCACCGAAGAACGCTGACGGGCGCTTAAGGAAAGGCTGGATGAGGGGTCCACGGACCTTTGCGGGGCATCTCCGCACTACCGTAAGCCTCGCCGTCATGATGGGATGCTTGAACAAGTCCGGCGAAAGTCTGACAAAAGTCTGATGAAGTCTAACTATCCTCAGTTAACCTCTCAAGCTCCTCGGGCGCAGTAAATGGTGTACAAATGTGAAACGTCTTGACAACGGAGAGGAGATGTCCAAGCCAAAAGTCCGATGCTTCATGCGAACTATGTTCTTTAGGTCCTCTGCAGAAAAAAGACACATGGCACATCAGGCATCAACACGCGATGATCTCCCCACCCATCCACCATGGTACTCATCCTCCCACACCCACCCACCGGGTCTGCCCGGTACATGGTAGGGCCTATTTGGCGTGTTTGACGTGTTACAGACAGGTGATGGGTATCTATGAGTATCCACGCGGACCAAGAGCAAGGATTATGAATGTAATCTACTCTACCGCTCTGTGAAAGGGAATCACGAGAGGTTTTTTGGGAGACGTCATCTTGCTTAGTACTCTAGATACACGGAAACACTCTACTCTAGAGTAAGGACCTTGCTGGGCCTTACAGGATGGGAATCGGTGTTGGATAGAGTTAAGCTGGATATACGGACATGTAACGGAAAGGATTCGGACTCTATCTACATAGTAAAATAAAATCCCGACAAAGACCCCGGAGCTTAGAGTGTGGTTTCGTAGCGTAGGGAATTTAAGATCGAGATGACGGATATTGATGCCGACCCTTGAGTTTTAGCTGGCTAGAGTAGCTGGCTGTATGTAGAAGGGACAAAGTCCGATGAGGAGTTCACGATGGTGGTTTACAGCGATACCCCGAGCCCCTCACAGATTAACCCCGCAGTTTAATCGAAGAGGAAACTACATACACTGAGATATCGACAACAGCTGCCTTGTGGGTATTAAGGCACCTCCTCCGTTACCAACGTATATCCCTCATCCACAGCTCAAGCGAGCTGTCACTTCTAATTCCTCTCGCTTCGGGAGCTCCTGTCGACATCCATCCAATCACTTCTTGTCGTCTGATCACTGATCGTCTTTTCGTGACATTTCAAGCACAGCACATGTGAAACAGCAGCGCATTTTCCAAAGGTTAAGCTAAGTAGACCAGAAAAGAAGGAGGTCGTGTGCTCATGCACCAAGATTTATAGGTCTAGTGCTTGATTTTTCTTCAACGACTATCTCCCGTATCATATGCATGAGGATAAACGGGATAAACGTTGTTGGACACAACATACTCTAGGCTGCCACAAATAGATTGTGTCAGGTACTGGTTAGGTAGGACGTTCAATCGACATTAGCCCGAGGCTTGACTTCAATGTCTTTCTGTTTCTTTGGGATTCTCCGGTGAAGATGTGTGAAGCAATTAAGCGGCGTGGGCGTCGTGAGGCGTTGTCCATGTTGTCGACGTTGTCAAGCTTCACATAATTGTCATGGGTGGTGGAAACAAAAGGCGTTTGTTGCGGTTAGCCTTGTGGGATTCGTGGGTGGTGGATTCGCGGGGTCGCCGCGGGGAAGCACTCTAGCACCAAAGTCATGAGATATCCCTCGATTGAAGCGTTAGCCTTCGACTTCAAGGCTGGATAGACTCAGACAAGCGTTCAAAAAAAATCCGGCGATAAAAATATCGCCACTATTTATGGGTGATCTTCAGGACCAGATATTTGACTCGTTCGGTTTCATGTCTCTTATGTAGCAATTTAATCCGTTTCACTTCAAGGACTGTGGTGCGTATACTGGAGAGCTTAAGGTTCGCGCTCGTCAAAACAAGTGCATGGTCTCTGGTTTAGCCGTGTCGAGTTCTGTTGTGTGGTGTGACTGCTGATGGAGTATCAATCTTCCATCTCTCACTATAAGCTTCACGGCTTTTGTTTCCCCTTCTATCTCCGACAATGAATTCTTAGAATCATCCTCCACTTCCATCACATCTGTACTTGGAGTACTCTACTTAGAGACTTTTCTTTCTCTCTCCGGTTTCAAAGTACTCTACCTAGAGGCTTACCGCTTTTCCTTCTCTTTCCGGATTCGAAGTAAATCACCTAAAGTCTTTTCTTTCTTTCCCTGGATTCAGAGCATGTTGCCTATGACGACGCGGAAGATACGGAATTCTTCCAAAGACTGCCCTCTTCTTCCCCCCCTCCCCCCCTCCCCACTGTTGAGGAACCCCGAAATGGGTTTTCCTGTTCGTTGCCTTTACAATCAAGTTATGTCGACAAGGTATGTAATCTATCAGCCTCTACATATTCTTCGAGAGTCGATCCCTATCTGTGAATTATGATCATGGTACTAATGGTACCAATGTGTTCGAACAGCTAAGGTCTACATAACGGTGAATATGGAATGCATGTCGTTGGAGCTTCGGCTCAAGCTGCACTTCCATCTTTTTCAGTGTTGTCTTCGTTTGGATCAATAAAGGTAAGTCGGGTTTCTATACAGTGTGACGTTATTTGCTGACTTGTGGTTGTTTGACAGATTCGTTTCACGGGGTCCCCATGGGGGAAACTTCCATCTTTTCTCCATCTTTTTCAGTGTTCCTTTGTTGGAGTTCTGGGGAAAAAAGGTATGTTCAGCTATGTTGTACCGGAAGAGAAGCTATGTAATTGCTAACCAGGAATCTTGTTGATAGGTTCCATAGTTTTTCTTGGACACTTGGTCTCCTACTTGGAGGACCACAATCGGATAAACTGACGGAGATCATTGAGGACGTATAAATAACTGATGATTGCTAAGATTTTATATGTATTGCTGAGTTGGGCGAATGTGCTGATACCTCCTATCTGATACCAAATTATTCTCTATATTACTCTTTCTATCCTTCTTCCAGCGGACGTCAAAATGGTGGTCTCATGGTCTACATTCATAATACGATTAAACCTCAAACCACAATCCTGGAAACAAATGAAAACTACTTCGTCACAAAGATGTGGCTCAAAATCAACAACGCACTTATCTGCTTTGCATATCTCCAACACGCCAATAGCAGATTCATCAGTCACCTACTCGCAGAACCAATTCGCGATCTTGAGTGTGACATCGACAGCTATGCCCTGCAGTTTCCGGGCTGCGACTCATCGGAGACTTGAATGCGCACTGTATGGCTTCTTTGAATCCATCTTCTTTGGACACAAGGGTGGATACTAGAGGGAGACTGCTGCTGGAAATGTGTCAGAATCAAAACCTGAAAATTCACAATGGGACCAATGCTCTCAACTCCGGACCTACGCTTATGAGAACGGACGTTTCATCAACTATCGACCATGCAATTACATCCAGATGGATGAAATGCACAATGGTGGTACAAGACTTTCAATGTTTGTGCTGTCGTTTTCATTATTTGGTTTGTGGTGGTTCTGGGTTGGTTTGCTTGCTTCGGTATTGAGAAGATGCATGCCGTCATGGGGACAGAACTTGGCGCCCTTCTTCTTATTGTTCCCCTCTATGATTATTCAACGCTCTATGGTAAATCGCTTTTTGAGCTACTCATGACAGTTTCACAAATTCTCACTGTAATCTAAATTCAATGATATGATGTTTTTACTAACTTTATTACTTCACTACCCAACTATCAAACACAGTTAACATATATGTATGTATCTTATTATCCACTCACAACATTAACCAATTCACTTATCACCCCCTAAATAAATCGCAATCGCAATTGAAAACTTCGAAACTCCATAAACGCCATATCTTCATCCCAACGCTATCTTCTCTGTTGTTCCATATTCGGCTGTGCACCAAGAACCCAACCCAATCCACCTGCCAATCCTCTAGTCACCATACCCCCCACAATATCCCTCTTTCTCGCCCTTTCTCCATCTGCAGTCTGCGCCTGTCCCATCGCCTGCAACCCCCCCTGTAGTCCTCCGGCAAGTCCACCCAGGGTACTCCCCATCGCGCCCACAGCTCCCATATCCATCCCCCTCCCAGCAGTAAACACCCTAGCAGCACCTCTCGCAACTTCAAATAAACTCTGCGGCGCCTCTCCTTCCCTAGAAATACTTGCTCTCCTTTCCTGCTGTTGCTGCTGTACCGGCCCACTACCTAACCTAACATGTTCCGCCTCTGCTTCTTTTTCCAGCTCTAGTAATACTTCCATTTCCTCTTCGTTCCTTCTCCACTGTGCCAACACCTCCATCGAAGCCTCCGGGGGACAATAGTCTAAGGCATAAGCCAGAAGCTCTCGTTTCTGTTCCAAAAACTTCAACCCCGTAGGACCCATTGGTGAAATACCAGTCATAGCCTCATAAGCAGCACCAAACTTACCCGCCAATAAAGCAGCACGCCATAGAGTGGAAGCAGCTTCTTGGCTATGTTTTGCTAGGGGAAGCAACCGACTAGTACAGAAGGAATAGGCGGTATCGAAATCTTGTTCTTGCAGTGCGGCTTCGGTACACATACCCAATACCTTCTCGGGGACATCAATAGGGTCGCCTCCAGTACCGAGGACGAGGTCTTGGGCGATGGAAATTAGGTGGTCGGGTTTTAGGAAGGTGCAAGGGTTGGTGTTAAGTAGGGGTGGGATGAGGGAGAGAGGGTGGTGAGTGATACGGATTTGGACGGGGAGTAATGGTGCTCCGTTGCGGGTGGTGAGGGAGTAGGAGGACAGGGCGTGGATGGCGTTGAGGAGCGCGTGGGCGCGGGTGATTGCGGGTGAGGGGGTGGGGCCTAGAATTTGGAGACTGAGAGATGTTAGAGATGGAGATTTTAGAGGGATATGGATATGGGGGGGATATACGTTTGATGAGCATGCTTCATTTTACCACGAGTCTTATTGCCGTTTGTTGCGTTATCGATGTAGTCGTTGAAGACTGTTAGGACGACTTTCTCGACTTCCTCCAGGGAAAGATCAGAGGTGCGGTTATTGGTGACATAGATATTTTTTGCAAGCCCAAACCGAGCTCCAGAGAGCATCCCTGCAAGGATGGATTGCTCGACATCTTCAGGTGTAAGCTTAGAAAGAACCCCATGTTGCCTTAACCAGCGCGCTCCATCACGGACTCGAGTCCAAGCCGCATCATCTCTCGTATCCCAGTTTGCTCCAGACCTAACATATTGCCTCATCACTGCCTTCTGAACATCCGAGCTACTCTCCAACCTAATCCTAACTGTCTCCGCCAAACTCCTCTCCAACAAAGCAGAAGACGAAATAACTGTATCCAGTAGAGCGAGATTTTGTTTCGTCGCAGCAAATAAGGAATTCTGGCGATCCTTTAAATCACCGACCTTTTCCGGCATCTCTCCTTCAGGCAGCTTCATCAATTCCCCAACCCTTCGATGAACGCTATGCATGCCCTCCCAAGTATCTCTCGCCTCCGGATCCGTTTCTTTACACAAATAACACAACTGGATCGCCCACCTTGCCCATTCCTCCCTAATCTCCTCATCATCCGGTGGATCCCACTCATTTATAATCGCCACCGTCTGTGTTAGCGGCAGAGCTCCAAGTCGTGCCCAAACATGTCTCCATTCCTTCTTAGCTTTCACAGCCAGATACGGTTCCACCAGCTCCGCGAGGTCACTTGTAATCGTATCCGGATCCGCAATCAAGACCTCAAGAGCATCTTCCACCTGTAGCTGTCGAAAGATCGCAAGCTCGGGTGTAGGTTCGCGCTCGAATGCATAGACGAGTTTGTAGAGCACCTTTACAGTGCCGGTGAATAGCTGGTCGATGGCTGGGAGGCGTCGGAATTGCTGGAGAAGTTCGGCGGCTATAGAAAGGGCGCCAGTTTCGGTGTCGATGTGGTCGGCGCGGGCGATTAGGTAGGAGGTGACGAGGGATTCGGTGGAGTCGGTTGATGTAAGCACGGGGAGTAGACGGGAGAGTTTTTGTTGCGCTGTGTTATCTGAAATACCCTCCACAGGTGATAGATCGAACTTCAAATTCTCGTTTTCGATGCCTAATTGTTCGCCTCTCAAGATCGCATTGAGTAATGGGATATAAGTTTGCGGCGGGGTAGTTTCTGGTAGGAACAGTAGTACACGTAGCAGCGTTTCTTGGGAGAAAGCCGTAGGGTGTTTCGAAATCAAACATCGTATTCTTGGGATATCTGCCGAAGCTGCTAGGCTTGCTGAAAGTAGTACCGCTTTGGGTGCGGAGAGTCCTTGTATTGTTGATGGCATTAGAAGTTGTGAGAGTTATTTTGCGTTAACGTGGAACTTTTTGGAGCTCGCTGGCAGCTAGGTGAGGCTCTGATGCACGTCACTGTTAGTATCACGTGAGAGCTAGGGTGACGGAACGTCATTGCATGCAACCGACGCGCGCACCGCGGATCCGCGTCGAACCACAAGGGAATCAAGTAATGGCGCTTAATTGCGCCAATTCTAGAGGTTTAGAGATATTGTTTAACGAGTGATCGATTTTACGTTACTCTGCATCGGCCATACTTCATCCTTCGTTTCATGAGTGATATCATGTGGATCGCGCGAGACGATGGCACGGAAACCGTCAACCAGCTCCCTGCTCAAGCACCATCGCGCGTGCTAGAAACAATAATAATGATTATCGTCTTTCTTTTCCACCGTAACTGCAATTCTAGGATAGTTCTAAAAAACTTTCGGGACTGATAGTTTTTTGTCAATCATTTCGCCAACAAACGTAACCGAACTGAAGAGCGTTTACCCTCGCGCAATATGTACTTTCCTAATTACTTACCCACACAAAGAGCAAACTTAACATACAGGGTTAAATCAATATTTCAGTGTTGGGCGTTAAATTCGAAGGCAAGGGAGGATTCGACGCACTACAAATTTTAAGATCTCTGTTGTAAAAGGTCATAGCGTTCACACAGGAGCTGTGATTACAATTTCTCGCCTGCCGTACGCAGCGCTATGCTTCTTTTGTATTATAAACCAATGTATTATCTCTTATCAAATCGTCTCTTGTTTCTCGTTGTCGGGTCGAAATTAACTCGCACACCGATATCGTCACGGTAATGGCCGCGAATGATCTCATGTGAACATACATACTCCCGCTGATGGAATTTTATTTAGGGTGGTTTGGTCGGTCATATAAATACCTTTGATCCTTCTTTGATTCCTTTTCTTCCCTTTCTCCTGTAAATATCACTCCCACCTACAAACATTGCAAACAAACACCACTCGGTGCCGGCCATCAACGCCATCAACTCACGCGAGTCCTCAACCAACAGCTCATCGAAGAAATCAAAGCAACGAAGCCATTCAAAACAACGATGATAAATAATTGAATTTAAGATCTCTTACGACAGGTAAGTTTGCTCCCCCCTCTTGACAACGCGTGACTGTCGTGATTCGTTGCTGACGGGAACTGCAGAATAGCATCGAGATTTGATCCAACATCAGTCATTACATCTACCAACCCTGAGATCCGAGACAGAATCAGTTACCGTGCCGTCAACGTCCATCATGGAGATGGAGTCGAGGAAGCATTTTATACAACGGACAGAGTAATGACCTGTTCCTTCCACAAATACGGAGAGTACTTCCCCGGTATTCCGGGCAGGGCTCAGCCCTGAGTGCCTTCAGCTCGGAACTACCAACCAACTTTGATTGCCGCAAGTTTTGCGCGGCAAATATCACGGTACTTGCTAGCTTAGCCGAGATCATGTCAAACCGTCCGCAAACACCAACGGTTGAAGGAGTATTCGCACTTCAGACGACGACTGCCCCCCCCCCCGGGCCCAGCCTCAGATCATCGTCCAAGAGAACGGCCTCCCAGTTTTGTCTCCCACTCCCATCCATCGGTCAGCAGCCGCAATGTTTCTGAACAATGTTCAGATTGATGGCGAGCTTTCTGTACCGGATATGGTTCCCCGGCCCGTTTGTCGCCCGCTTCAGTTACGCCAGCCCACCTCTCGCCAGCGTCAGTCAATTCGTCTGTTGTTTCCTTTGGAACCTTTAGCGACAACTCAATCCTTAGTCTTTCGTTCTGGAAACAGAGCAAACGAATCAGAAACCACAGCAATTCAATCTCTACAGTCGACTTGAACTTTATGTCTTCAGTGACTATTACCAATCCGGATGGGTACAGGATGCCAAAAATGAAGACCGCAATGGATGACGCGGGGATGATGGAGGCCAGGTGAATCTGGATGGTCGCTATGCCAGGAGAAGAGGCAGGCAAGACAGGAGGACAGGAAATGGACGCTTGAGAATTGTCAGAGGGCGATTCGCCACTGCCCCGTAGCAGACTATGGGACTGTCTGGATACTGTCATGACATAGCCCGCTATGGAAGCTGTTCCGACCATGATACTACTGTCCCTGAGAGTCATATTGCGGTTATCCAGCAAGATATTGTCATGACCGAGCTTATTATGGCGCCGATTCCCATCAGTACTCACGAAGCCATTCTTTCCTCCCACCATGGTACGACTGGCCGTCATATCAAGGGTATGTATGCACTCCGAAATACGCAATCATTCTTTATGGCCTCTCTAACTTGTTTCAAGGTGAATATGAATTAACCATACTTCTTATGGTGCAGCAGTTATGCAGCTACTGGTTTTTTGATCCTAAGCTTCAACGACATTGTACAAAGGAAAAGGATCAGGCGCTGGGAGAGGGAGGCAGAACGTGAGGCCACAAGGGAAAGAGATAAGACTGGGAGCTTAGTGTGTCAAGAAAGATCGGATTCTGAAGAGCAAAGACGGGAGAATTGGCAAAGGCAAGAGGAACAGCGTGGTGTAATTGTATTCAGAATCCAACGGGATAGGAACATGATTTATGCGGTGTAGAGTACAAGAAGAAGGGCAAGGGTGTTTGGAAACATTGTGAAATACAACCATGTATCAAATACGCTTCGTTTCCGTCGAGTGATGCGTGTACATGTGCTATGATAAAATTTGTATCTACGTTTTCACTGATAATCACTCGCTGGTTACGCCTCGAAATGGCGATCAAGACAACGCTATTACTGTACACTACTATCAAATTTCTAGAGACTAGTAACAAGACTTGTGGTTATTCAGTTGAGACATATACATGGAGTTTCTTGTCTCTAATTGCTGCATTTCGTGCACAGTACCGCCAAAGTCTAACGAACGGCATGCAAATAATGAACAATGTCCATATTAAACAAACCTATCATAACCGAATACAGTCTACTAAAAAATAGTTCTTTCATCAGTCCGAATGTTCCCATAACGCAAAGATTCAACAGGCCTCCATTTATCAGTTCGATCAATCCACCTTACACCTTGACCCCCATGCTTAAACGGCGCATGACGCCAACAATGAACATTTCTATCATACGGAGCCCAATGTGTCTGCTGAAGTCTAGGCTTGCCATTATTAGTCTCCTGCCAGATATAACCCTTTTTAGAACTCGCTCTACGGTTAAATAAGTGACCGGGGTCCAGATTTAGGTTCTCGATAGAGCGTCTCATAAAGCCTTCCAAAGCAATCCTAAAATCTCTTTGCTCCTCAGTCTCATCGTCTGGGGTATCGGGAAACTTTTCCATAGCTGTACAAATGGATAATTCAACTTCTGAAATCCGGCGTATAGTCCAGCGGAGACAGTCTTGAATCTCGTCGCGATATGTTGTGAGTTCATCTAGCGTCAGATTTGGAATCGCCTTGATTCGAGGAAATCCGATTTTGTTGGTGGTATAGTTGGAGTTGATTATTACTGCCTAGGGCATTTTAGTATACTGGTACTTTTTCAGAGGCAGGGCTTTGATAACTTACTTTGTGGCACAATTCCTTCGCCATAGTGACATCGCAACCCAGAAATAACATGATAGGGAACATCTGCTGGAATCGTTGCAACATGACTTTGGTGGTGTGGTTGATCAGGACTTCTTGTACTTCCGCCACCTCGCTGGGAGAAATAGATACTGAAGGCTTGGATTCGAGTGTTGACTAAACAATCGAGCTCCAGATTTCAAAAACGAGATCTTCTTTGCGTGGTAAGCTGAACTGATCGACTGTTAGCTGTGGATGGGACATTTTATAATCGTTGCTGTTCGGGGTGCCGTATCCATTCCTAGTGCTGCGATGCTGAATTCGTTGTTTTTGGGAGTCGGTATATGTCGAAGTATCATAATCCGAGTGATGTTTTGTAGTCTCGGGCTCTCTGTCTGGAGAATAGTAGGATTCCGGTGTGTATTGTGAGTGCTTTTCTTCGCCCCAGGCTCGTTCCTCATATTCGTTCTCTTCATCGGATGCACAGCTGGTTGTATCTCGGGGCATGGTGTCGATCTGGACCGAGAAATAGACCGAAAAATGGTTTATTAAAGCGATGTGGTGGCAGAGAAGAGCGATAGACGTTGAGAAAAAACAAGCCCGACAGAATATGATGACTCTGTGGCTGAGGGCTGTAGAGGCCGATGGAGACAGAAGAAGACAATCTCTACTCTCAGGCCTCCTTCTTTACGAGCCGGATAAACTGATGCCGACAACTGCCACAATCATCATACGTTCCATCTCCACCTTTCACCCTTCCGCTCTGCTTCGCTTGCTCGTTCTTTCTTAACCCAAATACCTTTCTAACCATCATACTACCTTTGGAACCACATTATGATGACCCTTAATATCGTCCCGTACTATATCTCTACTCGACAACCTACCTGAAACCCCTGCATGACGAATCGTTCTCGGACCGTTGATCCTGAATACTCCCCGGCTAAACACCTTCGGACCTAAACAACCGACGGCCCACGATTCCACCCAAAATATGCTTTTCCGGGTCTACAAACAGTTTCTGCGGCTGTATAAATTCGACCAAAACAATATAAACAACCTCTATAAATCTTCCCCTCTGATCCCAACGTCTCAATGCCAATCCACAGCAAGCCAAAATGCAGTTCCTCTACCTCCTCCCTCTTCTCCTTTCCGTCGCCAAAGCCGGCACAGTAATCTGGGACGGCCGCTTCAAGTACCTCCTCATCTTTCCTTTCATATATATGATTTTAACTTACTTTATAGTGATTACTCCACCGCTACAGACCTCGATAAATGGTCCTGGTCAAATCAAGTCGGTTCCTACCAATGGTACATCCACGGCACCGGTGCAACCACAGACTACGTCAACCTATCTCCCAGCTTCGGAAACCCATCCGACGCCTCTTCAAAACAAGGTGCAAAGCTCAGCATCTCCCCCACTGCCCTCTGGAACAGCGACATGTGGCGTACCGAGTTGATTCCTCAAACCACCTCTAATCTCGGCACTGGGAAGCTCTGGTACCACTTTTCAGTCAAGAAGACAGGGGCAAATCCCCCCAACGCAAAGTCAGCTCTCCATCTATCACAAAAGGGACCAAGAAAGCTGATATAATTACAGCTATGAACACCAAGTCTGTTTCTTCGAATCCCATTTTACCGAGCTCAAATTCGGTAAGATTTCAGGTACCACCACAGCAGACCCACGTTTGCAATGGTTCGTTGGCGGTAGCTCTCAATGGGCCGTCGACTGGGCTGCCGATGTATGGCATAACTTCGCCTATGAAATTGACTTCTCGGCTCAAACCGTCGGTCTATGGCACAGTACCGGGGGTGCGGACCTGGCACAGGTTGCATCTGGAGTAAAGGCTAGTACCAGCACGAATTCGGCAGATTGGCATCTTGGAATTTTGAGGTTGCCGGATAGAAGTGGTGGAACAAATGACCAGGCTACGGAGGATTGGTATTTCAGTGGTGTCTATGTTGAGAGTGGAAGCTTGAATACTAAGATTGGGACGGGATCTGGCGGTGGAGGAGGAGGGAGTTCGACGAGCTTGACGACTACTTCGAAGGTAACTAGTAGTACTACGAAGGCGACTACGACGACGGGCAACGGAAGTACGAAAACTACGACCACGAGTACCCCACCGACTACGACGAATGCTGGTACCGCGGACAAGTATGCTCAATGTGGTGGGATTGGGTTTACGCCGGTGGGGTGTAAGGCTGGGTTGACATGTACCAAGCTGAATGATTATTACTATCAAGTGAGTTTTACTTTGATGAGTTGGAGACATTATGGCTAATTATTGATTTAGTGCCTGTAAATGGAGTAGCGCTGCTTGGCTATGATTTCAAGGAGGAGTGTTTGGGGCTGCACAGATATATGGTTTCGTAATAAAGCTGATTTCATCAATGTGATGACGCTTGGGTCGATCTACGCTGTGAATTCATCCGGCTGGAAATACCGAACACAGAAAAACTTTGAAGAATTTGAATCATACCGTTTTGTTTATAATCATGCGTGGTAGCAAATGGCACAACTCCAGGTGCAAAAGGTTCGGCTCGCGGTTATGCTCAGGGACTGGTCCGGAGTCTTTGATGCACTTCCACCTTGGTGTAACCCCACCGTGCGTTAAACTCTCGCTTAAACTGAGCCATGGTCGGTAGAGTAGACTCGGCATTGATTTGGCACCCGCAGAAATGTCTCGGTTTGCTGGGTAGACGCGGGTTTACCTTCTAGAAGCTTGGGAACATTTCCAGAAACCCCAGGCTGAGAAAGACAATTCAACATCGCGGTTATCACGCGTCTAGCATGTCTACATATCTAGCCAGTTCCAGAATAACATGCAGTAATCAGTATCCCATCTACACTGCAGTGCGTATCTGATTTAGAGTCGCATGGTAGCGTAGACACTACCGATGGCGTCCTGGCTTGTTTTGAGGCTCAAATCCAGGAACTGTCCGGTAGCGCTCACTGGCCGGAGCATCAACTTTTTTTCCGATTTCCAAGCTCAAGCTTTCTGTTCGGTTCCGGTTGATCGTTTATTTTTTATTTTTCTCCTAATCGATTATTCAGTCGCGGAAAAAGGAAACGGAACGGAACAAGTTCCACCCCGCCGTCCAATCCCGTTCGCTTGTCACAATTGGACCGTTCGGGAGTCCGTATACCGCTCGTACATCTGCTGGTTGGTCGTTATCAGACTTTTCGCCGGCATTCGTTGCACAGAATCTGCTGATCAACTGTTACGGTATCAATCCCTTCCAGCCCCGTCCATGAGCGCAGTCCTTCGTCACAGCGGCCCCTCATCGTGTGGTCGCGGACTGATTAGGCTTCGGCTGCAGGCCTCCAATGTTGGTGATAGTTCTAGCGGCTGCTTGCTCAGTCGCTACGATGGACACTGTTCTGGCCAAAGAAGATTGCTATCTGCGTTGAGTCACTCGAGCTGTCTCCAGCAAAGCCCGGGCTGCCACAGCAACCACCCCACCTTGCAGCAACAACCCTTTGCACGCCAACGCCAACAACCCCTCCAACGCCAACCCCTCCTCAAAATCAACAACCCCGTGATCCCCGGCATATACCGTCGATCCTTCTCCAAAACCGCCGCCTTTCTCGCATCTGACACCCCTTCGACAACCATGGAGTGGAGCGCTGATCGAGTCAGAAAGACCTTTATTGAGTACTTCCAGAAGCATGAGCACACTTTTGGTGAGTTGCTTGCGGTTTTCTTTTGCTTCGTTGCTTCCACTGCTTCATTGCTTCCATTGTTGCTACTGCTCTCACCGCGGTGGCGAAATGTCCAACTTTATACTGACCAAACCTCAGTGCCGTCTTCGTCGGTCGTGCCTCATTCGGACCCCACCCTTCTCTTCGCCAATGCGGGAATGAACCAGTACAAGTCGATTTTCCTCGGCACGGTTGATCCTTCATCTGACTTCTCTAAGTTGAAGCGTGCCGTTAATTCGCAGAAGGTATGCGCCGAACCAGATACCTGAGGATATGAAGTGCAGTATGGGCTCAAACTAACTGTTTGGACAGTGCATTCGTGCAGGTTTGTTTACTATCTAGTCCGACATGAACATATCTAATGCGCTCCAAAGGTGGAAAGCACAACGATCTCGACGATGTTGGAAAGGACAGCTACCACCACGTTCGTACCACCTCCTTCGCCACCGTAAACATGCGCTCACTGTTACATAGACCTTCTTCGAGATGTTGGGTAACTGGTCTTTCGGCGACTACTTCAAGAAGGAGGCGATTGAGATGTCCTGGGAGCTCCTCACCAAGGTCTACGGAATCAGCCCTGACCGGTTGTACGTTACCTACTTTGAGGGATCCGTCGAGGGAGGGCTGGAACCCGATCTCGAGGCGAAGGAGTACTGGAGGAAGATGGGGGTTCCCGAGGACCACATTCTCCCCGGAAACATGAAGGACAACTTCTGGGAGATGGGTGACCAGGGTCCTTGTGGACCTTGCTCTGAGATCCACTACGACCGCATTGGAGGAAGAAACGCCGCTTCCCTCGTCAACCAGGATGACCCCGATGTATTGGAGATCTGGAACAACGTCTTCATTCAGTACAACAGAGAGGCGGACAGATCCTTGAGATCTCTCCCCAGCAAGCACGTCGACACCGGAATGGGTTTCGAGCGTCTTGTCTCCGTTCTCCAGGATGTCCGCTCCAACTACGACACCGATGTCTTCGCCCCTCTCTTCCAGAAGATCCAGGAGATTACTGGAGTTCGCGCTTACAAGGGCAAGTTCGGTGCTGAGGACAAGGACGGAGTTGACACTGCCTACCGTGTCATTGCCGACCATATCAGAACTTTGTCTTTCGCCATTGCTGACGGATGTGCTCCTAACAACGACGGACGTGGATACGTCATCCGCCGCATTCTCCGTCGTGGTGCTCGTTACGCCCGCCGCTACTTCAACGTCGAGATTGGAAGCTTCTTCTCCAAGCTCGTCCCCACCTTGGCTGAGCAGTTGGTATGTTGGGTGTATTTTGGATGGTGTAACTGATTTGCTAATTTTTTTTTATCGTAGGGCCCTATGTTCCCCGAGCTTCAGAAGAAGCAGGCCGACATCCAGGAGATCCTCAACGAGGAGGAGGAGTCTTTCTCTCGCACTCTCGACCGTGGCGAGAAGATGTTTGGACAGTACTCCCACCAGGCTAAGGCCCAGGAATCCAAGAACTTGAACGGTGCCGATGTCTGGCGCTTGTACGACACCTACGGTTTCCCCGTCGACCTTACCCGCATCATGGCTGAGGAGGCCAACCTCGAGATCGACGAGGCCGAGTTCGAGAAGGCTAAGGCTGAGGCCAAGGAGGCCTCCAAGGCTGTCAAGAAGTCTGGAACCGTTGAACTCATCAAGCTCGACGTCCACGACCTTGGAAACCTTGAGCTCATGAACGAGGTCCCTAAGACCGACGACCAGTACAAGTACCAGCGTGGAGACATCACCTCCCAAATCAAGGCCATCTACTACAACAAGGAGTTTGTTTCCTCCACCGAGGTCATCCCCAAGGAGGCCCAGATCGGTATCATCATGGACAAGACCAACTTCTACGCCGAGCAGGGAGGACAGGAGTACGACACCGGAAAGATCGTCATTGACGGAAAGGCCGAGTTCGACGTCACCAACGTCCAGTCCTACGCCGGATACGTTCTCCACACCGGATACATCAACTACGGAACGTTCTCCGTTCTCGACGAGGTTATCTCCGAGTACGATGAGCTCCGCCGTTCCCCCATCCGCAAGAACCACACCGGAACTCACATTCTCAACTTGGCCCTCAAGAAGGTCCTCGGAACTGAGGTCGACCAGAAGGGATCCCTTGTCTCCGCTGAGAAGCTCCGTTTCGACTTCTCTCACAAGACCCAGGTAACCGTTGAGCAGCTCGCCGAGATCGAGACCATCGCCACCCGCGAGATCCGCCAGAACTTCCCCGTCTACTCCCTCGAGGTTCCCCTCGCCACAGCCCGCGAAATCGAGGGTGTCCGTGCCGTCTTCGGAGAGACCTACCCCGACCCCGTCCGTGTTGTCTCCGTCGGTGTTCCCGTCGAGGACCTCATTAAGGATGTCAAGAACCCCGCCTGGGCCGAGGTTTCCGTTGAGTTCTGTGGAGGAACCCACGTTGAGCGCGCTGGTGACATCAAGGAGCTCGTCATCATCGAGGAGTCTGGAATCGCCAAGGGAATCCGTCGTATCGTTGCTGTCACCGGTAACGAGGCTTACGAGATTCAGCGTGTTGCCGCTGAGTTCGCTGCTCGCCTCGACGCCCTCGACAAGATGGCTTCCGGTGCTGACAAGGAGGCTGAGATCAAGAAGGTCCAGGTTGACCTTAACAACATCTCCATCTCTGCCGTTGTCAAGGCCCAGCTTAAGGAGAAGTTCTCTAAGATCCACAAGGCCATGATGGATGCCCAGAAGGCTATCACCAAGGCTGAGATGAAGGCTGCTGTCGACGCCGTCACCGAGTACTTTGCCCAGAACGCTGAAGCCAAGAGCATGATCGCCAAGTTGTCTATTGGTGCCAACACCAAGGCTATTGGTGAGGCTCTTAAGTATGTCCAGAAGGAGAAGAAGGATGTTACCGTCTACCTCTTCGCCGAGGATGCCGCTGAGGGTAAGGTTGTTCACGGATGCTATATCGCCCCTGAGTTGCAGAAGCAGACCACCGCTTTGGAGCTTGCTTCTGCGGTGTGTGAGGTTGTTGGGGGAAAGGCTGGAGGAAAGGGTCCTGCGGTTCAGGCTGTTGGAACGAATACGGGGAAGATTGATGAGGCGCTTGAGAAGGCGACTAAGTTCTTGGAGAAGTTTACTTTGTAAGAATGTGATGATGGTTAAGTTAGATGTGGATTTTTTTTTGTTTGATTTGATTTGGTTGAAATTTGGGCTGGTTGCGAAAAAATGTTGATGAATATATGTTGGCGCTCAATATCCGGTTAATGAGAAAGGATCAAGTTCGGTTTGGATTGTGCGGAATTGTGAGTGAGCATACGTGATTTATTGTGAATGTGCGAACCGAGATTCTGTCGCCTCTCATGCGCACCTTCCACTTTTAACATCGTGCAAACTAGCTACTCGTCAAAATCAAATGTGACCGGTTGGTCATCTTTAGCGTACATTGCAAGTGAGATAATGGGGGAGACAGGAAAAAAGAATAGTAAGTTATGAAAGGCATTACCCTCTGATCTTGTCAGGCCACTGGTGCCTTTCATAGGAGGCACTCATGATCATCAGTAACTGTCTAAGGAAAACCTGGAATACTAAGAACCTTGGGCCCTGACTCAGGAATGTCTTATGGTGTCTGCAAGAAAGTAGCAGACTACCTATTACAGTAACCCCTTTCTAACAGCCTCTGTGGTCCTCACTAGCTATAGTCAGAGTGGGATGACCCTTCACTATATTCATACATTATACCATGTCACATAGGACCACCCCAATGGGCACATATAGAAGGGGCTGGGAAAGAAGAAAGGCACACCAAGGAAGGAAGAAAGACATTCATAGAATTGAGCAAAAGGTCACCATATATGAAGAAGAGGGAGCTTGGGTAGTATAGGAGGGCACTACCCTACTAGACATAAGCAAGGTTGAAAGGAAAGAGATGTACCTGAGAAGAGAACAGGGCATCAAAGGCAAGGATGTATTCAATGTTGATTATGAGGATCAAGGATCAATGGACTAGAGAAATCATGTCAGATATTTAAGAATGAATTAAATGGATGTTACTGCAGAATGCTAAGTCCAATTAAGTATCACATGTTACTGAGAAAGCTTAGCAGACATGATCAGGAAACCCAAAGGAACAACACTAGACTTCAACAAATGAATAGATATGCAATAGTAGAGTCTAGTTAGCCAAGGGAGATAAGGATCATCAATAGGCATTAAAGGTCAGTATGTGGTAAAATGGCCCTGAGGAAGCCAACAATGCAGCAAACTTCATCTAAAGACAGCCTTTGACTAGCATGATATGATGAGACTAAAAAGCATGCAGTCAGACAGACACAGATCCTGGATCCTATTGGAGGCCCCAGGAAGGCCAGATAACATCTACTGTGGTGGAATGTTTGCAATGCATGCAGAAATCAAAGGAAGCCTCAGACTAATGCAAGGACAGATCAGGAAATCTGCCAATAAGGCATGGATACTTCACCAGAGCTGGTAATGTAAATATGAAACATAACATATGCTCAAATACCTTACAGAGGAGATATTATTAGCAATGATACATTGACAAATCATGAGTTCAGCAATGATGCATCTGTAAATGACTAAGAAGATCACCAAGAGTCTCCCAATGACTTTGGAAGGTTATTAGAGCAATTCTAGAGAGTTTTCCAAAATATAGAATCTGTATTTGAAAAATGTCATGTTTGCATGCTCTCTACTAACATCAACCAGTACCTGGCATTCCCACCACTGCAACATACCTGGTGGGTATATGAGTGGGCAGCTCTAGTCAGAAAACATGAATATGAAAAAAAGCCCCCACTTGACAAAGCCATCATCTGGCAAAATCACTCAACTGTCCCATCAAATACAATTATGTCCCAGAAAGACATTATTCAAGAACTCTTATAGGATTGCTGTTAGTCATTGAACACAATTTCTCCATGAATTGCCAGGTCCCTTGAATCCATTACAAGACCCTCAAGACTGAAGACCCTCATGGATTGATGTTTAGTCTTGGATGCAATATGCAATGATCTCAATTGTCCCTGAGATAAGTAGGAGAGTTTAAGATTATTATATTTCTTACTCATTCGAGTTTAAGAGAGAATCCCCAGAGAAGTAAATAATTTCTATCATTGAAATGATTACTTCTCACTTTTCTTTTATGTGAAAATTAAGTTACCCTACTGTTGGCCACCTGATAGCCCCTGGTTTACATGGATCTCCTCCTGCAATTTCTCCAGTCCATTGGTTCCTCTTCTAATGTACCGGTTAAGCAGCACTCCTTGGATTTTCAGTCTCTGCCATGCCTTGTTCTCTTCAAAGCCAATAATGCCTCTGTCTACTATACAAGCTGCCTTGATAATGACTGCTTCATACTTCCTGAGGTTGTCCATGGTGCACATCTTGGTAGTCATTCCTGTGATGGTGTCCTTGTCATTTCGTGTGACTTCTCGGATGCAGATCCAGTGAGGCACTCCAGCCTTGAGAAGTGCTCTGTTGATTTCTGATTGATAATCCTCTCCAGTATGGCCTGCTGAAGGGAGTGCTTGATCCTGCAGGAATACCATCCTGTGCTTATCCATCAGTGTATTCTGGGTTGGAGTCATCAGCTGGTTGTGCTCTCTTTCTCTTCTTACTGTTTTCTTGTCTTGAACTAAGTTCCATCTTCCATTGCCATCATTGGCGGTCTGGAGTACGGTGGCATAGGTCATCGTTTTCTGCTGTTGCTGTTGCTGATGAGCTGGTCTTTGGGTTCCCGGATTAACATTAATGTTAATGTTAGCATTGACCATCGGTTCTCTGGGTCTTGGGGGTACAGGAGGGGGTTTGCCTCTCTGGCTTCTTTCTGTTCTCTGTGCTGTTTGTGGCTGCTGCCCCAGCCTCTCCTGTCTTCTCGGAGGTTGTTCTCTGTTGTTGTCCAGGCATCCAAACAGCTTCTCCATCGATGCCCATTTCGCTCCGAATTGGTTCCACTGCTGCCTGTTATATTCATGAGCCTCGTCCAACTTCTTCCTGAGGTGGTCGATTTCATTCTGCTGGCTTGCCACCTTCTTCAGTGCGTTGTCCAACTTTGCGTTGACAGTGCCGAATTGAGATGCCACAAGTCGTCTCACTGGTCCTGATTCCGCATCCGCATCCGCATTGTCTGCTCTGCTTCTTTTTCTGGATCCTTCTCGGAGAATCGTCATGCTGCTTGTATTCGGTACTCCTCCATCTCCATAGAAGTTGAAAATTCAGTCCTGTCCTGTGTTTCTTGACCCTTCTGGGGGTGATACCATCGGCCCCGGGCCTTCTCCGGGATTAAAGGTTTGAGCCATCCTTACGACTACTTTTGGAAGCCGAAGGATCGCTCTGAGGTCGTGATTTGTTGTTTTTGTTCGCTGTTTTTTTTTTTGCTCGCTTGGATGTTGGTACAGATGCAATGAGACGGTCGTTCCGGTATCGCGGATTCCGGAATTAGGAAAGTGCTGCGCTCAGCAGAGCACTTCATCGAAGGCATCAAGGCTGAACCAATCCCAGTTGTGTTCAGTTATTATTCTTCGGGGCTGGAGTCGCGGCTGTTGACCGATGCCCTGGTCAATACACATGCCAGGGTCGTTGTGCGAGGTGACAACAAACTTATAATCTCATCGTTGATGGTATTTCGGTAAGACAGAAAGCCATCCATGTCCGAAAGCCCTCGCTAATAGTGTTGTAGGTACCCAAGGGATCCAGGCGGTGATGATTACTTCGATCATCTGCCTCCTCCCCATCCCTCGGTCCTCCACTTTACAGGGTCGGTTGCCAGCACCACCAACCCCAAGGAGGTGAACCTACCTACCCGCTCGTGCCTGCGGGGATACTCCCGAAGATCCTCTTCTTATCGATGACGATGCAACTTCTCCTCCTGGGTCCCAAGGCTACACTCCTCTGAGTCTTGCCTCTGCCCGACGTACCGGCCATCGTTATCCTCCGTTCCGTCGACAAACTCGAAGTACAGGACAAACAAGTATGTCATTTAAGGATCGATATCTTTGAGGCGCAGTATCTAACATTCGTTCGAACTTCGCTTTTCCAGACTCTGGAACCACGGACACGGTTACGGATTCCTCTATTCGGGACGGATCCATTTTCTCCGGTTTTGAGAGAGCGTTTCTGTCGTGTCCGGAGGGGAAAGGGTTGTCTGCGCATCTATTAGATAACAAGATATTTAAACCAGTGTACCGTATATTTCAACTTGCGGTATCTATACATGTTTGTAGAGGTAACTCTAGTTCTACATACGTACGCCGATATTGCCTTGTTATCGAGGAGGTGAAGTATTGTGGTATGATGTCGTCATTTCATGGCCTGTGTAAGTAAGTAGCTCTCTTTGCTAGACTTCGGTAGCTTTTGGCGGCCTTCGGAGACGTTTGGTAAGTTCACCGTATATCACTATCACACACATCACACACACTTGCTACAGAATTAACCTTATCTCTTCATACCATTATCCTACAACGTTCTTTGCTTTACATACCACAATCACCTTTCTTCTCCACAAAAAAATCTAGGTTAACAATCTTTAGGTAGCTTCCGACTTTAAAATAAAACACAAAAACAAAGCAAAACCAAAATCTAAAAGAACGCATGACGATTAACTGCAAGTAAACAGAAAAAAAAAATAAACAGCAAAAGACAAGACAAACAAAAGCAACCCATACTACCTACCAGCTACACACCACTCTATAGGCCCGGCGCCCCACATCAACAGGATAAACCTTTAAATTACACAACAAATCTTTATCTTCTTTGTATAAGTATATATTAGAACAGAAATATAATCAACTCCCTTAATTCGCCCCATGTACTTTCCGAAACATCAACATCTATCTTCAAAGTCCAACAATAATAATGCCCTATCAAATCAACCAAACTTTCCAATCCATGTCAAAGGGTAACTACGAATTAAACAACCCCAGCGCCACAACATCTCCAATCCCTCACACCCGTACCATCCTCCAACTCCACAACCTTCCATAGAGCCGCCTTAGCTCTATCAACCTCACCACTTTTCTCCAAGGCATCAGCAAGAAGGAACCACGCATCCGGTAAATCCCAACCTCGCGGTGTAACAACCAATTTCTCCAACAACCCGAGCGCTCTGTTCCTGCATGCAAGCTTATTAAGATAACTCTCCCCATCATCTAATTGAACCGCAGGTTGGTTTGTCTCAGAAGAGTCTCTGGTTTCCGGACGAGTTTGATTCTCATCAAGCTGGTCTGAGGAAACTTCCAATAGCAACTGAGTTAATCCAAGAATCGCCGCAGGGTTGTTATGGTCCAATACGATAGCGTGCTCGAAGAGTTCTGCTGCTAATCCTTTACGGTTTTGAGAAAGAGCAAGCATGGCACGCTGGATGATAAGTTAGTAAGTAAGGAATAAATAAAGAGGAATAGGGAATGGGGAGGATAATTACCTCAGCCAATACATCAGCTTCGCCATCTTCCTGGTTTCCAATTAAGCTGCTAGCCTCTTCAGTAGCCATAAGGGCTTCCTGGTAAAATCCAGCACGACGATAAAGGCCGGAAACACAAATCCAAGCCTTTCTGAGAGCACCCAAAACCTGCTTCCGTTCTTCGTCGACGGCGAGTTTAGGTTCAGGAAGCTGGATAGGGCGACGAACGGAGCGGCGGTCAAGGCCATCGTCGGGGATGATGTCCTTGCCAATTCCTAGGGGGTGGGGAAGCTTATGTTGAGGAAGATTGTGGGGGATAGATTCCCGACGGGGGACAGCGGGAGCTTCAATTTCCTCATCTGGGACGGCTTCCAGGGGTACTGAGGTTGCGGAGGTGGTGGCGGAGGATTGCGCGTATTTGAGGTGGTGGTGGTTGTGGAGTTTGTTTTTGAGGGAGTGGAAGAGGTGGAGGTCGCCGGTGCTGGTGTTGTCGAAGTTTAGAGAGGAGGCTTCCGTGACAGCGTGAGGAAGGGGAGGAGTAGGTGGCTCGTTGCTCGTAAGGCCTTCCCGAAGACGAAGGCTTCCTAAGCTGCGCATCTTCTTAACGGTGCTACCGGAGATGGATCCGGAACGTCCTAAGCGGGTCTTGGTAGGTGCCGTATCCGTGACCTGGATCTTGGGTGCATTGGGTGGATTGGGGGATTCTGAATCGCCTGTTAGAGATTTGTACCCTGACTTAGGTCTTTTAATAAGGGCTCCACCTAAGGACTGAGGAGTTCCATCCGTTGTGTTAGCCGTCTGGAGACTGGAGTATGAAGCGGAAAACTGTTTTTTGTGGGTCCTTCCGAAAATCCGGGATCTTCTGCTGGCAGTTGTGGTGGGTCGGGATACAGATGAATTGCCGCTCTCCGCAGTTGCAGGTACTTGCATGTTGTCTGCATCTAGGGTTGCGCTTACTTGTAACCTTTGGACAAGGTGGGTTCCGTCGAAAAGCATGCTGTAGAGTTCCAATAGTTGTTCGGCCATGGAAATAGCGGTCTCGGTATCCTCAACGGCTTCTATAATGGCGAGCTGTGAAATCCTGAGTTCAAAAATAGCAATCTTGTCTCCTACTCCCAAATCGGCAACAGCTTCCCGTCCTTCTCCTACTATTTCAAAGGCGTTTTTGCAGACCTTCTCCGCAGTCTCGAAATCTTCAGTAGCTGTCATCAAGAGGGCCAATAGGTGCAACAAGGGTACAGCAAAGCGCTTGTAGTCCCTGGCATTTCCTTCAATATCGTCGGGGCTCTCGTTGTCCAAAAAGTTGTATTTCAAAGCTCCGAGACCCTTCCTACAGCTCTCCATAGCATTGTCGATTTGCCGCATCTCAGCCTCGACCAAAGCCAATCCATACCAGCCCTGGATATCGATGACATCGAAACCCAATCCCTTACGGAAAGCCTCGGCGGCCTTCTGTTGGTGCTCTGGACGAATCTCGGCCTCCGGAGTCTGACGAGCAAAGGCGGCATTAGCCATACCAATTCCTCGATGGATTTCCGCAAGGATGTATTTATCCCTAATCTTCCACTGGTCGATCCATTTCTCCATCTTGTTTGCCACATCTACAGCCTCCTGCCCTTTACCGACAAACTTGCACAATACCCGGATACCCTCGACAACGGTGTTGAAAATGGTGCGGGGAGAGTCAAAGTCCTTCTCGTGGTGTCCCTTCTGGATACGGTCCATACCGGCCTGGATAAGCATAATGTATGTGTTGAGAGCGGAAACGGCATCTGTAAAGTTTCCGATTGCTGTAAGGGTGTAGAAAAGGTGTCGGAGTATCCGGGGAGAGTGGAAGGATTTCCTAGAAGCTCTGTAGAGAATCTCAACAACGGGCGCGGCATCCTCTGCAGAACCGCCAGATACCCGCCAGTTCTCGACAGTCTGATCAACCCACTCTCCAATAACCTCGTGATACTCCTCAGCTCTGGGGAATCGAATACTGGAAATCAAGTATTTTTCGAAAATTTGCGAAATAGCCTTCAATTCCTGGCGAAGCTTCTCCGGAGGTCCAAGTCTAGTAGTAGTAGGAGCAGGAGTAGTAATAGCAACATCCTTTTGACCATCGGCACCTTCAGCATCCGCGCTTACAGGAGCGGGTTTTGCCTGGGCAGCCGCCGCCAAATGGGTCTCGATTGGTGAGTTGGGGTGGTTTGCCGGAAGCAAAATTAATGATAGGAATTTGAAGTAACATCTGTAAACCTCACGTCTCTTCTCCTCACGCTTAGGGTAGGAGATCTTGAGTGAGGCAGCGAGTGCAGCCGCGGCGGCCTGTCCACCCTCGCGGGGAATAGCGTTGATGAAAGTGTTGAAACGTCTAAAACCACTGGCAACAGTAGCCTCATCAATTACCGTCTTACCGATGGCTACACCGACGGAATCCCCGCCGACACACAAAGAAGACGCCCGACTGTCCCTCCGGTAATGTCCGCCCTCACCATCTCCGTTAGTGTTAGCAACGGGGGCGGCAGCTTTAATCGGTGTAGGACGGGTTCCGTCACGCCAGACATGGTAGGCTGCCAACGCATAGTAGGACAATGCCTTTTCACCCCAGACGTTGAGGGTACGGGTAGCTCTTTCGCGGGGGTAGCTTGCGTGGAGTCGGGTTGCGGCGCGGAAGATTTGAAGCGGTAGGGATTGGTCGGAGGTTACGTGGCCCAGGGCAAGACCTATGACGCAAGTTAGAGGCAGTAAAAGGCTTGTTTTCCAAATCCCATACCTCTCAAAACGAGTGCCTTAATCCTCACAACATCCATATAGTCCGACTTTCCGGGACCTCCACCCGTCCAGTTCTCTCCAATCTCATTCTCGCCAGGAACAACCCGTAATACCTCATCCCATTTTCGCTGAAGTGATAAGAGACCGGCGATAACTACTCGAGCTTGGATAAGGTCCGATTCGATGATAGTAGAGCTCTCTCCTCCAGGCGGGGCGGTCGAGATTGGTAGAGGCGAGTGATAGCTGTTGACTTCTTCGTACAAGGCGTCGACATAGGATGTCAAGGATGCGGAGTAAGCTACGTGGGCGGCACTTGCGGCGTTTGGAGGCGGTGGTCGAAGGGTCAATAGTTTACTTTCGGTCGAAGCTGCTAAGACAAGACCTGCATCGGCGAAAGCTGTTAGTACGTGCGAAGTCGAAAGTACCGGAAGCTCCTTAATCTCTCAGACGAACATTTCCTGCCGGGAGCATGCTTCTGGACTTTGCGACACAGCTCTGGCACCTGATCCCAATCACCATTGCAACGAGCGGTGTCGAGTGCCTGAAGGTTGTGAACAGCTTTTGTCTGTTTTGTGTGTCAGTGGTGTTGCACCCGGTTGAGTTGAAAGTAGCGGTAGTGAGCAACTGGGTAGTTCCAGACACGACAGCGCCAGGGGCATAAAAGAAAAGGCTTCTACCGTGCTCATTGAATTGGATTACTTTATTGTGAAGGAGCGAATTGGTGGTGAGTGAGCGAGTGAGGGTGTTCGTTGGGTCGGTATGGGTCGGTATGGGGGGTGTATATTCGAGTGATGCGTACTCGCGGCCGGTCGGGTGTGTCTTCACGCTCTGGCCGACAACTTCCTGGATGATTTTGAGGAGATGTGGTTGCGGCTCGGAAGCTTTGGCGAGCTGGCAACGGGGCAACAGGCCAGGGTGCAGCGAAAGGAGGCCAAGACGAAGGGAAGGGGTCCACGCGTTTAATTTGCACGTGATAGAGGTATAATTGGAAGTGGTGGGATTAGGTTGTTATTAGAAGAGAGGGTAGCGCATCGGCTGGGACGGGAGCGCTTTGGGCGCGGGGGCTGGAGAGGAGAGATAGCAGATTGAGCGTTTGTATTTATTGACATTTGTGATTTAGTGGGAAACACTGATTTTAGTGGGCACTGATAGTCAAGAGAAGTTCAATTTACACCCAGTCATTATCCAAATCCAGACGCCGCTAGATATTATGCAAGAAACGATAAAATACATCAACATATCTAAACACTTAAACACCACAACACCCATCTATACAAGTCTCGGTCTCTTGAAAACACCTCCTACACCACCTCTCTTCTCCATCTCCTCCTTCATAATCCTCTCCGCCTCACTCATCGGTCGTTTCGGCTTATCACTAGACTCAGCCGGCCTTTTCTTATCATCCTTCTTATCCTTCTTTCCCATTGACGCAAACACATTCTTCTTCGGCTTCATTTCAATCTTCATCGAAACCCTAGCCGGTGCCTTCGTCTCCACCGCCTTCACCTCCACCTCCCCACCCTTCTTTCCCTCCGCCTCCTCCGCCTTCGGACTCTCCGCCTTCTTCAAGTTCAATTCCAACTTCACCTTCTCCCCCTCCTCCCTCACCAATTCCCTAGGCCCCGCATCCTCCTCCTCCCTCTTTTGCTGCTGCGCCCTCTCAATCATCTCCTTAATCGCCTTCTGCTCCCTAACCTCATCCCCCTTCTCCATCCTCTCCTTCCTCTTCACAATTTCCTGCCTCTTCAATGCATCCGGGGAGTTATCAATCCAAGCCACCATGAGCCCGCGCTCGCCATCCTCAACTCTACAAGTCCCCTCTCTTCCCAGGTGTTTAACAAACTCCGACAACGTAACCCACTTAGTAGAGTTCATATGAGTATGTTCCTTATTCCCAATATATTCCTGATAGAATCGATTCGCATCAATCTTTTTCTCTCCGTGGCTAGTCCTTAGCAATGACAAAAAGTCCCGTTTAAACTGGTTCGAATAGTTTTCGATATGTTTCTTAGGGTCTTCGCCGACCAATAACATTTGACGAACGTGGGATTCTGAAGAGGTGTGGCATTTGAAGCCGTTTTCGTCTCGCATTTGTCGCTCGCATACTTGGCAATACCATCGCAGGCGTTGGAGACCTTTTGCCTTCATTTTGTTGGCGAGGTGCTTGGTGGATCCGACTTCGGCGCGAGGCATGGTGGGTGGTGCGGATGGCGGTGTTGCGCGGCTTGCGAAGGTTGCGAAGAGTGTGGGAAGTATGAGGTGGGTTGCTGCGGAGAGCTTTTGAAGGTGGTGTCTTTATATGCTGTAGAAGCTATGGGAGCTGTCGCTAGGTGACGGCGAATCGGGTGGTGGGGTTGCGAAGGTTGCAAAGAGTGTAGGAGGTGTGTGGTGGGGTGCTGCTGAGAGCTTCTGAACGTGGTGTCTTTATATATTATACAAGCAAGGGGAGCTGTCGCTGGGCGATGGCGAAGCGGGTGGTGGTGACAAGGCTCACGGAAGAGTGAAGGCGGAGTTGAAGCATTTGCGACGCCAGGGTTTCGCAGGTCAACGCGTATCTTGAGTTCTTCGCCACTGATCACGTGGTAGGTCGATCAAGCTAGGCTACCCTAGCAACAAGCTCCAAGCTCCACTTTGAGCTTCCCGGATTAAAGCTACGGAGGCTAAGAATTTTGCCGGCAAAGGCTGAAGGTAATTCAAAAGCCATACCAATTCAAGCAAAGTGCGTTACGATACAAGACATACGATTGGTTACCTATAACATAGCTCCACTAATAGTCCATGAAACATTCTCCGTCTAGCTAGACTGGACGGATTTCATCATACCCGCCATAACCCCTCCTTCTACCTCACTCCTTCAACCTCAGGTTCTGAGTCAACGAAGCTTTGTCGATCCCTAAGAGATTCCCCTCACAAAAGTTACGACTCACAACCTCCTTCTCCTTCAAAATCCCATAAATACCCACGAACTGAACCTTCAACAAACGCAATACTTCACACCTCACCATGCCTCCACAAATCATAACCCTCGTCCGCCATGGCCAAGCCTCCCACAACGTCAACGAACAATACCACCTCCGCGACCCCTACCTAACCGAGTTGGGTGAATCCCAATGCCGTACCCTTCCCTCTCGTTTCCAGAACGCCCAGAAAATCGAAGCCGGCGACGGTTCCTCTTTCCCTGCGATAGACCTCCTCGCCACCAGTCCCCTGAAGCGCACCCTCCAAACCACCCTCCTAGGTTTCCCCGGACCAATCTCTTCCGGTGTTCCAGTTATCGCTTTATCTGATTTACAAGAGACGTCAGATATGCCGTGTGATACAGGATCTTCGGTAGAAATTTTGAAGGCGGATCCGAAGTTGAAGACGACGGATTATGGGGATAAGATGGAGGTTGATTGGGAGGAGGTGGAGAAAGTTGGCGATGTCTGGTTTTCTAAGGAGGGGATATATGGGGCGACTCCGGAGAGACTTAAGGAAAGAGCGGAGAGGGTTAGAAGGTGGCTGAAGAGCAGGGGAGAGCAACATGTGGTTTGTGTGCTCCATGGAGGTTTTTTGCATTATTTGACGGAGGACTGGACGGGCAGCAATGGTTAGTTTTCCTTTCCCATTCTTACTTGGTTGATGCTTGGAGATATTGGAAGACTTTTTCCAAGCTTCGACAAACTTTTATTGAGCGAGGGAGGAATATGATGAGGGATTATATAGGCTGACTTCCTTCCTCTAAACAGATCTTCCGGGAACCGGTTGGACTAATACTGAATTCCGGAACTACACCTTCTCTACAGTACCAGGTGAGGAGACAAAGCTTGTAGAAACCGAGCACTCCCAGAAGAACCGGACCAATATTCCTCTTGGAAAGACAGAGATGAAGCAGTTCATTGAGGTTCATTTGAATGCTATTAGACAGGGGGAGACTTTATTGAAGACCGAGAAGAATTAGAGCTCATCAATCGGAGCATCCATCGGGGACCATCATAGGATTTTCAGGTTGATAGAATACCTACTAAACGAGATTGTGTGGTACATGGTTGATTAAATCCAGAGAGTTTATGCAGTTTAAATATTGTTATGAGTCAGGACAGGAAGTTGGAGCAATAGACGAATTACTTATTTATTTATTTATTTAATCATACGCTGACCGAGGCCTGAAAGGCCCATGCAGGACAAAAGAAATCCAAATCCCGTCCTCGTGGTCTGAGCCACCTAGTGAGGCCCCCTAATCTCCTAATCCCATAAAAACCGCCGTACAAAGGAAAGAGAAAAAATGAAAGAAAAGAAGAAAGAAAGCCGTAGCATCTCATAAAGAAAGAAGAGAGTGGTACCTTTATGGTGTCCTACTCATATCGTCTGCCTATCTCTGTTTGTTCCAGGAATTCTAGGACAGCATCCGTCAACCGCTCGTCCTGAAATAAGGAAACTACCTTCAGTCTTGCCCCTCTCCCCCTTCGCCTCCCCTTGAGCCGTTCGACCTTTTTCTTCAAATCCAGCAGCTCTCTCCTCCAAGCCCTGCACCTTCCGAACAGATGTCCGCGAGTCTGTTTTCTTCCCGAGTCACACCACCAGCAGATGTCAGACTCCTTCTTTTTTATGCGCCTGAGGTGTGGTCCAATGAGGGCATGGCCGGATGCCAGCTGGAGGAATACCGCGGCCTTGCGTTTGGGGATCTTTTGGAGTGCTTTCCGTATACCCCACTTCTTCTTGGGTCTGTACGATTGGCTCCTTGACAGTTTCATCTGAATCTGCTCCTTCGTGATCCGAGACTGAGTTTCAGTGGCGAGGCGGTTTATGTGGGCCAGGGATGCCCATTTCACGGCCTGGCATCGATGCTCTGTGCACCTGTCGCTACTGTCGCACTGGTGGGAGGCTGCTCTTTTTGCCGCGGCGTCCGCGGCCTCGTTGCCGGGGATGCCAATGTGGCTTGGAGTCCACCGATATTCAATGTTTACCCCATGGCGGTGGAGCTGGTCTTCGGCCAAGAAGGCCCTTCGAGTCAATAGCTGCCCCGGTCCTTCATCATCATTCCGTAGGCGTCTCAGAGCAGCCTGGGCATCAGAGAAGATGGTTAGCCTGGTGAAATGCTGGCCACCATCCAGTAGGCGTTGAGCGCTGTGGAGGGCCCTTTGGATTGCGTAAAGTTCCGCATCAAAGACTTCCTTATTTGTTCCGAGGTAGAACTCCTCCGCCTCGAATTGTCCATTAGCATGCTGGACTACCGCTGCTCCTGTATGTCGATTTGGTAGCTGAGACCCATCTGTCCAGAAGCATTCAGCCTTCAGGTCTTTCCACCGCCGCGCGGATTCCTCTGCCTGCACCGCAGGTTCAATGATAATTGTCCCCTTGGTCTTGCTGGCGGAGCGTGGTCGTGTAGTTTCAATTGTGCCCAGGCCTGTTTGAGCAACACAGCGCTGATGGAGGCGTCGGATAGCCTCTGCCGTTGGTGATATATTCTGTCTCCGTATGGGAACCAGGGGAGTTGGTCGGGCCAGGATTCGTGCTTTGAACCGTTCCTGGCGGCCGTGGGCGATTGCTATTGCTGGCCGGGATCCCCCCTCAGCCATGAGGAATCCAACGGGTGTGGTGCGGAAGCAGCCTGTTGCTGCCCGAGCTTGTTGGTTGAGGACTTTTTGCAGGTTTGCGAGTCGAGTCTTGTCATGGGGGGGGTTCTTTTGAATGGCACCCAGTTCAATGCCATATGTTGCCACGGATTGGACGACCGCTTTCTGAAGGTTGGCGGCACTGCTTGGGGGTAGTCCCTGGTGTCGGCAGAGGCGTGCAATGCAAGCCTGTTGTTGTTTGGCTTTGGTAGTCCATTTATGGTGATGTTGGTTGAGCGTCAGTTTGGGATCGAGCCAGACACCCAGCCAGCGCATAGCCTGTCTATTGTAAGCGATTTCATGGTGGCCAACCCAAACCTTTATTTCAATGTCTGCTTGATGTTCCTTGCGTTTGGAGAACAGAATGGCCTCAGTCTTGTCCTCTTCGAAGCGCACTGCATTTTGCTCCGCCCAGGTCAGTGTCTTAGCAGCACATTTGTTGAGCTGCTCGGTAGCCTCCTCCACAGTGGCTCCTTCAACAATCCACGTAACATCATCAACAAATGATAGCCCTACTGTCCCGTCAACTTCTTTTTCTATCAGGGCCGCTAGGTCTGCAATGTATATTAGGAAGAGGACCGGGGACACTGGTGAGCCCTGAGGCAGACCTGTGTTGGTTTCAATGGCTAGCCCGGGCTCTCCATTCATGGTGATTTCGACTCTGCGATTGGACATGAAGCTGTCCGTCCACTGAACCAAGTTTTCATCCATCTTTGCTTGACGCATCTTATGCAGCAGGCAGGTGCGGTTTACTGTTGGGAATGCACCTTTGACATCCATCATCAGGGCAGCTGCGATTTTCTTCTTCTCCCAGATCTCTTCGACCGTGGCTAACAATACCCCTGCAGCATCTACCGCAGACCGTCCTCGGCGTGCTCCATACTGGCCTTCATGTAGAATGTGGCGGAACTCGACATCATTGGTGATAAGAATTGTTGCTACCTTCTCAATCAGCTTACCTAGGCAGCTGAGGAGCGAGATGACCCGGTAGCACTTTGCTTGGTCGTAGGTCTTTTTTCCTGGCTTGGGGATGCAGATGCCCTTGGCCACTTTCCATTCCTCTGGGTGGTAACCCAGGCGTAAACACTGGGACACCAGCGCTGTTACTCTGCTAGGGTCCCACCGCAGTAGTGTCTTGATGACAGGGACGCCGATGGAGTCTTTGCCTGGTGCTTTTTTGTTGCTCTGCTGGTAGAGAGCAGCGTGAATCATGTCGTAGTCGACCTTGGTGTATGCTTTGCCTGGGGGGCCTGGCTGGCATTGCGGCCCATGGTAGGGGTTTGGCACTGGGAAAGAGACCTCTGCCATCATATGTCGCTTGTCCTGGTCCTCTTCAGCACGTTCGCCCCGTTCATTAGCAATCGTGCCTATGGCGCTTGACGTGCGTGCCTTGGTGCACCGCAGTACATCCCACACTTCATCTCCATTGGCATTTTCCAGGAAAGTCACCCAGCAGCGCCGCTTCTGTTTGCGTTGTAGACGCTTGTAAGTCCTCTGGGCTGCTCTTTCCTCGGCCAAGGTAGCCATCCCTCTTTGTCTATCCCGTCGTACCCTGCCATACCGTTGGCGCGCAGCCTTGATTTCAGGGCCCCACCACCTCTTGGATCTTGCCGTGATCTTGATTTTTCTGGCATATTTGTCAAGCATCTCCGTTAACTGCTCCCGAATCCACTCCGCCTCATTCTGTACATTGTCAGGTGTACTGGAGGTGTTAAGCACCGGACGACCGCTGCATCTGGAATGCCACTCCTTTTCAGCAGCCTCCAGTTTGTCTTTGTCTTCAAGCCACTCGCTGACTGCCCAGCCTCGAGTAATGAGGTTGGGTTCCTCAGTCTGTCGTCCTGTGTCTACTACCCACCAGATTGCCACGAATTACTTATGAGATGAACTTCCCAAGAACTTCGATTATTCGCGTGATAACCTATGAATGTTTGAATGTGGTTCGATTGCCTTACATAGTAGACTAAATTAATCCTTGCTCCTCCACCGCCCTACCTGGGACCCCGTATTATCTGGCATTCTCCCTGACCTCCAATTTAGATGCATATGTACATGACCAAGTACCCGGCCTCCTTTTTTGATATACCCATTCCATATACAGAATCTATCTATTGTGCCGAGGTCTGCAGATGGTCTACCTCCCTTCACTTGAAATTCAACATAGCCTCTAGCGACACCCCTCCTCGGTGAGGTCCTTCAACGGGCCGTCATCCCCCACCCCCCAAGAAAAAAAAAGGACAGAGCAATGTCGATTGGTGACCTATTCTCGTAATTGAAAAAATATATGCTTACACTCGAAGCATGTACGTCCCCGTCTGCGAGAAGGTCCATATCCGGTTTTGAATGAGCTCCTTTGTAGGGATTTGACCATTTACCCAGTGAAACAACGGTCGTGCTCATTCCTGACGGCTGAGAGACGGTAATGGGGAATCCGGGTTTTCCCTCGATCAAGAAATAATCGAGGTGGTGGGTTGTCGACCATTTATCGTCATCCCGTAACTGTTTTCCTTCGGCGTACCAATCCAGATAGAATGACCTAGACAGTAACCTACGGGCCATTACATTTTTTGAATTAACTCATTAAGGGTGATCAGACTGTTTCCGCTTCGATTCCACTTGCTAAATAATTAATTATAATGCATTAGCATTGAAATCTGGGCCAATAGGAAGGTGGGTGTTAGCAAGCACAAGTGGAAGCAAGAAATTCAAAGTGGAAGCAGAAAAAACAGCTTCCACTTTCAAATATTTGCTTCCGGTTTCAAAAACAACCAACTTTCAGGCCAACTAAGCCAAATTTATCGTAACAGGATAGAACTTACCGAACGTGTGTATAAAAAAAGAGATTGTGCCTGTGCCTGCCTACAAAGATCGCGACTTTCATCAACAACCATCATTGATCCATCATCAGTTCATCATCAAAGATGCATATGAAGGGTTAGAAAGCGATTATCGCTGTAAATGGATGCGTCGCACCGGGTTTTTCATCGAATTATCATTAATTGGCATCATAAAAATGATTTACAGTCATTCCTTTGCGTTTCTGTGGTGAGGTTGTGGAAACATAGTGCATCGTGGTGGTTGATGGATGGAGTCGTGATCATGGAGTTGATGCGTTGACGTTCAGCAGCAATCAATTATTTTTTTTATGGAATGGAAGTGGAAGAGGTTAATCAGACTGGGAATAATTCACGTGCGATATGATTGGTTGAAAGTTGTGACTAATCCATGCATTATAATTAATTATTTAGCAAGTGGAATCGAAGCGGAAGCAGTCTGATCACCCTTATTCTGTATTCGGTATTTAATAAACCCCAATCCCAATCCCAATCCCAATCCCAATCCCAATCCCAATCCCAATCCCAATCCCAATCCTAATCCGTGGACATGGTGTATAGATGTCGATGTCTATCGCAGATCGACTGCCCCCCCCCCCCAAAAAAAAAAAAAAAAAAAAAAGGAGGAGACCTTAGGATGTATTGACCATGCGCCGGATTATGGACAAGTACTCAGACTGTCTCTAGAAAAGTTCCGCGGGCGACTGGCGCCGCGTCGAATCAGTATCACGCATAATCACTCGCACCTCACTCATCACTTATGTTAGAAACGCATTGCATTTTTCATAACATGCATACATAAAAACAAAAAACTACAGCATAATACATGCAAGAAACAACGCAAGATATCCCAAGAACGCCCAAAAAAAACAATCTTTAGTGAGGAAAACTAATAATCAACCCCTTACATATTATCCCGTCCAGAAGTGTGTGCAGTTGAGGCGGGCTCATCGTTGTTCCATGAGAGGTAAGTGTGGTCTCCGAGTTTTCTATCATGATCGTTAGCATCAATTTTCCGAATTCACCACAGACTTGTCTTCCAAGACTCTCGCTTTCCTCATTCAATTCTTTAATAAAAACTAGAAGATCAACCACATACCTCGGTTTAACCAAATTCGTAATCGTAAACACCAATCCAAACACCATACAAAGTCCACCGACCACTAGATAAGCCACTCCCAAAAACGGATTTCTTCCTCCCATAACCGTCTTAGTAGAAATCACAAACGACTTGGTCCCTCCATATTCCTTAACCGGAAACCTAGAATAAATCTTAACCTGATAAGTACCCTTCTCCATCGTCATATTATCATTCCTCATCGCTAGCTTGGAAAACATCGGAAGTCCTGCGGTTCTCATCCAAACTTGGAATTCCTCATCTTCCTGCAAATTCGGGATTGAGTCCTGGGTGTAAACACCCCCTTCGTATCGGTCCGCCCAGTTAGGGGGAGGGAGAATTTCGGAGGCTTGATATTTAGAGGGTCTGAAACGTTGGGAATCGGAGGCCCAGGCTATGTTTTTATTCGTCATGGGGTAAGTTTTGTTGGGTCCAATTCCGGGGCCGGCTTTGGGGTTCAATAACACTGGCGAAAGGAAAGTATCATTGAAAAGCGAGTTTGCGATAAGTCCACATGGGTAGTAAGGTAAAGTTCCGTTTCCAGCCAGGGGATCACAATCCCTAGCACCTCTCAAATCTCCAAGAGTCCTAGGATTTCCCATAAGTTGCGCTTCATCCAAACTCTTTACATAGCGGCGGTGGTTCTGGTAAAAGTTGGTCAAGCGGTAGTAGAACATAACAGGAGCCTGAACATCATTGGGAAGGTCGAATTTGATCGTGCAGACGGTTTTGTCGGTGTAGTTCTTGTTGGTTTTTAGGATACGGGGGTCGGTAGTTGGAGATTCTGTAAAGCTTCGCCATTCTGGGCCAGAGTTGGCGTTTAATGGGTCCTTGAAAATCGCGCTGTATAGTCCCGCTGGAATCCGCTTAAAGTTCTCGCCCGTCGCTTCCTTGCTGCAGTCGGTGTAATCGATTACGAGCTCTTGAACCTGGATGCGTTAACTCGCGCGCCCCGGAAGAGATCTTTGACGTGAATTATGGCCATACCTTAGTAGAAGACCATACTAATAGCCCACCGATTGGGGCAAATATAAGGCCGACGAGGAAGAAGAGTGGGAGGACGGTTTTAGGGGTTAGGATAGGTCTATTGGTGTTAGTTACTCGGATCGCGAGGGATCAGAAAGGCGCGTCTCGTACTGCCATGCTTTCAAGCGCTGTTGTCGAAAAGCGGTATCTATACAACGAAGAGGAGAGTGTTAATACTGCTCTTTGGAGCTGGTTATGAGGCGGCGAAGGAGCATACGTACTGCCGGGCTTCCGGGACTTGTCTTTCTTTTTATCTTTGCGGCCCATGGTGGCTGCTATGTAGGTGCTGGGTTATGGCAGAAGAAGCTTGGGCGTCTCTCAATATTGTGTCGTCGGCAGAGAATCGCGATGTAGAGTTGCAATGAAGCTCGAAACTGTGGGTTGGGGTTGAGGTGTCGTAAACGGATGCGGCGGCTTGAGTGCTAATTTGGGAGCTGATGCTGGGCAGCGTGGCGTGGGCTTATGAAGAGCCGCAATGGGTGGATTTCACGTGTTTGAAGGTTACACAGAGCAAACGATTGGCGAAAAAGTGTAGCTTTGGATTATTAGTGGTAAACGAGTTTCGCATGCAATTGCTCTGTTTGAAGAGCAAAGGGAGAGCTTCATAAGAAGCGCACTGACTGCTCCTACTGACAGCGGAAGCTGTGAGATAGTGGCTCGGCGTTTATGGGACCCTCGAATTCGTTTTACACTCGAAATTGTGGAGTTTTAGGATTAACTCAGTACCTATGAAGCTATGTATGTATGAATTCTGTAAGAAAAATAGAAGAACTTGTATGAAATCAAGTGTAATTGTAAAACGAAGATCAAACAAACTCTGTAAATGTGAAGGCTGGGAAGATCAATACGGAAACTCTGATGCAGGGTTCCGGTGATTGTAAAAAAGTAAAAGAGCACGTTTCTATGCAGGGAAACATGAAAAACAAGAATGGCAGTTACCTACCACTCTTTATCTGGATTTGAATCTCCGGAGAATTTCCACTCAATTAGAGTTTATCCAACACCTGCAAAGCTTTCCTGCAGAGTGATGTCCATTTTTTCATAAAATGACAGATTGCCGTTACTGTCACAAATGTACTGGGTAGACTGCAGAATGGTGATTGATGCATTTAAACATGTAGAAGATGAGATAGAAGATGCATTTCGATATGCTTGTAGTGATGGTCATGAGCTGCATCGATACGCTACAGAATCTCGGACGGTCCCGTTGTGGCCAGCCCGAGCGGCTTCGCCCGCGTTTAACCCGGACAGAGTAATCAACCCGTCGGCATCCATCACCACCCGTCACTCCAACATCTTCCAACATTAAAGTGTATCATCAGTCCTCACAATTCCATGGCAGTATTTGTAATTTAGTAATTACTGGACCGAGCATAGATATCAATCAATTTCCAGTGTGTTCTTTAGGAATTAAGCACCCTTCCAGCTTACTATAGTAGACCGTTAATACCCGGATGGAGGCCTTGAACCAACATCTTGGCATGTCTGTTCCACAGCTGTGCTTGGAAATCTCTGACTCTCATCTGAGTAGCTGTGGAAATGTATGTAGATGTGCCTGGAAGGTTGGAGATGGATGCCAAGATGCCTTGGGATTCTTGATGGATGGATTTCTGATATAGCCCACGATATATGCTTCGGATTCTGTGCACGGATATCCAAACACCTTTCGGGGTGGGTCTGCATGAATTTATGAAATGTTGAGAAGACGGTGGGCCCAGTGGCCAACGGTGCTCGGAGCTATGCTGTCATCATTCTCAATTGCTCGCTGGAGTTGACACGTTCCATCCTGAAGCCCCGCTTGGGGGCTCCGCATATCCGCACGGATGAAATCTGGCGGGGTGAACTCCAGCATGTTCGGGGTGATCTTCCTCTAAAGCTAGACGCAGGTACTCGTAACATTCGCCGATGACTTTACGTCTGAGAAACAAACATCCACAGAGTTCGACATGTGATAGGCTCTAAACGTTCTAAAGTGAAGCGATGCTGGTTGCGATGGAACCGCTCATCCGTGAATGGTGGCCGTCCACTGGGATGCCGCCCTCAACAGTCGTGGCTCTGCATATCGAAAACCCAAGCGCTAGGAGGGACCGCGGGGCTTTCGTCTACCTCAATCGGCAAATGATGAGCGCACGCAGCACAGCCCTAAGTGACGAGCCGAGTATAATTGAAGACATTCCTAGGACGAATACGGCTCAATCTCCCCGCGTTTTTGGTTACCCTTCATCGATGGACTCGGATGGAGTGGGGGATGCGGTGGAGACGGAAGCAGCAAACTGACACGGTGTTGAGAAGCTGTCCGTTTCACAATTCGTACGAACGTGAACGTGTTGGGGCCATGGGGCGATTGATCACTCCGTCTCCTCACTAGGAAGCCGAGATGTCCAAAGCGAGGCAGGCGCCCCGCCTAGTGCAGCAGAAACCCCGCGTACAAGCAGAACGGGGACCCCTGTATGGCAGAAGGGTGGCTGGCAAGCAGCAAGGTTACCTGGAGAGCATGGGAAAAAGAGAACCGAGTAAAAAGTATGTAAAGCCCCGCCATCGTCCACTTTTCATCCTTCTCCATCCTCTTTCTCTCCACCAAATCCATCCCCTCAGTACGTCTTCCCATCCAGCAATCCGCAGTTCTTCAGCAATTGCAATTGTCAATTCATCTTTGGGAATCAAATTCTAACCCCTCCACAGAAAACCACATTCAAAATGTCCGCCCCCGCCTCCCAGTTCAAGGTCGCCGATATCGTAAGTTATCCCTTGTCACCTCCGCTGTCCTACAGTGTCCTCTGGGATGCCAGCACTAACAAACTACCCATAGTCCCTCGCGGCCTTCGGTCGTCGTGAGATCGAGCTCGCTGAGAACGAGATGCCCGGTCTTATGCAGACCCGTGCCAAGTACGCAAAGGAGCAGCCCCTCGCCGGTGCCCGCATTGCTGGATGTCTCCACATGACCATCCAGACTGCCGTCCTCATCGAGACCCTCACTGCTCTCGGAGCTGAGTGCACCTGGACTTCCTGCAACATCTTCTCCACCCAGGACCACGCCGCCGCTGCTATCGCCGCTGCCGGTGTCCCTGTGTAAGTTTTCATCATCACAACATCAAATACTCTCACTAACATGACGTAGCTTCGCCTGGAAGGGAGAGACCGAGGAGGAGTACAACTGGTGTTTGGAGCAGCAGCTCAACGCCTTCAAGGACGGAAAGAAGCTCAACTTGATCCTTGACGACGGTGGAGACCTTACTGCCCTTGTCCACCAGAAGTACCCCGAGCTCCTTGCCGACTGCTACGGAGTCTCTGAGGAGACCACCACTGGTGTCCACCACCTCTACAAGATGCTCAAGGAGCAGAAGCTCCTTGTCCCCGCCATCAACGTCAACGACTCCGTCACCAAGTCCAAGTTCGACAACTTGTACGGATGCCGTGAGTCCTTGATCGACGGAATCAAGCGTGCCACCGATGTCATGATTGCCGGAAAGACCGCCGTCGTTGCCGGATTCGGAGATGTCGGAAAGGGATGTGCTATGGCTCTCCGTTCCATGGGTGCCCGTGTCTTGGTCACTGAGATCGACCCCATCAACGCCCTCCAGGCCGCCGTCTCTGGATACCAGGTCCTCCCCATGGCCGAGGCTGCCTCCCGCGGACAGATCTTCGTCACCACCACTGGATGCACTGACATCTTGACTGGAGAGCACTTCGAGCAGATGCCTAACGACGCCATCGTCTGCAACATCGGTCACTTCGACTGTGAGATTGACGTTGCCTGGTTGAAGGCCAACGCTGCCTCCGTTGTCTCCATCAAGCCCCAGGTCGACCGCTTCCTCATGAAGAACGGACGTCACATCATCCTTCTCGCTGAGGGACGTCTCGTCAACTTGGGATGTGCCACCGGACACTCTTCCTTCGTCATGTCCTGCTCTTTCACCAACCAGGTCCTTGCCCAGATCATGTTGTACAAGTCTGAGGATGCCGCTTTCACCTCCAAGTACCCCGAGTTCGCCAAGACCGCCGGAAAGCTCCCCGTCGGTGTCTACGTTCTCCCCAAGATCCTCGACGAGGAGGTTGCCCGTCTCCACTTGGACCACCTCGGTGCCCGCCTCGAGACCCTCTCCCCCAAGCAGGCTGAGTACATCGGACTCGCCGTTGAGGGACCCTACAAGTCCGAGATGTACCGTTACTAAACGGTTAACGCTTCGACATTGCGAAGGCATCTTTCGTAGCATAGACCACACTAAAAGCTTTGTCTTCAACGGCATCGTGGGATTTGGGACGGTGTTTTCGTGTTTAAAAAAATAGTTTTCTTTTTTATCATCTTTCATTTTTGGTTACGGGATCATATGGGGGCGTACTTGGAATTCAACACCAACTGGGATCTTTATGGATTTTTTTTGTCTTTGCTTGGGATAGACTACTTAGAGTCTACGACATGGGAATATATTATCAACAATTTCCCGACAATTATCTGATCTTTCACGTGAAGTTTTTGAATCCGTTGAGAACACTCGCGCGCCCTAAGTATCCCTGAACCTTCACGCTAATGCATAAGAACCTTTGGGCGTGCGCTAGTAGTGAGACGGTCACTAAAAAAGTCGCGCTTCATCATCGCGCGTGAGAACTCGCCAGCTATCGTGACATATCTAACCGAGATCGATTGCGGCGTCGACCGTTAATCCTCTGTAGGACCCGTGAACCCAATGATAATGACGTTCCCACTCACGGTTAACTGCAATGATGGTCATAAATGGTTACCAACTGTAAGCCGCGAACAAATTGGTAGGCGGAATCGATTTCCATTGTATTTGTGAAGCTTTGGTTACAAGCGTTTTCCCATGACATCTCAGCCAGCTGCATCTCAGCATCTTATGTGACATCATCTCACATCCATTAAGTAATTCACTACCATCTATGTAATAACTAATTCGTAAAACAAGAGCCAGTGCTAGGTGCAATATGCGCACCATCGAAATCCCCGCAACATTATAGCCAAACATTCACTTTTTTCATTTTGCATTAAAAAGCTTTTCAATAGTTAACCATATTGAAGTATAATAGTTATGATAATTGCGCAAAAAAAAAAAAAACCGTTTAAAAAACCCTAAAAACACCAAATAAAACCAGAAACCATAGCCACATAGTCAAGACTATAACTATGACACGAAGCTACGAATCATCCTCATCCTCAGTTTCAGTGTCTGTATCACTAATTTCCTCAGCTCCATCAGTGTCAGATTCCTCTTCTTCACTGTCGCTTTCCTCTTTAGCGGCTGCGGGGGACTTCTTCTTTTTCTTGGGGGGAGCAGCACTGCCACGCATGGCGTTCATTTGGCCGGCTATCGAGTCTAAATAAGGGGGTTTATTAGCATTTGTTCCATAAAGGTGGCGGGGGATAAAAATATACCCTCATCAGGCTCAGAGATATCGTCAACGTCTTCCCACTCTCCAGCAGAAGCCTCCTGAACCTTCAAAGTAACACTCATCTGAGTCTCAACACCGATATAAGTGTCACTGACACAAAGCATAGTAAACGGGAATTCACCCTCCTGAGGAGGAGCCTGGAACTGCATCTTTGTAGTAACAACCGTGAACCCAGCGGGGTCCTTATCGAAAGCAGTGACAGGGGTAGGAGGAACAACAATCTTTCCCTGACGAACATCTCCAAGGAAGATATACCAACCGGGGTGATGATCTCTAGGATAGAAAGGAGCATGTGCGAGAGGGAGCTGTCCAGCGGCTGCGATGGCATCCTTGGATTTATTTTCACCCTTCTTACGTCCGAGAAGTGCCTCGATATCGCTCTCGTCGGGGTCTTCGTCGAGAAGGTCCTTGGGGTTGATGGCAGGAGCGGTAACACCGGGGGGGATGACACGGGCCTTAACAACGAAGGTGATTAAGGAGCTGGGGGTAATGGCTTTCTCTCCGACGACTTTGAAGAATGCGGCTTCGATCTTGAGGGAGGGCATGGATTTCGCAAAGGTCATCGCAGTCTTGTACTGAGGCTCGGTGAGAAGTCCAGGTCCGATGAGGCGCGCCTTACGCTCCTTCTCGGGGAGGGACATCAGGGCGGCAACAGTCCAGTGGTTCTTTCCTCCCTCGCGCTCAACGGCGTCGGCGATGGCCTCGGTGAAGTGGGGGAGCTGGAGAAGGGGAGATTGACCGGGAGCAATAGCCTGGATGATGAACTGGGAGAGACGGAGAGAGGTCAACAAAGGTCCAAGGTTACCAAAGGCCATGCAGATAGAGTTGACGGAGCGGTTCAAGGTGACAGCAGCGGCAGCAACGTCAAGTTTAGCAATGTCGAGAGCGTCATTTCCGAGGTCGATACGGTAGAGGTAGGCCCAGAGAAGAGTGATGGCACGGCGTCTCCATCCTTCGTACTTTTCCAGAGCACCGAGCTGGCTCGGGCGGAGTCCGGCAGCAAGAAGCTTCTTCTCAATGGTAGCATCCTCAGAGTTGGCCCACTCCTTCTCACGGGATCCGCTGGTAATCTCCTTGACTTCCTCACCGGCAGTCAAGATGCGGACAAGCTGCGCCTCGTCCATCTCCTCGTCGTACTCCTTGAAGAGCTTTCCAGCACTCTCAACAACAACACCGTCCTTGGTGAGCTTCTTGGTTCCGTACCACCACTTTCCAACGGTGTAAGGCAACAAGATTCCGAAAAGAAGACCGTAGACCATAAGAACGTAGTAGGTGTTACCCTCTGAAACAACCCACTTGGGGAGGGCGATTCCGATGGAGGTGGGCTGCTTTCCGTCAGGGTGACCGTACTCAATGTAGTTGTTGCGCATCTCCTCGTCGGTAAGCGCCTTGTAAGCCTTGGTGATCTCGACGAAACGCTCATTGAGCATCTCGATAGTCTCGTTGGGTCCGGGGCGGATCTTGTCGGGGTGGAACTTCAAAGACATTTTCTTGTAGTGAGATTTGATAGCTTTCTCAGTTGCAGACTACCGAGAGTTAGCTAAACCGCGTGGTAAACAGAGCTTCAGGAGCTTCCATACTGTGCCAATTCCCAAAATAGTGTAAGGATCCCAAGTATTGCCCTCCGGGTTGGTCGAGATGGAGATCAAGTAGCAGACATATCCCAAGGCGGCCCATCCGAAGACAAGTGCGGTGAATCTCTTCAACCGACGCTCCTTCTTTGCTTGCCGCCGGCGTGCGGCCTCTACTTTTTCGTAACGTGGTGCATCATAGTCGGGACTCGTGATCAAGGGTTTGTTGGAAGCTCTCAGCTCTGCGCAGAGGTTAGCTACCACTGGGGGCAGGGCAAGAGAGCGATAGGAACATACGTTGACTCGGAGCAAACGTCGAGTATGATAGTGGAACTAATATCAGTCCCAAGATTGTGGCCACAAAGTACGGGAAGAATTGGCCCTATATTGCGTCAGTACGGAGCTCACATGTTAGCTATGATGAAGCACAAACCTTGTCATCGTAACTGTAGTCGGTTGACATGGCGATGCCAGGGGAGATCTACTGATCTCGCGTCAAGGCTGGGGTGGTTATATGTGGTTCGGTAGCTAGCAGCAAGTGGTATGTGTGGTGGGCGTCTGTGGAGGGGAATGGGTTGACTGTAGGCGGGCGATGAGGTTATGCGAGGGAGGTATGACGGGTATGAAGAAACGGAATTCAAGGAGCGTGACAGTCAAATATGAGAGGGATAACAAAGGCGCCGTGCACCTTTCGGAAGCTAGAAGAAAGAAGAGGTCTCTCTGGAAGCTCGCCTGGGTGTTGCTTGGGGGATCGTGGGCGGGTAGTTAAGGTCGTGCTGGAGATTCTGTTTTAGGACATCATCTTTTTGGCGGAACCGTGGCCTCAACTCCGCTCTGCTAAATCCAGCCCCTGCATGTGCATGAGCCACAGAGATCCACGCCGGGCTTAGTCGAAGGTTTAGTAAGCGCGAATGGCGCTAGTGGCCGATGTCTGTGTAACCAAGCCATCTCAGAATCGGAAACACACGCGAGCAGCGGCGACGTCAAATTAAATTCACGATAGGCAATGTTAAGCAAAAGAAAATCGATTACATGATAAACCAAGCCACTAGTTAAGTTTTTTGTATTGATAAGATACCGATATGCATCTTTTGCAATTCACAAACCGAGTGAGAATGTGTGCGGCGGTCTACGGATTTCCCCATTGGGTTCCGCCTGAGCCCGTTTGAATAATTGCATTTGTTTGCATCGTTAATCTTTGTAAACATCTGTGCAGCACTTTGGCATTGACGTTGAAACTTGAGATCTTTGAATTAATATCCCCCTTACTTAAGCGAGAAACAAAGTAACATTTTCGAACCCGCAAAGAAGCCATATTGTCCACTCTGACATTAAACCCCATTAACTGTTTTTTCTCACTTTCCCCCTTGATTCGTCGACATCAGTATTAACTCCAGCAAACACCCACCATGTTTCGCCTCTCCAACTTCCGAAAAATATCCGGGTCCAAGGAGAAAGAACCCAAGGAGAAAAAACCTAAGATATCCCACTCCGAAAAACGAAGCAAACAGGCACCACCATCTGCAGCACCTACTCCGTCAATTCACTTAACGCCCCCAAGTAACCTTCCGGATCCTCGATACCTCCAAAACATACCCCGCATCTCCCCTCGCCTCGACATACACGTCAATCAGCGTCCCTCGCGCATCCCCACGCCCGACATGAAGATTTACCAAAAAGATCCGCATATCAGCATTCTGGTATATATACCAATCCTCCCATATATCTTCAGCCTTACTAACAAATCCGTAGCCCCAGGGTAAATTCTCCTGCGGCAGTCACCTCAAGCCATCTGCCAGAAGCCTCAACCGTCAGCCTCCAGACTACCAGAAAAGACTTCCCGAGATCCCTCAAAAAAGACTTCCTGAGCCTCCTGGAAGGAAGGTCTCAACATACCGTCGAGTAACAACCAGCATCTTAACACCCCGCAAGACTCCAGTTCAAAAGCTTTCAAGATTCCTAATGACCAACTCCGAGACTGCGCCTATTCCACCACCACCTCGGCAGCGTGCTTTGACTAGCCCTCATCCCACCCCGCCGAAATTGGTCCCGTTTGTAGAAACACCAAAGAAAATTACTTCGTTGATTGAGGAGGATATGCCGGAGGAATATTGGTGCGGAAGGTTCAGTGCACTTTCGGATAGAGTCGTTTGTGAATACCCGGATCTTGGGAACGATGAGAGGAGGGAGGTTGTGTTGGCGAGGTTGTTGAAGAGCTGTAAGGGTGAGGGGGCAAGAAGAAGCTATTTCAGGTTCAGAGAGAAACTCGTAGATCTGGAGAAAAAGCAGAGGAGGGATAGAACTTATGCGTCCTAAGTAATGATCGACCCGCGGGAGACGTTGAAGGGGTTCAATAGAAAGGCGTTGCATTTTCGGGGTTTGAGGCTGCATACGGGGCTGTTTGCTATTATTGCATTTCTATTATCTTCGGGTTAGAAGATTTTTGTACATTAGAGCTTTACATAGCTGTTAATACTGACCGACACAGGCTGGAAATAGAGATAACGATAATACACTACGGATTGCACAACAGGCTGTGGATTCATGGGCGCCGTCACCGTCCGTGCCGCGTGATAGCTTGCTCAAAGAGTCTGCCCTTTTTGTGCTACCTGAGAAAATGATGCTCATATATTAGCACTCTAGGAAAATCAACATGTGGGGGTGGGTTAACTCGTAACGACCTGGTAATCGAAAGGCAATAATTTTGCGGGGTATCGAGTCCTTTATCCTTGACTGGATACCCATTGTGTATGTACCTACCCCTCACATTGGCACGACTTCTATATGATCAGCAGTAAAATCTAAAGTCCGCGGGGTGTGCAATGGTCCGGAGGATCCGGCTGTAGGATTGTCATAATGAAGCAGAGTTATGCCGACTGCAGTGCTGAGTGGGTGAGAGCCAGTGATTAAATGAAGAAAAACTGATTTCTCAATCAAAGCAAGTTCAGCGGAGTTTTTAAACTTCTCTTCCAATGGAATCCATTAAACCTTCTTAGTATCAGTGGGGTGATACATCTTTCTTGGTGAACCCGCACTGCATAATCAATCAAACTTTGCTAAACAAAGTTTTCTTTGTGAGTCTTGGATAGCTTTGGTTTATGAACCTTGTTGGATGATTTCTCTTAAGCGAAAATCAGGTGTTACTCATGCATTCCCCACAAAAGGTCGTATTCCAAAGGGCATCTATGACGCAATAATCTACACAGTTACCAAAAATCCAACACGCCTACCAGCTGTTTCATACCCACCATGAATTGGCAACTCCCTCGCGACTCGAGAAGCAACCAGCATCTTTGGTCAAATGTAACGAAACCCAAACCTTCTCTTATCTCTCGGAATACTATGGTCCTCTAGACCTCCCAGTCAACGCTACCCTGTGGGAGACAAAAACCGAGATTAAGTTTGACGGTGGATACACAGATTGTTTATACCTTTCGACTGCTGAAACTCATAAATCACTAGACCGTTCTATATAGGATAGCTATTCTCGAGTAGATCTCGAGTCCATAACAATCAACCAAGCTTTCTCCATACCTTTACGTTTCAACATAGCTTTTACCCCACCAACCGTCCTCCGCCATGAACCTTCTCCGTCTCCCCCTTCTCATCCTTCTTCTCCTCCTCCCCATTACCCACTGCGACATTTACAGCACACCTTGGATCTACATGAAAAACCCGACCTTCGCACCGACGCAATGCACCGGGCGTCACAACCAGCTGTCTCTGGGTACAATAATGGATCTTGCCTACGACCTTTTAGAGTACAGGCGAGATACATAGTGTTGCACACGGGGGATGCAAGAATGGGGAGCAATGTGTAATCACGCGTCATATAAGAATGTAGGGAAGGTTCGATTATGTTCTCATGTCTGGAATAAGGATAAGAATTGGGATCCTGTGCAAATGTGTACAAAGTGTGAAAATGTTGGAATGGCTGTAATGCTCATAGCGTCTCATTGTAATTTTAATGGGAAGGTTTATGGGAATGTCGGGATTCAGCAGGATGGGAAGACGATGTCGGTGGTGTCGATTTGGGCCGGGTATTGGGGACAGAGGAATGGGAATGCTACGGGGATAGAAGAAGCGGGAAGGAGGAATGAAACTGGGGTTCAGGGAATACAGGAGGATGATGAGGTGGAATGACTATGAGTTGTAGGAAGAGTAACGGCTTTGAAGGAGTTGAAGGGAGTGATTGTAACAGAAGACTTGACAACACAGTCGTGGAGTTGGGTGACTTTGATGTATGCAAAGCTTGAAAGGTAGAAACGAATTTATCACAAAAGGCATGGGTTGAAAATTTTTTTGGACGACTTTAGCAAGGCACAATGTTAAGTATGTGACACCACAAGATGTTTCAAGCACGATGATTGATACACATGGAACGGAAGAATTTTTGTCTTATAACGATTGAATTGGCACGGCGGGTTTAGTCACATTTGTACAATTAATTTGAAAAAACCCAAATACGCCCAGAACGCCAATAACCAGTCCCATTGTACCAGACATAGAGTAATATTATTTACCCCAAATTGACCCAGCAAAAACGCCCAACTTTTTGTAAATAAATTACATTTAGTATCCCTCAGCAGAGACGGCGGGGAACTCGAAAACGACGGACTTTCCGGTGAGCTTGCGGTAGACGTCACCGAAGGTGTCGACCTTGTAGTCAACACCGGCGCGCTCCTTGGCGTCAAGGAAGACCTTGATGACCTTTCCACCGTCCTCCTTGGTGCGGATGCGCTTTCCAACGATCTCGGTGGGGTAGACGAGGTCGGAGAGGATAGCGTCGTGGACGGCAGTGAGAGTGCGGGAACGGGGGCGCTTCTGCTGGACGCGGGAGCGGCGTCCGGGCATGGGGAGGATGCGGCGCTGTCCAATGAAGACGACGTGGCGGTCGGAGAACTTCTTCTCGAGCTCACGGGTGAGTCTAAGGCAAAATTAGTTGCTGATTTGTAGAATCGAAAGTTGCTGAATACACACCTCTGCTGGACCTTGTGGAATCCGGCCAAAAGAGGGACGGGGACGAAGATGACAATGGCCTTCTTTCCGTGACCAACCTCGATCTGTCCTCCACGTTCGTCCAAGTAGACCCATCGTTAGCCAACCCGTACCTTCCTTCACGAAGAAGGGTAGACTGGGTGTGTCGTCTTCTCGTTTTTTGGGGTGATAATTACCTCCTTAGCAGAGGAGAACTGGAGGGGGCGGAGGGCGGCCTTGAGGTCTCCAACGGAGGACTCAAGGTCGAAGAGAGCCTGAGCAATGCTGCTCTCCAACTCGGAGGGAGCGGCGTGGGAGGGAGAGTTGTGAGCGATCTTGATGGAGGCCATTGCGTCGGTTGTCGATTGTCGTCGGTACGTCCGTTCTGTTAATGCGTTGATTTTCGATGATATCTCACGAATCCCGAGAAACTCCTTAGCGCCGTTTCAGCAATCGTGATTGTGGGTTGTCTTATGGACTGCTTTTTCTTAGCCCTAATCTAATCTTATCAGTGGGTTCAAGACAGCTGGGCGGAAAAACACGCTAAAAATCTTCGACAAGGATGTGAGCTACCCGCTGCAGCAATGACGCGCCGCCTGCTGTTCCGGCGAGCAGCTTCAGCCTTGTAGAGTAGCAAGTGTGTAAGCTGAAACATACAGCCAGCTCCTACCAGAATTTATTTGTCTTAACCCATAAAATCTGGAAGTAGAGATACTGAGCCGTCTTCAACATCGGTGTCTATTTTAAATGCGTGACTGACACCCTCACACACCTCAGCGAGAAGGACAGCTCGAATGCTTCCGTGCCAGCAACACTTTGCAAATACATACCTCGAACACGTCAAATAAGGTTTACGAAAGTAATCACGCGCCTGAACCTGATACATGAACTAAACTTGGAAGGCAGAATGATCTGTGTATTTCAAGTACTGTAGCATAAAGTACATAGCGACAATAACAAATCAACACTCTGCTCCTTCTAACAAAAATTCGTGTCTACATGATACCCTTCAAGTAACCCATATGTCAAAAAAATCGTCCGTATTAACCCAAAACAAATCCCAACTTTTTAACTCCAAATTCTCCTGAAAAAAATGATCCATTCGACAAATCTACGCCCTAATCTTGGTGTTTCCCAAAGTGCGACGGATCTCGTCCAACTGGTCCAATCCACTCTGGTACTTTCCACGCTTGATTCTGTGTGTCGAAGGGCGCTGTCCAGTCATGGTGTATCCATCCAAGAACTCATCCATAATAGAGTCAAAGTCCTTGCGAGTCTCGGGAACAATTCCCTCGTCATCCTCGTCCTCATCATCCATGTTGTACTCCTCCTCGATCTGTTATAAAATTAGCATTTTCCGACAAACTTCCCAAGAGTGACAGTAACATACTTTATCAAATCGGTCGTCAAGGAGGGTAAGACCCTCAGTTCTGAAGAGGGCAGAAGAGCTCATAGAGTATCCAGAAGAGGCGGTGGCAGCACCAGCCTTCTTCTCTCTGCGTCTGCGTCTGCGGCCAGAAACCGAGATGGATCCAGCAGTGAATGCAGAGGAACCGCCGAAGCTCATAGTATCCGCGAAGGAGGAAGCATCGTCGTCGTCCGCAAACCGCTGCTTCTTCTGTGCCTTCTTGAACTTGGAAAACTCCTTCATCCACTCATCGCCCTGACCCTCCTCACCCTCCTTAACCTCGGCCTTAGGAGCAGCCTCCTTATCCTTAGAAGAAGCAACATAGGCCGGCTGAGTTGGCTTCTCGGTAGCATCGCTCGCCCATCCGTCGTCGTCCTCCTCCTCGAACTCCTGGTCAAAGAAGTCGTCCTCGTCGGCCTCACCCGCCTGTGCAAGCTCGTTGAAAAGGTCCTCGTCATTCTCAACATACTCCTCATCCTCCAAGGCCTCCAAAACTTCTCTGATTCTAGGGTCCATGTCGGGCTGGAAACCGGCAATAGCATCTGGGATGTTCTGCTGGTCCTGGTAGGTCTTCTTGACAAGGTTCTCGGACTGCATCATCTCCTTGGGGATTCTGATAACGGTGCTCTTGGGCTCGAGCTCCTCGTCTCTCAAGGCCATGTCCAAAGTCTTCTTGCCCTTCTTTCCCTTCTGCTTGTCGACAGAGGGAGCGTCGATAAACACGGCCTCGGTGGAACCTCCCATCTCGCGCATGTGCTGCATGTAATCGTACTTTGTGTCATCGTAGTAAATTCCGTACAAGGAAGCTTCTCCCTCGTTCTTGCGACGGCCCTTAAGTTCGTCTCCAAGCTCCTCGTGGAGGTCCTTCATAGTCTTAACATTGGGATTGGCCGCGGCGGTTCCGATCTTGGTGTTAGGAGCCTCGACCTGGGCGAAAACAAAGTCGCTGGCCTCTTCATCGTTGATCAAAGGGTCGGCCTGAGAACGGTAACGGAGCTGGAAAGTCTGAGCGGACTTCTTGTCGCTAAGGTGTGTCAGTACTTTGCTCTCTGTATGTCGTGTGTAGAGAGGAAATAAAGCTTACATCCACTTCTTGCTGGTACCCTTAGGAGGAGCCATTTTGTCTGACAATTACTGTTTGTATGTACTGAATTGTAGCTAAGTAGAGGTGTGGATGTTACTCGGTGGTGTGCTGCTTGATAAGCGTGTGAGTGGTGTTGAGTCGCGGACGAGCAGTGACGAGTAAATTTAGTGGGGCAACGGCAGAAAAGTTTCCACTGGCGCTGCGTCTAACGGAACTGAACCCCACCACAAAACTTATACGCCAAAGCACAGAGCCACCAACAAACAACAACAATGGTTCTCGCAGAAAGCAAAAACAGAGTCGGTCTTGGCCGCGCGCTGATCAAGTCGCGCGGAGGAGGAACGAGAGTCACGAGAGGTAGCGGACAGGCCGGTCGCGGACGTGGTCGTGGTAGTGGAGGTCCTATGGAGATGGTATGGACATAGCATGCTTTCATTTTACCTAACCTTGCGCATGTGCTGATACAAAATGCTATAGGCTTTCGCTCCCGAGCGCAAAGAAGCAGACTGGGTCAAGATTCGCAGTATTACAGAGCAGAATGACCTCGACGAGTTCCTTGCGACAGCCGAGATGGCGGACACGGACTTTACGGCAGAGCGCATCAACCACGTCCAGATTGTACACAAGGACCAGTACAACCCATACCTTTTGACGGCAGACCAGGAGCGCAAGATCGCACGCAAGCAGGCAGCACACGTTAAGCACCTTACCGTCCCCCGTCGGCCGAAATGGGACTCCCAGACTACTCCCCAGGAACTCGACGTGCTTGAGAAGGAGTCTTTTTTGGCGTGGCGAAGAGGGCTCGCGGAGCTCCAGGAGACTCAGGATATGTTGATGACACCATTCGAGCGTAACTTGGAGGTGTGGCGACAGCTGTGGCGAGTCATCGAGCGCAGTGACTTGGTTGTGCAGATCGTCGACGGTCGCAACCCGCTATTGTTCCGCTGTGTGGATTTGGAGAAATACGTTGCTGAGGTCGATGGAGGAAAGAGAAACTTGTTGCTGGTCAACAAGGCCGATATGATGACTGCTGAGCAGCGTACACTATGGGCAGACTACTTCGACGAGCACAACGTCTCTTACAAGTTCTTCTCCGCAAAGATGGCACGTGACGCCCTTGAGGAGATCTTTGAGGACGCTGAGGAGAGCGAGGAGGAGGAGGAAGAGGAGAAGCTTGCTAAGGCTACGGAAAGTGTTAAGCTTGAGGAGGAGGACCCCAGAATTCACATCATCGCCATCGACGAGCTTGAGGAGCTCTTCCTTGCCAACCTGCCCGAGCCCGTGGCTGCCGACGATGATGACGAGGATGCCCCTGCTAAGCCCCGCAAGACCACCATCGGACTTGTCGGATACCCCAACGTCGGAAAGTCCAGTACCATCAACGCACTTATGGGAGCTAAGAAGGTGTCCGTCTCCAGCACTCCTGGAAAGACCAAGCATTTCCAGACCCTTCACCTTTCCGACAATATTATTCTTTGCGATTGTCCCGGTTTGGTTTTCCCCAACTTCGCCTCTACCAAGGCCGAGCTTGTGTGTAACGGAGTTCTTCCCATCGACCAGCAGCGCGAGTTCACTGGTCCAGCGACCCTGGTTGCACAGCGTATTCCCAAGTGGTTCTTGGAGGCTCTTTATGGTATTAATATTCAGATGCGTGCGCTTGAGGAGGGAGGAACCGGTATCCCTACCGGAACTGAGCTTTTGGTTGCTTATGCAAAGGCTCGTGGTTTCATGAAGTCATCTGCTGGTAACCCCGACGACTCCAGAGCTGCCAGATACGTTCTCAAGGACTACATCAACGGAAAGCTTTTGTTCTGTCACCCACCTCCCGGCGTTGATGCTAAGGAATTCAACGCTGGCCTCTACTTGGATGACTCAAGACTACCTGAGAAGCGTAGATTGAAGGTCGAGGCTGAGATGGTAGCAGCAGCAGCTGGCGAGGGATTAGAGGATAACGACGAGATGGTTTCTTTCGTTCCTTCAGGAAAGAAGACCGCAGCTATGGATGCGGACTATTTTGGACGTGGAAACGGAGCTGGAGGCCACTTGGTGAACACCTTCAGAGGACAGATGGTACCTGGAGGAAGAGTTCTCAGCGGCAGAAAGGCCAAGACCATGATTGCAATTGAGAACAACTTGAACCCTGATGAGGTTGCCGCGTTGAAGGGAAACAAGAAGCACTTCAAGGCTCAGAGAAGGAAGAAGGCGGTGAAGCAGGAGGATCAGGATACTGAGGTTTACGCATAAAAGTGTTTTTTTTTTTTTTGTTTTTTGTTTGGTTTGCTTTGCACGGGTCTGGTATTGGGCTGGGGTTTTCGTTTTTGCTCTTAATGAAATGAGATTCACGGTTATGGGAATTACAATCATTGATGTTTGGCGATAGTTCAAATGAATTTATGTATAAGTACTCATCAGCGGTCATGTGCAGTGAAGTGAAATGCCTAACACTCCGGTGTCGACCCTGATAACCGGTAGGCTAAGAAGACCTCCAGGGCTTCCGCTACGGGATGATCATGCGGTACGTGGTTAGGCTGCTGCAACCTTATTTTCGAACTGACCTTTATTTCTGCAGCGTACATTCGTGATGACCGGATGGCCAGATGAACTCATCCATCGGTAATCACAAGATGACCAACCATGAACCGACCGTCCGTCTGTTCGGCCGACGTGCCGACCCAGCGGTCTGGATTAACATTTGACCGGGGCTGCCGTTGACTTCGCTAAGGACACTAGCCCCTTTTCAATTGGGGCAATTGATTTCTTGGCGCTACCTACGCAGCTCAACAGAATTCGTTACGTCGGTTATTATTCGAGTCCTCCGCCGTTCGAGTCCATTCCGTTCGTCAACTACGTTCGCCATAATGTCCACCCAAGACCTCATCACCCGGCTTGACGCCATTGCGGGTCCTTACGCCCTCCACACCCTCGCCTTCTTTGGTGCCTTCACTCTTGTCGTCGGTGCCTTGAAGTACACCAATGCTTTCTTGTCACTCTTCATCCTCAGCGGTACCAACGTATGCACTTCACTGTAATCTTTACGCGTAACCCAACTAACAAATTACACAGCTCCGAAAGTATGGACCCAAGGGTTCCTGGGCCGTGATCACTGGTGCTTCAGACGGTATTGGCAAGGAGTTCGCCATTCAGTTGGCGCAGAAGGGCTTCAACATTGTTCTCGTTTCCCGTACCGCCTCCAAGCTCGAAGCTCTTGCTACCGAGATCTCCACCAAGTTCGCCGGTATCGAGACCAAGACCCTCGCTATGGACTTTGCCAAGGACAACAACGACGACTACAAGCGTCTTTCTGAGCTCGTCAACGGTCTCGATGTTGCGATCTTGATCAACAACGTCGGAAAGTCTCACGACATGCCCGTTTCCTTCCTTGAGACTACAGATGTTGAGATGGAGGACATTATCACCATCAACGTCAAGGGAACCCTCAAGGTTACCAAGGTTGTCGCTCCTGGAATGGTCACTCGCAGGCGTGGTCTTATCCTCACTATGGGATCCTTCGGCGGATTCCTTCCTTCTCCTCTTCTCGCTACCTACTCTGGATCCAAGGCTTTCCTTCAGCACTGGTCTACCGCTCTCGGCTCTGAGTTGAAGCCCCACGGTGTTACCACTCAGCTCGTTATCGGATACCTTATCACCTCCGCCATGTCCAAGGTCCGCAAGCCTTCCATGATGATCCCTACCCCCAAGCAGTTCGTCCGTGCCACCCTCGGAAAGATTGGATTGAAGGGAACTGCTGGTGGAATGACCGGTACTATCACCCCCTTCTGGTCCCACGGTGTCATGCACTGGGCTATCCAGGAGCTTCTCGGTGTCTGGAACGGATTTGTTTTGGACAAGAACCGTGTCATGCACGAGGATATCCGTAAGAGGGCTCTCCGCAAGAAGGAGCGCGAGGCTGCTGCCGGAAAGAAGGGCAACTAAAAAAATGATTTGATGAATTGGGGTGTGTTTTGGCGGGGTTGGGTTTAAGTTATGTATTGCGAATATGAGATATCCACAATTGTATTGTTATGTAGCTTTTCAAAAATTATACCCTATGTAGATTTTTATCGTAAGTAGTCTGTTGGCCTCTAATTGTTGTGAAATTCGCGTTCAATATCGCTCTCTGAGATGTGGGTGAGAGTAGATGATTCGGAGTTCGGGGACGTCTACTTTTAGCTCCAATTCGCAAAGTCCACTGGCCATTGAGTCCTCTAAAAAGCTGTATGTGGTATTATTTAGTAATCCAGTCTGGAGCATCTATGTACAAGTAGCATATCTTCCATCGTTTGCTTTGCGCAAATGTTGAGGTTCATCCTATGTGTTGGGTCACAAAAACTCAACCGGAGAAACACCCCTGGTCCAGACTCCCCAGGATGCAAAGCCGGCTTGACGCGAACTCCTCCAAATCTGCGGCCTCTCTTGAAAGTACGGGAATGTTAACTGGGATTGTCAGACAGGCGTGAAGCACAATTGGCAGTAGATCGGTCGGGATTTCACGATAGGTTGAGTGGTATCCTTTCAATTCGCGTATATTTTTGACCGAACCCCCATATATTGTACACATGCCGGTGCCGAAGTTTCCGTACCGAACGCCCCGTCTATTTGCCACCCCTTAGATATTTTACAACTTGGCGTTTCCAACAGCATCAACCTCAGGCTGCTTCTGCTCGACGACCTGCTCCTCAACAGCCTGCTCCTTCTCAGCAGCGGCAACCGCAGCACCGTTGACAGCCTTCTCAGCCAAAATCTGCTGCTTCAACTGGTGCTCAAAGTCGAACTCCAAGAGTCCCATAGCCTCCAACTCAGCGGCGCGCTTCTGAAGGTACTTCTTGGAGCTCATGATGTCCCACCGTAACTTCCAACCGAACGGACCCAATTCCTTTATGCGCGCTGCCTTTCCACCAGTCAAGTAGTTGTCAAGACCTCCGGATTTATCGACGGTACCTATTATTCCCAATTAGCATTTCTCCTTCCTTTCGGCCTTCTCGCGCACTTACGGAGCACACAAGCGGCAAGCTTCAAGTCCACCCATCTTCCAAGGCACTCAGAGTAAAGTTTTCTCTGTTTCACGTTGGGCAACCATGTACGACGAGTCTTGTATCTAGACTCGGGGACGTTGTTTCCGAACTGCTTGTGCTTTCCACCGTAGAGACCGAACCAGTGCTGCTTGAAGGTGTGCTTGATCGGGAAAGGGTAAGGTGGAAGGTCGGCGAGCATGTCGTTAAGACGCTCCTTCGAGTGCTTTGCGCATGGTGCCGGTGTGCTGCTGAATGAGCGGGAAAATACCCGTATCGTGGGGAAACTGCGCGACAGCATCTTTGCGCGGGGTGGTGTGGACGGCGGGCGGAAAGACGACGAGGTTTCGGTGCGGCTCTTTTTTGAAGAAGTTCACGTGAGACGCGCTTAGCGGATGGGTTAGGGTGGAATGGGGATTGCCAACACTTCGAGTTTCGTATTTGTATCTGATCGCGACGGTACCATCCTCCACCATATTCCATTTTCACGAAGAATACCCCCAAAACTTCAAATATTTGCTACATACTCACTTCAGATTATTTTTTTTTAATATATGATGAATCGGTGCATGCCGCTTCCATTGTCAATTGCGTCTTGCTTGATCCCAGATATTATTGGGTTATGCTGGTCTGTAGCTGGGGGATTATGATTGTTTGGTACTTTCTAGAAAACCCATTTTGTTAATAGTGGATTAATATCTTCTAGCCTACGGATGCTAATATTACCACGGCGAGCTCTAGTTTTCAGCGTGGTAGATACGCGCGCAGCAACCAACGAGGACTATGCACTTACCGCAGAAATCGGGTAGCGGCCCGCGTGGGCAACTCAAAACCCACGTTACAAAAGGTGCTGCTGCGGGATTTGGTTGTAGCTATGGGAGCCATATTATTACCGGTTTCTCTGGCCGCGGATTGCGGGCTGTTACGAAGTTGCCTAGCTTTCAGAGGTCGTCGTCGCTGGTGGCATATACGACACATATGTGGCAAAAAACTGCAATTGTGCCTCAAAGGAGCACCAATAAACGCATGGCTCTCAACAAACGCATCCGGATGTGAGTGTGATAGATATATAATGGTTACCCTGAAACCTGCATGATCCCGCCAGTATAACTTAGCGAAGCTCCCATCCAGTTGTCATGAAGATTGGTACATAAATGCTCCGACAGAATCTTGCGCCCCACAGAACCCCAGCATGTCAATCGCGAGCGGATTATTCCTGTCCTCGGCGTCATGGCCCACGCTATTCGCTGCTATTTTCCACAGTTTAACGCCGTAAGTATTTCCAGATGGAATTGTAAGAAATTGTTCCTTGAAAAGGCTAACTGGTATTCGGCAGCCTGATTGTGCTTTACGTGGAAATGTTTGAGGAATTCATGGCTCGACAGCTATTTGGTAATTAATTTGCATAAAATTTCCTTCTGCCTGTCCGTCCATCATGAATGGCTAATTCTCAACAGGCCACAGGAAATGTAAACATTGCTACCTTAATCTTCGAACAAGATCAATGTTGGAATTCGGATCTGAGCAGAGCCAACCTTCCATCTCATGCTCTCATTGGAGCTCAAAAGAGACAGCCCAAGCAAATTGTCCATCGTGGATAAATAATTTCCGACCCTCATCACGACTTCTCCGTTTAGTCACGTTCTTGTCACACGTACCTTCAGTTTTGGCCGATGCTAGCGACGACTTCAGTAATAATCTTTTTTCGGATCTGGCGCCCATATTAGCTTTTCGGCGAGCAAGTTGCCAAGCAATACATGAGTCAGTCCATGGGCTGGATTGAAGATCTTATCTTTGTTGTTGCGCCATTGGGAATTATAACGGCAATAACTGGTGCTATTAGGGTTGGAGGACCATCGTATCTGAAAGCAATCATTGGACGTGCAAGGGAAGGGAAGGGTGCCATCGAACTTGAGCTGATGTCATCTACCTCTACAGACATATGTGAACTATGGAATGGCAATGGGGTATCCTGGGTACAAGGATCAGTACGACCAGCGCCGATCATGGAGGTGTTTTATCTAAAGCGAACCAAAGAAAGGAAGCTTACAGTTAGTGAGAATTATGATGACCACCGATCAGTCGACACTGGCCTTTTACAGAGAAATTCCTGGAAATCTCATTCCACTGAGATATATGACTTTGAGTCAGGCGGAAAGGCCGGAGTTCTTGGAGTAATCAAGAACAAGGGATCAGATCAAGCGGAGTTGGATGGGGACACGGCTCAAAGCTGCCCCCCCCCCCCCCCCCCCCCCCCCCCAACCTCGGTTTAAACATTGGTCAACAGAGGGTCCCAGAGCTAGAGCTCAGAGTTATCGCAGTATTCGGTGTTTTGCTGCAGACAGGAGTTCTAGTCTTTGCGGGGATAACTGTGGCCCCGCCCTGGAAAGCCCAATTCATGAAGAGCGATAAAGCCGCACCACTTTACGCATTTCCGTATATGGTTGCTGGAACAATTGCCATGGTTCTAGGATTGTTCATTTGTGCACGCATAATCGAACGAAGTACAGACGAGAAGACATGGACAGTGAGAAGCCCCACCGCGGATAAAAAATTATAACCCGAAGTCTCATGGATCCAGCGCGAAAACCAAGCCAACGATCAACAGTTTGATTCGTATTTTATCCAGAGGGCATCAAAGGAAACTCATAAAATGGATTGGTTCTGGACTGGACTTAGCGTATTTCTCGGTGATCCATCCGTCGCTAGAAACCGTGAGATTAGAACTACCAGATCCGAAAAAGCAACAAGTTTGAACGTTGATCAGAATACTTTGACCATCATAGCCGTATCTATCTGTCTTTTTGGATTTATCGCACAATTGTATGTTGTCAAGAATGTTTATGCTGTAATTTTAACTGACATGAATAGTGTGGGATTGCGAGGACTGAAATGGTCGGTTACTATTGCTCAACTGATGGCCACCGCAATTATGACTCTTCTTAGGGTAGTATTTCGCAGAGACTTGGTACTTGATGAAGTACAACGCGAGGAGCTCCCAAAAGGCTACGAGTTGGATTGGTCTGCGAAAAGACTCACGGATTGCGCGACCTGGAGGATGGTAACATGGGGACATATGTTAACCCCAGATCATCAGCTTTCACCTGAAGGGCACGCCGCGAGTTATTGATGCGAGATGTCGTCTCGGTGATTTATCTGGATGGGAAGGTCATTGGAAGGTCAAAGTAAACCCTATCGTTGCTACCATGAACTTCTTATGTACCTGCGACAATGTCGATATCGCCAACCTGTCTACCGAGAATGTTTTCAGTTGGCAGTTGGTCGTCGAAGTAGCTGAAGTTGAAATCAATGCCACTAGTTTGGATTCGGCAACGCGCGAAGACGAGGATACCACCGCCGAGAACACCACTCAGGGCAACAGGAGACAGCAAAAACTCGAAACCGTGGAACTAGGCATTTCGTGGAAACGACTTTCTGAGGGCCGTGGCTGGGGTAGTTGGCAAATGGATGATTTTAACAAGGCTAAAATAGAAGCTATCCTCGGTTAATGGATGTTAAGCTTTGAAGAGCAGTCATTGAATAAGGAGTCCCCATATTCCTCCAACACCAGTAGCGCCCTGAGGATAGTGGACCTTGGGAAATCGGCATACGATTTGTGGGTCCGGCGCGAAGGAGAAACATTCAATATAGTGGTTGATGTTAACTCGCCCGACCAGCTACAGTTTCCAAAACAGGATAGCCCCAACGAACCGGCAGTGGCACGTTCTGAGGTAGACACGAGTCACACGACAACTCCTGTAAATTACGAGTTATTACCGATTCTTGATTCCCCATCTTCCATCAAGGCTGGATTTGATCCGGAGCTACTTGCAGTCAAAACAAAGGATTCACTGGATAAGCTTTGCGGTCAGTTTCATGTCAATGGTTTCACAGAAGCTCTCTAGGCCTATTGGTGGTCCGGTACGACCTCGCGGCGGTCAAAACTGGATCAAAGGATTCTTTAGACTAAGGAACCAGGTTTTGGATGATCCTGTCGAAAAGATTGAACGAACCGGATTAGCCACAGTGGAAGACATCTTTTTATGCGTTGTACCACCACTGGAAAAGGCAGGAAAACTTCCGGCTTCTACCTTCAACGCAACTGCTACCTTCAACGCAACTGCTACCTTCAACGCAACTGAAGAAACATATGACGCTACGGCCAAGGAAATATTTTCTTACCTGGTAGTGGGACAATTCGAACAGGCGGAATCTCTACTGTTATGGCTTCTCGATATGGTGGAGACGTCAGCATTGGCAGACCGATTCGAAGGCTCCAGAGGCGGAGAGGGCGCATATGGGATATATCTTCGGCTTATCAATACATACCGGAATATCCCTGGCGTGGAAGATTACGTTTTCAAGGCCAAAGAAGCAATATTCCTTTTCTGTCAAAGCTACCTAATAGCAGGGATTGCGGAATCGACGGATGACAAGTGCAAGAACGAAATAAGACAATGGGAGGAACGACTGGAGAATTTGCAGAAAGGACAAAAACTTGAACCTCCACAATAATATCCCGTATTCCAAGGCAAGCAGGCGATCCGAGACGCAGTTAGTAGAAATATTCAGAGAAATTAGCAAGCTACAATCGACGAGCCTTGAGGACCCCGACGATCTTGGTAGAACTCGCTTGATTCAAGCATCCATTAATGGCAGTGCTCTAGCTGTAGCTCAGTTGTTAAAGAAACACCCGACGGTTAAGATTGGCACAAAAGACAACAACGGCAGAACAGCAATCCATTATGCATCGGAGCGAGGCGACATTTTGACTCTTCGGATTATTCTCCTCGAAGCTACTTCAATAAATTTCATGAACGAAAAAGATTCAAATAACGATACTGCCTTTGACTTGGCAATTAGAAATAAAGATGGCGCTGCGGTTGGTTTTCTCATATTCTACGGAGCCAAGGATTCGAAACAGTTGGGACACGAGCTATCGAAACTGTCATTGAAAAAGGGATCACCTGCAGCTATCAACGTGGCCTTAAATAGGCAAAGGCCAATAAGCGCTGGAGAAGACAAATACAACATGACACAACTACATTGGGCCATCTGGAGAGATTTGTGGACAGCTTCGGCGGCTTTGTTAAGCGCTCTCACGGTTGAGGAGACCAGTAATCTAGTAAAGGCGCGCGATTGCGATGGTCAAACTGCATTAAATTATGCTGTGAGAAAAGGCAAAATAGAAATGATGTACTTGCTGTTACATAAAGGGGCCAACATTCGGGTGGTGGACAATAATGGACTGACACCTCTGGACTTTGCAGTCGAAAACGCTGTCATTAAAATTGGGCACATCAAAACGGTTAACCCTGAAGGTATAAAATATTTTTGGTCTAAGTTATTACACTATGCTATCATAAAAGGTCAGGGAGACGTTGTCACCACGCTGCTCGCATTGGGAATCGACGTTGGGATTCCGGACGACGCTGGATTCACACCACTCCATACTGCTGTGCTTCACAATAGGAAAGGCATGACGGGATTACTTCTTACCCACGGAGCCGATGTCCATCGCCGTTGTCTTGA